>OY759208.1:72664605-73023139 GCA_963662105.1 Meiosimyza platycephala | reverse complement strand
ACATTGGCCAAAGAAAACGCTTATTGGGTTTACGGTTGGGAGAACACGAAAACGATGCCAAACAAAAGAAAACGACAGGGACAACCGCACTTACTCAGCATCTCACTGAAAAAAGTCATAAAGCAGACTATAAGAATACTACAATACTGGACATAGAAAAGAAAGAGAAAACAAGACTTACTTTGGAAAGCTTAAGAATACACGGTTTGCTTGAACCAAGATCAAGAGATCGATAAAATTGTCAACCAAATCTGACAATGCACAATTATTATATAGTGTCCTGAGATTCCAAATACATAATTCACGAAATCGGATCTGCTCACTTACTCGTTTTATGGCCATTTTAAGGTCAGCATTTTGGCCGGACGGTTCGTTTCAAGCAAAATCAAGATCGGTAAAAATTGTTAACCAAATCTGAAAATGAACAATTATTATTTAGTGTTCGGAGATTTCAAAAACATGATTCGTAAAATCGTACCAAGTCATTTACTGGTTTTACGGCCATTTTAAGGTAAACGCTTTTACCGATAATTTTAATAAAATTATGAAGCGAACCGTTTAGTTTTTGATCAAGAGTAATTTTAAAATATGCTATGACAACTGTTGATTATGTAGTTTGAGTTGCTGAACACGATGAAGTCACTTATTTTTGCAAATATGTGTTATTCACCATTTTTCATGGAAAAACACCGATACAAAATAAAATTTTTTTTTTGTCGGCCGAAAAACTAGTGATAAATAAAATTTTTTTTATTATCTTTTGTGGGCTTAAAAAGTATTTTTGACTTCGAAGCGCACGAAGAAAAAAATAAAAAAAAATTTTTATATAAGTTATGTTATTCATCATTTTTCATGGAAAAGAATTGAAAATTTAAAAAAAAAAAAATTCTGTTGGGCCTTAAAACAAGTAATAAATATTTTAAAATTTAATTTTGTTTTATGGATTTTTAAGGTATTTTTGACTACAAAGCTCACTAAAAAACAATTAATAAAAAAACTTTTATATTATTTGTGTTATTCACCGTTTTTCATGTAAAAAAAAAAATTTAAAAAAATTTCAAAAACTCTTTTGGACCTAAAAACTGACGAAAAATAATTTTTATATATTTTTGTTTTATGGGTTTTAAAAGTATTTTTGATTACAAAGTCCTGAAAGAAAAGCAAAATAAAAAAATTTTAATTTTTAATGACTTATTCACAATTTTTCCTAGAACGCATTTTTATCAATATTATCGATAAAAGCTTTTACCTTAAAATGGCCATAAAACGAGTAAGTGACTAGGTACAATTATGTTTTTGGAATCTCCGAACACTAAGTAATAATTGTGCATTGTCAGATTTGGTTGACAATTTTTTACCGATTTTGATCTTGCTTGAAGCGAACCATGTCGGCCAAAGTAAAACCTTAAATGGGCATAAAACGAGTAAATGAGCAGATCGGATTTCGCGGATTATATATTTGGAATCTCAAGACACTATATAATAATTGTGTATTGTCAGATTTGGTTGACAATTTTATCGATCTCTTGATCTTGGTTCAAGCAAACCGTGTATTCTTAAGCTTTCCAAAGTAAGTCTTGTTTTCTCTTTCTTTTCTATGTCCAGTATTGTAGTATTCTTATAGTCTGCTTTATGACTTTTTTCAGTGAGATGCTGTGTAAGTGCGGTTGTCCCTGTCGTTTTCTTTTGTTTGGCATCGTTTTCGTGTTCTCCCAACCGTAAACCCAATAAGCGTTTTCTTTGGCCAATGTAAATTTTTTGACAAGTTTCGGTCTCATTGCCTTTGCATTTTATTTTATATACAACATTGCTTTGTTGTTCTTTTTCTAATTTGTCTTTTTTGTTTGAGTATACTGCAAGTACTCTCCAGTACTGTTAGACAGAGATTAGTGGAAAAACATCCTTTTGGAAGAATATCGTGAAAAGTGCCCGATTCTGACTTATTGGCATAGACAACATAATTTGTTGTTAAATGTTGCTAATATCGCCAGTTTTCATCATTCTAAGTACCTGGCTAATCAATGTGGGATTTCGTGTAGTCTTTTATTGATAATGATTTGGTGCCCGATGCTGACCGATAGGCATAGAAAAATCGTTTGTTGTTAAATTTTACATATGTATTTCGCCAGTTTTCACCATTCTAAGGGCCTGCTTAATAAATGTGGGATATAGTGAACAACAAACGATTTTGTCCATGCCAATAAGTCAGAATCGGGCACTTTTCGCGATATTCTTCGAAAATGATGTTTTTCCACTAATCTCTGCCTAACAGTACTGGAGGAGACTTGCAGCCTCAGCTCAGTTGTTGTTGCAGCAGAACCCTTAATTGGGTCACGGGTTAACCCTAATTTGATAAGATATTTTTCGAGCCATATTTTTCGTAGTTTTACGTATTCTGACTTTTTTAAATTGTGGTTTTATTAGTTTTAGAGCATTGTATACAACGTTTTGAGAACGACCAATCGATCAAGATACTTTTTGTTGGCTTGCTTTTCATTACGTATTTGGTTAGTGATAACGCAAGCTTCTTTTGTAAAATGCTTGGTTCGACCCATATTTGAACGTCCTAATATGATTTTTTTTCTTAATAAACAAATTATAACTGAAATTAATAAAAACAATACTCACAATATCTACTTTAATCACAAAATTAATAATTTAATTGTATTAAAGAGGTGACCCTATTGTTTTGTCCACGTGCTACTGCTGCTTTTCGTAATATTGATGGTATAAATAATTTACTGTTAGTTTTAAAAGTTTCCAACCAATTATTTTCGGAGCTAGTAATACCTATAAATAATTCCCCCAAACTTTTCGTTTGGTATCGTACAAGGGTTGCCAAAAAATTTAATGTACATTTCTAAGTTATTGCTGACCCTATTGTTTTGTCCACGACTGTACATATTTATTTATGTATTTTATGTGTATCCTTTCTTTTGTCAGTTCTGTTACGCTGTCTTCAATAATTTGATCTAGTATAATGTCAGCTATTGTGGGGGAAAGGGGATTGCCCATCGGCATACCAAAGGTTTGGTTGTAAATTGTATTATTATAAGAAAAATAGATGTCTTCTATTAAGCAAAATTCTAAAATTTGAAAATTTGCTTTGAAATTTTTGTGTGCTCTTCTAGGCTTGTCCATTTTCTCATTATAATTTTTATTGCAAATTGAAGATGTATGTTTGTAAAAAGAGAGACTACGTCAAAGGACACAAGTTTTTCATCGTCTTCTATTTGTATATTTTGGAGCCTGTCTTTTAATTGGTATGCATTTTTTATGTTGTAATTTCGGGAAACTAAATTTTTTAAAATTTAGCCAATATGTTTTGACAATTGGTAGCATGGAACATTTGGCGAAGAAGATATTGACCTGAGTGGCATGTTTGGTTTGTGAAGTTTGAGGAATCCGTACAGCCGAGGGGCATTTGGAACTGTACACATCAGTTTATGTTTTAATTTTGTATCTATGTAGTTTACTAGAATACTACAATACTGGACATTGAAAAGAAAGAGAAAACAAGACTTACTTTGGCAAGCTTAAGAATACAGCAAAATATATCAAACACAATAAACGGAAAAATAGACACAGACGGACTGAGTGCAGCATACAAGTTGGCACTAACGAAACAAACAAAAAAATAGTTTTTTAAAAATATGACAATGACCAATGTAAAAATATACTCGTATAATTGCAAGTAAAAATTGTAAAATGTAAATAATGTTCTCATTAAATGTTGTAGTAGTCTCCTTGAGAATGGCGCCAGTGAACGCCGAAACGTCGGAGGAACGTAATAAATAAAAAATGTTTATTTTATTTTATTACTGAAATAATCGAACAAAAAGTCTGCGAACATAACTTATGTTAATGTTTGTTTGCTCTTTAAAAGAAAAATACAACTAGGTGTGTTTTGCTATTTTATTGTAATATGAAATAATTTTAAAGATCTTATTCTAAATAAAAGTATGTAAACACCTTTATTTTTATGGTTAAACTTTATTATAGTTAAAGTAACAATAATATAAAATTTCTTATTTACATAAAGGCATAACAATAACTTGGTAATTTTATTGCAACTTATATAAAAATTATAATAAATGTAACAAAAAAATCATAAAATATTTAACTATAAAGATGCCTTGTTTTTATTTATTTGTTTTTTGATAAAAAACGGCTATATCTGCTCATAACTTTTTACAACACTTTGCTGTTTGAAAAAAAAGTGTTTCAATCTCATCGATATAAGTAAGACTGTTAAAATATAGTTACGTCCTATTAAACATATTTTAAAATAAGTTAATAATTAATTTATTTAGTTTAGTTTTAAATATTTTTAAGACAATAAAAATATTTTAAATATAACATAATCGCATATACATATATGTTAACTACACTCGTATTAGTTTTTGGAAACACTTAATTTTAATTTATTCTATATAAGCTAAAGTATTTATGTATGTAGGTAAATATGTTTTTTAAATTTACCGCAGTTACACGCACCAAAGTTATAGTGGTGGGCCAATGTACGCTGCGATGACAGTTCATCAAATAAAAATTCATGTATTCATAGAAGAGGCCAGTGACAACGAAGGTGCTGTGTGTAATTATGTAGAAAGTAGACATGGTATTATACTTTTTCATAAGTGCGCGAGTGACTTTGTAGCCATATTGAAATTTTAAATTTCCGCACGCCGCTGCGGTCGTATACATTAGCCCTCCATGAAGTGGAAGAAAAAGGCGCGCAAACGGGTGGCATGCACATGTATTTTAAAAGCTTTCACTCGAGAAAAAATACATAGGTCGCATGTCTACTTTACATGTGCTACACTGAACCAAATTTCGTACATTTAAACTATGTATGGCTTTCATTAAAATTTTTATTAAAATTATACATTTCTTCCATGTTTTCATGTTTACATTTATTAAATGTATTCTCTGTACATTGACATAGAAGTATATGTATACGTACATTTGGTCAATGTAATACTAAATTAAATTTGTCTGTGATACATTCTTTTTATGTTTTTGTACATAAATAATATGTACTTTTACACTGACTGTATTTTAATGTAAATACATGCACTGAATGTAGTTTTACTTTGGAAATGTGTCAGTTTTTCGTTCAGTGTACACTGACCTTTGAACCATACGAATATTTAAACTCTACGCAAGGTAGAGTTATCACAGTAACGGCAGTGTTCTTCTTCTTTATATTAAGTTCTGCGTTAACTATCAAAATCAGCTAAGTTTAAGCACTGACATTTTCAAATTACATACTCATAACTAAAAGCGCGCGTTGTCAGTTTTTATTCTTCGTTTAGTTCGATTATTCTTGACAGCGATAGTGTTCACAGTTGAATAATTTGTTTTTAACAAGATACTTTTACCTTGTTAATTGTACCATGAACTCTACTTTGATGAAATGTCAAATGACGCTAGCCCATGTGCACTGGCTTTCCGCAAAACTTCACCCATCGTTTTTTTTTATTTCATGAGTCGTAGTCATTAGATAATTGCTTGCTAACTAATGAGCTAGACTCAGTTTTTGTCATTCACGTCTATAATAACAGAAACTCTTACCTTAGTTATCAAATAAACACTTAATTTATCATTTTTTGTATACATCGCAAACGGTTATGTATTATTTTTTTGACAACTGATTTTTACGAATATTAGATTTTTCTACGGCGGCATAAGTGTAAATAAATGTCTAAAAATATCGTGTGAATGCGGTAAATGACGTCAAAGATAAGTCAAGGATAAAAACGTTTAAAATCAATGCGCAGATTGAAATGGTTTGAATAAAATAAGTATATGTATATGTATGAATAAAATACTAAGTAATATTCATTAGACATGTTCAAAATATCCTTATATTCTAGACTAGTTGACACCCGCGACTTTGCACGAGTTAACGACCCTAATCCACACGTCTCCGTGGACCGTCTTGATTGCTCAACGCTGGATATTTTGTTTAGAGCGACAGTTTAACACTACAACAATATCAAGCACTGTAAAAGGTCACCCACATTGTTTACGTTAAATTAGGGTTGGCCAAGGCCATATCCAGGATTTTATTTCGGGGGGGATTTGGATTTGAAATTTTTGAAAATCAATTTTTGCAAGCCGTTGACGTTTTTTTTTAGATAACTCACTTTCAAATTCTTAAACACTATACTATATCTGAATTTGAATATATATGAGGCGTCCAGTTGCGAAACCGGGCAAGTGTAAAGATAAAAGTGTGAGTTACTACAAAAACTTTAATTGGGGATTGTTTGAAATGTAATTTGGAGTCGATATGAGACGTTCTTTTACATTCCGAACACTTTCTGACCGACACATCTTAGAATCGCTCCAAATTTTATTTAAATATTCTAGGCATTATATTAGTGGACACGAAAATCAGGAATAGATTTGTTATCGAATATATCGAGAGATAACGAAAAGGTTAAAGATTTTACGTTTTTTGATGTTTTACGCTCATTTTCAAATAATTATATCTCCGGTAAATTTTAAAGGAAAAATAATTTTTTATATCGTTTTAAAGCTAAAGAGATTGGCTTTCTTGTAAAATTTTTTCCTTGGGCATTAAATGAAAAATTAATATTTTTTATAACAAATCAATTGTTTAAAGTTTTTTTTAAGAGTGAATATCATTCCATATGAAACTAAAAAAAAATACCACTGAATTCCTCGTCAAATTTCCTTTAAAAACTAATTTTTTCAGAGTGATAGCCAAATACGGACTTTCCCAAATAAATTAATTCTTCCGCGCACCTCTGAAAATACTACGCGCCGCTGCACTGTTGTCCTGAATCGAGTTTTGGTTCAAATATTGCTTGAGACCGCAAATCTTGTCGAAAATGAACAATTGTTTTTTTAAATTAAAGCTAACCAAAATGCAAATAAATCGTAGGAGCCCGAATTTCGAAAAAGGTTAAATTTTTTTATTATTTTAAGTTAAATACCGAATCAATGTTTTTTTTTAATATTTTTTTAATTAAAAATGGCTAGACAGCGCAAATCTTGTCAGAAATGAACAATTGTTTTTTGAAATAAAAGCTTACCAAAATGCCAATAAATCGTAGGAGCCCAAATTTCGAAAAGAGCTAATTTTTTTTATTATTTTAAGTTTAATGTCGAAAAAATTTATTAATTTTAATATTTTTTTTTTTTTGTTCAAAAATGGGTAGACAGCGCAAATCTTGTCAGAAATCAACAATTTTTTCTGTTAATTAAAGCTTATCGAAATTCTAACAAATCTCTAGAGCGCGAATTTTGAAATAAAAATATGGTTTTTTGGAAAAATCTAAAAAAACATTATTTTTAAATATTTTATGTTTCAAAAATTGCTTGAGACCGGAAATTTTATCGAAAACGAACAGTTTCGTTTTTTGTAATTTTAAGTTAAATGAAAAAAAAAATTTTTTTTTTTTAAATATTTTTTGGTTCAAAAATTCCTAGCGTCCGGAAGTTTTATCGGAAATGAACACTTGGCTTTTTAAATAAAAGCTAACCAAAATGCATATAAATTGCCGCAGCCTGAATTTTGAAAAAAAGTTTTCGTTTTACATATATAATTTTAAGGTAAATGCCAAAAAAATTGGGTTTTAACTTAAGATAATATTAGACGGAAATTTTTTTTCAAAATTTGGGCATTTTCGTAAGCTTTTATTGAAAAAAAACTTTTTTCATTTCCGACAAAATTTCCGGACGCTAGGAATTTTTGAACCAAAAAATATAAAAAAAAAAATTTTGTTATGGCAATTTTTCAGGCAAATTGCAACTTCGCCACCACCACCAGTAACCACAGCAGAAAGCAAGGTAGTAGAACCACAAGCAGCAACAAGCCGCCTCCCCCCCCAATAAAGCAATCTAGGGGCGAGCCGACGCGGAGCCACAAGACGTCGTATTTCCTCGCGAAAAACCAGGACCCGGCGGAATTTAACGGAGTGAAAATTCGTAGGCCCCACCCAAGCGAGAAATACTGGGTTTGTCCCCATCCACGCACAAACGAGCTGATGAAGGTCCGAGCATTGTCATCAGAAATATGTTGCGTGAACTACAGGGGTAAGCGAGCTTGGTTCCTGTTGAAGTAAACTAGCCGCCAATAGAACAAAAAAAATATATATATAATATGTAAAATAAAATATGTATAAATGAATTTTATATACCGATGGGTATAAGCAAATATATCATAAAAAAAAAATAAAAAAAACAAAAAAAAAATAAAAAATAATATATAATGTGTAAAAAAAAATATAAATATGCATAAATGAATTGTTAAGTTTTTAAGTTTCATTTTATATACCGATAGGTATAAGTAAATATATCAGAAAAAAATATATTAATAGAAAAAAAATAATAAGAGTTATAAATTTGATAGTTTGGAAAAAGGGAAAATAAACGAAATTCTTTTAGACGAGAAGGTTCCCGAAGTAGGAGGGGACTGTAACGTTCCGTTACAATTTATATAGAAATAATAATAAGAATTACAAGTAAAAAACCCCAATAAATAAATAACAACAATAACAATAGGTAAAACGATTAAGCACAACACGCGATTTCAAAACAACAACAATAATAGTTAAAACAAATAAGCACAACACATGATCGCAAGACAAAAACAACAATAGGCACCGATCAAACCGACGCATACAGACACGACACACGCATAGTGGCAGAATTAGTCTGACGCTGATGCGCGCGACTATGAAAGCAAGGCAACGAAAACAGAAATCAGAAGTAGAAACATGTCTCTGAAATTAATTAGTGTGTTAACAATCATTACTTTATTTTTAAATAGTTCAAACTCAAAAACCATTGTATGTTTGGATGATAATTTGGAAATACTCAATCTTGAAGCTGATTATTACGAGAAAGACTATGAAGTCAAAAGAGAATCTTTTGCTTTTATGAAATACAAAGTTCCAAGAGAAATCAAATTAAAAATATTTTTCATGACACAGAAAACATCTTATTGTGAGCCGGTTATACACTTTTCTGCTGGATTGTGCGATCATGCAGTTCAAGTAATAAAACCTGATGATGAAGTCATTGAAAAAATGGTAAAGAAAAATATGTGTATCACTGGGGAGATTTGCACTGACAACTGTGTAGGGTTTGAAAAAGATGAGTGTGAACATCCGATTCTCACTAATTGGGTTGACTCTGGTCATAATAGTTTGAGTAGACCTGACCATCTTTTTTGGAAATGGTAAACAGAAATCAGACAGTCACAGGCTAGCAGTCGAGGTGAACACATCATAGTGCGATCACATGATAATTAGTAATCTTTACAAAGCCTACTGAATTGTGTAGGTCTCCATCAGAAGAGTTTAGAAGATTCCTCTGATTTTGTAGCAATACCGCACAGTGTAACACTTTCATATAAGCTGCGGCCAAAACTATAAGGAGTTGTCGTAGAGTAATGAAATTTGTCATGGACTGTTTTTTTGTAAAGATTAAGAAATTTTGTGAAAATTAATAAAATCGGTTCATAATCAAGCATAGCTCCAATACAAAAAAAAAAAATTTTTTTTTAAAAATTTTTTTTTTTTTTAATTTTTTTTTTTAGAAAAGTTCACAATTAGGTTTCTTTCTTCTAAAAATAAGGCTGAAAAAAATGTGGTCAAGTTTTTACCTTCTTTAAAAGGAAATAAAAAAACATTTAAAACCAGTTAACAGCTTTCACGTATTTTTGTTATTTTTTTTTTAAAAATATACATATATACGGGGGTTTCTGGGGTCGCTGAAATTAAAGTCAAGATGGCGGAAACTCAATACCCTTATCCACCACATTGGGTCCGCCATCTTGAATTTGTATTTTAAATTTCTGACCTTGGACTCGTAATCAGCTTCCCCAAAAACCCCCGCATTTAAATTTCTGACCTTGGATTCGTAATCAGCTTCTCTAGAAACCCCCATATACCAAATTTTGTACTAATCGGTTGATTTTTAAACAATACGTCCGCCATATTGAATCCGCCATTTTGAATTTGAAAATTTTTAAAATATAGCCTCAGATTCGTAATGAGCGATCCTAAAAACCCCTGTAAAACAAATTTGGTACAAATCGATTGATTTTTAAAAAATACGTCAGCCATCTTGAATCCGCCATCTTGATTTTGTAAATTCTGACTTCGGATTCGTGATCAGTGACCCCCATGACACTTGTATACCGAATTTGGTGCAAATCCGTTGACTTTCGAAAATTCGGCCACCATATTGGATTTTTGACCGCCATATTGGATCCGCCATGACGAATTCTGTCAACCAATTTGAGCCAAAAAAATGATTCGAATTTTCCCTGGCTGATGTACAAAATTTGAAGTTCTTAAACTTAACATATTAAATTTGTATGGATTTTAAATAGAATTTACCATATTTATGTGGTCACATTGTATGGGCGGTAGGCGTGGTTTTCGTTCGAATTTGATACAATTAAAAGTGAGAGTGCACAACCAAAATCAAATTATATTTGGAAAATTTTAAGTCATTCAATTCATTTCTGTAGAATTTAAAGCAATTTAACCGTTATAATGTATTCATTTAAGGCAATTTTCTTGAAAAAAGTGCTATAAGTAATTATTGAATTTTGTACATATAACGCAAAAGTGCAAGTCTATTCTTTTGTCACCTATTTGTATTGAACGTATAATCACTATACGGAAGTTTAAGCAAAATCGAAGACTATGTTTTTTTGCTATTCACACTTAAAGTTAGGAAACATTTCCAGTTATACTCACTTTACTATATATCAAGAACATCGAAACATGTTTTTAAATGCACAACTACTTTCAAAAATATTGAACGGAATTAAGCAAACTTTACAGATTTGGAAAAAGCTTTTTTCATATTTTTAAAAAATATATAACATGACCTGCATCAGTAAAAAAAAATATCCGAAAATACTCACCAAACATTCGCATAATTCAGTCCATATTTCGGTTTTAGACAATTTTCTGCGAAAAAGTGGTGTAGGATATTATTAAATTTCATACATATAACGCAAAAGTGCAAATCTATATTTTTGTCATCTATTTATATTGAATTTATTATTATTATACAGAAGTTTAAGCAAAATCGAAGACTAAGTTTTTTTGTTTCCTTCTGCTAAACTTTGTCAATTTTTGCAAATTTCTTTTTCTTAAGGAAGTTTTCTTGTAAATGACTTTGAAGCCAAACTAATTCTTCAATGTTCTCAAAAATGCTATTTTTGGAAAAAAAAAACTTCAAATTTTTCAAAAATGTGCATATGTTTGTAAATTGACTGAATAGTTTTGGAGATAATAACAGCTAAACTTGAGATATTGAATTTCATAAGACTTATATTGTAAATTTTTAGAATAAAACTTCAAGTTCCCGTGCATGCTGTTCATTCAAATTCCCACATATTTCCAAAATGCTTATAGATTGCTCTTAATTGAAGATTTTTTTGTCGATCTATGTATTAGTTTTTAAGAAATTTGGAATTTTTTTTTTCTTTCCTTATGGCCGCTAATGTTACACTGTGTACCGTAGTTAGCAACCCGTAGTTAGTTTTCTAGGGAGTCTGGAACACTCCATATAGTGGTCACCAAAAGTGTCCAGTGTGTAGTGTATCCTCACCGACGCTCCCTATAGTGTCATCGGCGAGATACGGTAGTTTTCTTAGGAAGTCTGGAACACTCCATATAGTGTTTCGCACGGCTTCACTGGTCACCAAAAGTGTCCAGTGTGTAGTGTATCCTCACCGACGCTCCCTATAGTGTCAACGGCGAGATACGGTAGTTTTGCTAGGAAGTCTGGAAGACTCCATATAGTGTTCCGCACGGCTTCACTGGTCACCAAAAGTGTCCAGTGTGTAGTGTATCCTCACCGACGCTCCCTATAGTGTCAACGGTGAGGTACGGTAGTTTATTAGGAAGTCTGGAATACTTCATATAGTATTCCGCACGGCTTCACTGGTCACCAAAAGTATCCCGTGTGTAGTGTATTTTCACTGACGCTCCATATAGTGTCAACGGTGAAGTACGGTAGTTTATTAGGAAGTCTGGGATACTTCATATAGTATTCCGCACGGCTTCACTGGTCACCAAAAGTGTCCAGTGTGTAGTGTATTTTCACTGACTCTCCATATAGTGTCAACGGTGAAATACGGTAGTTTACTAGGAAGTCTGGAATACTTCATATAGTATTCCGCTCGGCTTCACTGGTCACCAAAAGTGCTCAGTGCGTAGTGTACTATCAACGACACTCCATATAATGTCAGGCGTGATAGTATTACAGCAAACCCTCATTTAAAATAACAATAATCCTAAATTACATTTTTACAGAAAGTTTCAGATTTATCAGCGTAGCATCGCCAAGGAAAAAAACCTAAGGAAAGATCCTGATAAAATAATAGTAAATAAGCAGTATATTACACTACATTGTCAGTAGGAAAACAACATTGTACCGTATTGGAAAGAATTATAAGATTTATAAATTGGAGTTAATAATCAATAAAAATAAATATTTTGTAACTAAAAGTTTTTGTTGTCTTTTAGTCTGACCCTGGACACCACTGACTTAGACCTCAGCCTTAGACCCCAAACAACCGTTACAAATTGCCTGAAAAATGGGAAAAATATGTGAAAAGCGAGGGAGCATACTTTGAATAAACGATTCTTCCCTTAACTCTTGAAATAAACGTGTTTTTTTAAGAAAAAAACGACATTACTTAGTTATACACCTGTAAAACATACGTATGAAATTTAAAAAGTTTCTGATTTTACACAAATTTTGACAAATCAAAGTACTTTATTAGATAGTCCAAATTTCAACTCTCTAGGTGGTCGGAGTTCTGAGGAAGAGCTATATTTTGGCCTGAAAAAATCCGTATTTGGACCGTTTTAAAATTTTAAGTTCTAAAACCCCACAAATCTAAGTTTAAAGTTATGGATATCACTTTTTTTTTGTTATGTCATCTACTATACACTAAAAGTAATTTTAAGCTTCTTGACCTTAAGACCTTCATTTGCGACCAAATTAAGTGAAAATGACCTTAGTAAAATATGACAACTTTGCAAATGGTGCCCCATATCGAGATCTTACTCATAATACTTCAATTATACTTTACATTGTTAACATTTTGATACACTTCAAAATGAGATATTACTCAGTGAAAATGGTTGACCAGATTCAGAGACATTCGAAATTGAATTCGGCTGTTTTCGCAAAAAAGGCATTTTTTTCAAACTTTAACCTAAAAGTACTCTGGACTCCGTCTATCTAGGAAGCTGAAATTTGTGTTATCAAATTATCTTTTAGGGTTCTTTGAAGTGTCAAAATTTGAGCAAAATCGGATGTTTTTTACATTTCATACGTGAGTTGCACACGTATTTCATTGTATGCAATATTACTAAAAACAGTAAATATGGAATTAAAAAAAAAGCTCTAAGGTTTTTTTTCCTTTTGATGTACATATATTGACTATAAATAACATCCCAAATAATTCCCCAAATTTTCGTAGTAACTCAACTTGTCATTTAATCTTGGTTAAAGCCCACCGTGATATATTTTAGATGAAAAAAAAAAATTTTGACAGAAATATAAAATTTTTAAATTTATTTTTGATGCATAGATTTCAAAACCGGCCAAGTCGAAGAATTTGCTTTCAAAACCGGCCAAGTCCGTGAACTTGCTCTAATTTTTTTGTACATTCTGTTCAATTAAGCTAAAATTTTGTCACAATTGGAATTCTTTTGAAATTAAATAGGTATTTCCACAGAAAGGTCCACCATGCCCAAAAAATTTCATACAATTTTCACCTGAATTTATTCATCACGGTGAGCAAACCCACTGAAAAATCGCATAAATGCAGTTTCTCTTTTTTGAAATTTTGAATAGTATTTTGTTTTAAATATTTAATTCCTTAAGAGAAATGATACATGATGAGAGTCGTTCCGCAAAATCTCTCTCCCAACAGGTTTAAAAAAAAGCAAAGACATCAAACCAATCGCTATTGAATGTTAATTTTTAATTTGCTTTAGTTCATAAAATTTAATTTTGTAGGTATAATAAAATTTCATATACAAAATTTCTCACGTTTACGTATTATTTCAATTGAATTGTATTGTATTTAAAACTAGTCAAGACCAACGCCTTGAAATCAATACCGGCCAAGTCCGTTACATTGATATCAAAATCGGCATTTTTTTCAAACAAAATTTATTGAATACTATGTAAAAACCAGCGAAGTCCATGTTCAATGGATCAAAACCCGCCAAGTCCAAAATTGATTCCTCAAAAACATCAGGTATTGAAATACGTATCTTTAGCATCGCTTGATGTTGAACGTACGTTTGCTGCGTACTGCGTATTCTATCCCCTACAATCCCCCCTAGATACAGCCCTGGGGTTGGCCATTTACCCTCCCGCGGTCGCGAGCCACGAAACGTGCCATTGTTCGTCCCGCCGTGCCTTTGCTGATCTCTATGCGCTAGTTCGTTTGTAAAATAAATATGCAAGAGACCCAGTCGGAATCAAATATGCAAAAAGAAAACAAATGTGCGAAAATGAATTGCGCAATGCCAGTTGTGAAAATTTCAGGTCAAAGACATTCACCCTTATTTTGTAAGTCGTCTTCGCTTTTTGTCGTCTCTCATAAGTGGGCATCGACTAAGTCGATTTTCGATAACTATCGAAATCGTCGCCTATTTTTGGTATTTATGAAGTCGTTTTGACGAAAGCGACTCTCGCTTCCAGAACGAAACCCAGGTATTCCAACACAAATCCTTCAAGATTCAGAACATCAGCACCACAACGCAATAACTCTTACTATCGTACATCTTTTACACAACATTCTAATTTCAATAATATTGAAATGAACAATATAGATCAGACACATACCAACATAAATACACAGTACATCAAGTTGAAAACACTAATGTTATAGACCAGTGGTGCGCACGAAAATCTATAAAAAGGGCACAACAACAACATCACGCAACTACAAACTAAACATTAAAGTTTTATTTGCATTCATTCGTCCAAACACAACGCGGCGCCGCCGCTAATGCCTGTGTGTGTTGTTTTTGTTTTCATTAGAACTCAACTCAACGCTGTGCGCCGATAGCGTTGAAATTCTGCGAATTTTTGGTTGCTTGCTTGTGCGTCGAATAACGGAAAGGGCACCGAGGGCAGAAAGTGCTTGTGCTTGCCCACCGCTGTTATAGACGATAGCACTCAACATTTTCCATTCTTCGCCTCAATAAGGAACCAGGATATATAGAAATCAATAAACATGGAACTATGCTACCGAATATAAATATTTCATCACCTTTCGGTAGACAATCAAAATTTCTTATAGATACCGGAGCATCTTCTTCGTTTATAGACCCTGAATTTGTTCACTTCTCAGAAAAGGTATGGTGTGATCCCATTACTATAACAACAGTTTTACACAAATATACACTTAATAAAAAAGCTGAAATTCCAATATTTAAAGAATTCAACCAACAGGGTCAAATAGAATTCTTACTCTTTGACTTTCACGTTTATTTTGACGGATTACTCCGACTAAATACATTGAGCAAATTGGGTGCAAAAATAGACTCAAATACAAATGAACTAGTTACCTTACGTCGGGTAAAATATTAATCGAAATTTATTCCAAACAAATAATAAAAGTACCCGTTGATACTCAAAATGGTGACGTTTTTGACAAAGAACTGAAATTGAACCTAACTTACGTATTTCTGAAGGACTATACAACGTTAAAGACTGGTTTGCCTACGTAGAGATAACCAATGAATCAGGAAAAACCATACCTATAATTCAGCAGAATACACTGAGATTAATACGTATAACAACGCAAAGGACATTTGTAACGACATTTCAAGAATCCACACAATTACTCAAATTATGTAAAAGCTACAACGACTTTTTTTTTAAAGAACACCAATCACTCAGTTTTTCTAATTAGATAAAACATTCAATTCCTAATACTGACGACATTCCCATATATGGGGTAAAATACACGAAAACGCCACCTGAAAAAAATTATGGCACCGATTTGGCCAATGTAAAATTCGATTTCATACATTTTTGTTTATAATAATTTTTTTTTTTTTCAAATAAATTTTAATAAAATGCAACTCTTACACTGTTTTAGTTTTTTTAACATGACTTATATAAAATGAAGCCAAAATATAAACATATTATAATTAGAGATTTTATATTTAAATTACTACAAGATAGGATAGCTAACTTTTTGATTTCCACAGATATTTTTCGATTTATAAGGTGCCAAAGTTGAAAATTTATTAAAAAAATGCAAAAATTGCATTTTTGTTGAACTGTTTTTAGCCGTAGCGACCGTTTTTTGCCGTTTATCTCGAAAACCAGACCTGATTCAGCAAAACCACTATTATTTTCGGATTCAGCGTGAAATTTTACTATGGGAACTGTGATTTTATTTGCCGTAATATTACTTTGGAAAAATTTGTAGACTAGTCTAGAAAAGCAATCTCAACACGCAGTACAGCGCGCGTTTAACGGTTCAAAAACTTTAATTAACTACTTACCCCAATATCTGTGACATATCATTTTGAAGCTTGGGGATCGAGCTTTAATCTGAAGTTCACTAAAAAAATTTTAAGAAATGGGTTTTCCAAAAAAATCAAAAATATATTTCAATTTGCAAAATTTTAGCTTTTTCAGTTTTTTTTAAATTAAAAAAAGTATATAAGTAATTTTTTCCCCATGAAAAACTTTGTAATTTTGAGCGCAGAATAAATCACAGTTTTTTTTTAAATAAAAAAAAAAATTAGAAATAGTTTTTTTAAGAAAAATGCAAAAATATTTTTCAATTCGCAAAATTTTTGCGAAATTTTTTTTTTGCAATAGTTGTATTTTTTTCAAAAAGTACACATAAAAACCTATAAGTGTTGGTATAACAATTGTTAATTGATAAAGTTGGACGTTAGATATGAATTTTCGAAACAAAACACCTTTTCTGTAAAAGTACAAAGGGGACGTCCATTAATTACGTGAGGTGTTTTTTTGAAAATTCGGACCCCCCCCCCCTCCCCTTGGTGAGATCTGGCGGGACCCCTCCCCCCTCCCGTGCGATTTAAATTATAATTTTTAATGTAAATTCTATGCATTAAAAAGGTGACATGAGGTTTTCTTTGACCCCCTCCCCCCCCTTGGTGAGATTTTGCTGGACCCCCTTCCCCCTATTTTAGCTCACGTAATTAATGGACGTCCCCAAAGATCGTGAACTTCATACCCCCTTATTTCAACAACAAATAACACTAGGGCGAAATCTAGTACGCAGTTTTATTACTGGACATTGATACTACAATAATGCGAAATTTCAGCCAAATCGGTGCCATAATTTTTTTCAGGTGACGTTTTCGTGTATTTTACCCCATATACAAAATCGTATAGATACTCATATATTCACAAAGAAGAAGTAAAGTCTCAAATAAATAAAATGTTAGATCAGGGAATCATAAAACCTAGTTATTCACCTTGGAGAGCTCACCGCTGTGGGTAGTACCTAAAAAGAAAGATTCAAGGGGTAAACAAAAATGGCAATTAGTTTTTGACTATCGTAAACTAAACGAGAAACCAGTAGCTGATCGTTACCCGATACCAAACATTAATGAGATCTTAGACAAACTAGGTAAAGGCATGTATTTTTCAACATTAGATTTGCAGTGGATTTCACCAAATAAAAATGAGATCATCTGATCTTGTAGAAAACGGTCATTACGAATATGTCAGAATGCCATTTGGGTTGAAAAATGCACCTTCGACTTTCCAAAGGGTCATGGACAATGTCCTCAAAGACTTACATGGGAAAAGTGTTTTTTTATACCTTGATGACATTATCATTTTCTTTACAGGAACATTTGATAACCTCACTGAAGTTTTCAACAGGCTTAGAAAATTAAACCTAAAAATTCAACTGAACAAATCAGAATTGTTGCATAAAGAAATAGCATTTTTAGGGCATATAGTTTTCACAAACAGAGTAGAACCTAAACCTGACAAAACACAAACCATAAAAAATATCCCAATGCCTAAAACACAAAAAAAAATCAAGTCGTTTCTAGGACTTCTAGGATACTATAGGAACATAAAACATAAAACATTTTGCTCACCTCACGAAACCATTAACAGAATGCTTAAAGAAAGGAAGGTCTCTAAAAATTACAAAGCAATATATTGAAACTTTTGAGACTTGTAAAACGATTCTTCAGAATGATCCTATACTCCAATACCCTGATTTTAACAAACCTTTCGTATTAACCACAGACGCGAGTAACATCGCTTTAGGTGCAATTTGTCTCAAGGTTCCATTGACAACGACAACCCAATATGCTATGTGCTATGCAAACAGAACTCTTAATGAAACATAATTGAACTACTCAACAATAAAAAAGAGCTTTTTGCCATAGTTTGGATCACATGGTATTTCAGACCTTACCTGTACAGTAATAAATTAAAAATTGTCACTGATCATCGCTTAATAATATAGTTAATGAATTTAAAGGAACCAACTCCAAACTAATACGTTGGCGACTTAAATTAGCGGAATATGATTATGAAATAGTTTATAAGAAATGAAAACTTAACTCTAATGCTGATGCCCTTAGCCGAATAAAAGTTAATGATCCACAACCATCGGGGAAAATAATCGAACGGAATCTTAATCAGAACAGTGGTGAATCCTTAAAAAAGACAACAGCGCAATCTACTGATTAAAGCTCTGATAATTAAATCCACATATTAAAGAAACCACTAAATGAATTCAACCTACAACTCATATTTAAGATCGAGGATAGGAACACCTCAACAAGTACGGAAACTCCTTTTAGAAATAAAGTTCGACGAACTATTATATCACGAAATTTTACAGAACAAACAATATTAGATAAAATAAAAAAATACCTTAACCCAAATAAAATAACAGCAGTATTTAGTGACGAGGACACATTTAAAATAATATAGTCAGTATGGGTCATTCTACCTCGTTTTTACATTAAAAGTTTAATTTTCTCTTAATCAATTTTTTTCGATACTTTGTCTAAAAATATTTGATACGTGTTTTTGGAAAAAGTTTTTGCGGACCTATTTTCGAAAATACGATTTTTTGAAAATTACAAAATATAAAAATACATGAATTTTCGGACGCTTATATTTCAAAATGTAAACGTCAGAGAGAAGAACCGTCTAGGCATAAAAGTTGTTGCAATGAAAAATTTTTTTTTTATGTTATAAGCAATAATTTTGCAACTTTAAAATTAAAATCGATAATTTTCGTCTAACGGCATGTTTAAATTTATTGATTTTTTTTCTGAGAGAAAATAAAATCTTACCAATCATTTTGCAATTGAATTTAGAGTAGGCAGAGTTCTCTAAATATGAATTTTTCTATATCGCCACGCTCAAAAATTAACTAAGAAAATCATAGAAAAGAGCGGTGCATTTACCGTTATCTATTTGTATTGCGTTGCATTGATTCTTTTCTATGATTTTGTAAGTTAATTCATTCATGTGTTTTCTTAAATATTTTGAATAAAAAGTTTTTCTGTTGA
Source organism: Meiosimyza platycephala (assembly GCA_963662105.1). Taxonomy (NCBI): domain Eukaryota; kingdom Metazoa; phylum Arthropoda; class Insecta; order Diptera; family Lauxaniidae; genus Meiosimyza; species Meiosimyza platycephala. Next base: position 73,003,565 of record OY759208.1, on the reverse strand, counting down.
GTTGCATTTTGAACTCTAGGGTGTAACTATTATTTTGAGCAGGTGTGTATGGATGTATATTAGGGTAATTGAATTTTGTTTTTGTTTCAAACAGGTGTAATAGATGCACGTACATAAAAAAAGTTCTGATGCAAGGATAGCGCATAATATGAATATTTACTGGTGGCTCATCAAGCTCTTTAGTTTTCCATCCGATTTATATGGCAAAGAATGCTTTATTAGACACTTTCATCTATATGTCGTGATCGAAAAATCTTACATATCTTGCAAACATTTTTTTTTAAAAAAATAATAAAACTCGATTTTTTTTCCAATCTTCGAAATATTCCTATACTCGCAGAGCTAATAAACCAGGGGTGCCCAAAGTGCGGCCAGTTTTACATTTTTGCGCGGCCATTGATTGATTAATAGCCCTATTACCGTTCGCGAGTCGCCTGAATTTGGCGACTCGCCTATGGCTCTGTATTATGGTTGGCGAAAGTACAAGTTCGCCTTCAAAACAATGCTGCCAAATTGCGAAACATAAATTGACGGCTGAAAAACTGAAAACTGTCAAAATATTCAACTTCTAATTTTTATAAGTGAAAAAAATTTAAATTAAAAGTAGTTATGCACCCCCATTCTTGGGGGGTGGGGGTTGCGGGGGGTGATAAAAAACGATGTTTTCGATAAGAATCCGAAGGAATTAGCCGTCGGTAACTCCTTTAAAAAAATTATGAAGCATTGAAATTTCTGGAAAAATTCGATGACGCAGGCCGCCCACTTACCCCTACTCTTATGTAAAATTACTGTTGCTAGCAAACTAGGTGTTGGATATATTATAGACTGATCCGCGGCCGAAATCCAACGGAATTATGTTCAGAGTACCCCTTGTGAACTACCTCCGCAAAGCCCACCCCCTGTGACAAATGGGCCGGACATTTTTGAGATAGTAATTTGCCATGAGTGGACAAAAATGGAAATGACAGAAAATCTGCAATACCGGGAGTCATTGGTTGCGTTGACAGAACTCATGTTGGCATTGCTGCTACGGATCAGTTAAAACATCAACATTTCAACAGAAAGTGACTTTACGGCCTGAATGCAATGATAGTATATCTCAACTGAAATAATGTCTTCTACGATATCAATTCTAAAATATTTAATAAATAAATTTTTCAAAAACGTTTGTCACGCACAAATTTTATTTGCCTGATTTTGACATATTTGGCGAATGAAAGTTAGGCGACTCGCTAACAGCAATATGAAAATTTTTGACATTCGCGCTATTTTGACGTTTGAGGCGAAACAACAGGGCGACTCGCTAACCGTAATTTCAATTTAAGCGAGTCGCTTAATTTTCCAGACGACTCGCAAACGACAATAGGGCTATAAATTATGTTTATATGTATTATTACCTTAAACTTTATTTTGAGAAAATAAAAGCGATTTTTGATTTTCGAAAATCAATGTTATCTTGCTATCCCTTACAAATAAATTTCATTAAAGAAACAATAAAAAAATTGATTTTAAATTTCAATAAGAAACATGAAAGAAAAAAGAAACACAGATATGATAAACTCAAAACAAAACCACTTGTTCATTTCTTTTCAAAAAAAAAAAAAATTATATAAATCGACGTAGTGTAATCGACTACATTGTATTTTTAAGGTTATAGTTTTATTGTAGAGACAAAAAGATTTTGAATTCTGTTTTTACTTACAACATTTAATTAAATTTGTCAATTGTAAGTACAAAATAATTACATATGTTTTAATATTCAAATAAAATTTAAGAAAAATTTACCTCATGTATAGAAAATGATGCAAAACAAGGAAAAAAACGCAAGTTGAAAGACGAAAACCGTTCGTTTCAAGAATCTTGGACAAATGATTTTTTTGTTGAACCAAAGGGAGCTGGTGTTATATGTTTGATTTGTGATGCAGTTATTATACTCAAAAGATACAATATAAAAGAGCATTTCTCAAATAAACACAAATAAAAATTCGAAAAACTTTCAATTGAGCAACGTGAATGTGAAATGAAAAAATTGCGTAATCAAAAAAACTTCGGCAAAACTTATTTATACGTTGCAATGATGAAAGTGAAGGTGTAAAGTTGGCTAGTTTGGTGGTTTCTCAGCAAATAGCAAAGAGATTAAAACCACATTCGGATTTTGATTTTATAAAGGAGTGCCTAATTGCCGTTGCAGGTGTTTTAGTTCCTGAAAAAGCTAATATTTTTAAGCAGATTATTTTATCAAGGAACACAGTTTGCCGCAGGATTACAGATATTTCTACGATAATCGGAAACAGTTTGATAAGTAAGATTTCACAGTTTGAATTTTTTTTAATTTGCTTTGATGAAACCACCGATATTTCAGCAACTGCCCAGTTAGTAATATTTATCCGAGGTGTTGATAAATGTTTTAACGTAACTGAGGAGTTGTTAAGTTTGGTGCCAATGAGAGAACTGCAACGGGTGATTGATAAATGCTCAGACATAAATCAACACCCAATAAAGTAAGATGTTAGGCTCAACCATCAAACTTGCTCAAACACTTGCGTTCCCTGATGATATTTAATCAATCAAACCTGTGGTGCATGTGAGCGTTGTGAGTAAAATCAGCAGTCGTGCTCGAACCTTTGACTTTGGATGTGCATCAGTAAGCTGATTGAACACGTTCGCATCACTTACAATTGAAGATACATATTTGTTTTTTGCTGATTGATTTGATCGGTAACAAAAAAAAAGTGATTGCAACCAAAGCATACAAAAATTGAAAAGAAAAGAAATCAACGCGTATACGGTATACCTTATTGCACGGGTTGGCAAAGCAATAACACTTTCTCTTTCTCTCTTGTTGTATACGTATACAAGAAAATTAGCTCTGCTACTCATGAGCAGCAGAGCGCCGATGCCTGCCTTATTGCATATTCCGTACAAAGAATTTTCAATTTTTAAAGTTTTTATATATTTTAATTTGAAACTAAAATAACAAAACTTCAGTTCATTTCTTTTTAAACTAATTAACTAAGCAAAATTAAATACATTTAATTTTAAACTAACTAATTAAATAAAATATAATAAATTTTCAAAATTTTTATACCTAATGAGTGCAAAAAGAGTAAGCTGTCCACTGATTTTGGCCCTAGTCTGTTTCTCTTCTCGGTTATTATATTGCCTACTAATGAAAAAACTCGTTCAGCAGCTGCACTGCTAGTATGTATTGTGTGTATTTGAAACGCCAGCGAGAATTTTAAAACCTTAGAACATGTTCGGTAGTAAACCCATCCGTCCAAAATGGTTCCATCCTCTATATGAATTTCGGACAAAACGTTCTAAATCAAGCTCGCCAAGGTGTAGGCGCCTTTAGCAATTTGCTCTGTCACATACGATAGAGAGTCTGACATTACACACAAGTTCCAATTTAGGAATATATAAATTTTTTTTTTTAATTTAATTTTTTTTTTATTGCTACTACTCGCGGCACAAATTATTTCAACGGATTTTTCTTTGAACTGAACACATGGACTACAAACGTATAACGGTACGTGTCAGTGTTGACATGAGTATACTATGTTTGAAAAGGTACCAATGCCTGGCAGAAAAGGTACCAAAATCAATAAAATAGTATCGTACCATGGTGAAAATAGTATCAATTTTGATACTAAAGTACGGTCTGTGTCAACACTGGCCCGTACACTCATATTCATACCCATTTGATTGTTGTCATATTCGTTTTCTATTCATGCAATTTGTGGGTGCTTTGATTTTTTACCGATCATATCAGTTGGCATAAGACAAGTATGCTCATGCATGAATAGAGTGAACTTGTTCGATCAGCCAACGCATACACGCATACACAAAATGAGCACTTTTTGCCTGATGCTGATTATACTCAGGGTTTGGTTTGAGCTCGATTGTGAGTGGAAACTTTTGAGTATGCCACAATCAACAAAAATGTCCAGTTCTCTGGTGCCAATGAAAGATTCAACGACTGGGGCAAATCAGTGATGGCATTTGGGTTTTTTGAAAATGTACTGAATCGAGACTTCAAATGTACTTTTTAGAGCCCGAATGTACTCTTTTTTTGTCTTGAACATCCAATTGTTCTAAAATGCACGAGATTGTTCTAAAATTTACTACAAAAAAAAAAAAAAGGTCCTCACTTTTCCCAAAAGAAAATCGACCATAAAATGACAACGTTAGAAGCGATTGAATGAGAGAATCCAACGCCACATTTTCGATACAAAAAAATTTTTTTGTATCGATTGTTCTCAACAAATTGTCGAAAAAATTAATATATTCAGAAAATGTAGCGTTGGATTCTCTCATTCAATCGCTTCTAACGTTGTCATTTTATGATCGATTTTCTTTTGGTATATCTTAGTTTTTGCGTAAATGTATTAGCTCTACGAGCATGAAGCATAATTATTTTTGTTTATTTTATTTCTATTTTTCCGTTGTCATAGCATCAAATGTAAAATTTGATTTTTTTTTTAAATCTGGCCTGTTTTCATCGATATCTTGTGCACCTCTTACTCAATAGAATATGTAATTATACACGTTTATTTGTCATTTTAATACCTTAAATTTGGTGCTAAGCACGATGAAATTGGACATTTATAGCTCAAGTTATGAATTTTAAAGTGAAAGAAAAAAGTGAATGAAAAAACCACAATATCTCGAAAACTGTGCCATTCAAAAAATTTTTATTTTTATTTCCGAACTCAGCGGGAAAAACTACATAAGAAAAGTAACTTCTTATCAATGGAACATTTTGAGTGTAAACTAGTGTTACACTTATGTTAGAATGTAATTTTTGCATGTTGACAGGGGTAACTACGTATGTGGAAAAAATGTTGGGGATGAAAAATTTATGTGTGTCGGTGATACAAAGGAATCCCGCTTAGGACACGCTGGAAGCGGTGGAAAAGTAAGAGCAGTCAACCAAATTCCGTATGAAGTTCAATTTTGTATGGGGAACCCCTTAAGGGGTTGAGATAGTGAGTTAGTATATTCTGAAGAAATCTTGGGAAGAGTAAATTAGGGGGGGTTGGGCATATACTTGAATCTTCTGGGGATACCCTGGTAGCATTGGGAACGTTGGGAGTAAATTTCATAAAAACATCCCTTTTGTATGGAAACCTCCCAAAGTGGAGAGAGGGGATAAGTATATTTGAAAAAAATGTTGGCGATGAAAAATAATTGAGGGTCGGTCATACGACTTACTGCTCTATGTGCTACTCCTTAGCAGCTATGGGCTGATTTGTCTGAAAAACTCCCAAATTTTGTAACTTTGACCTTGATGAGACGCCATTTAGCCCTTTCCAATCCACTTAATTTTATGGCTCACGCATTTTTTTATCAAACCTCACAAAATAAATGGTCCCAGCGTTTTGAAATACAAATATTAATAATCTCCATATGTCACTATTCCATAGCTAATACATATATTATATTATATACGGTTATAAACGGAAAAGTCAAAATTTTACAAAAATAGTCATTTTGCGAAAACTGTACAACGAATTTTTAATATATGATCTGATTTTATGCTTTATTAAATTACCTTTCATATGGTACCCTAATTTTGGAAATCTATTTAGGGGTTCCCAATTTATACATACTTCTTTTTATAAAAAACTATACCTTCAAAGCTAGATCCGACCGGCTCTTTTTTGCAAAATTATATCTTTGAATATGTTCTAATACCCTCGAATCTATACCAAAACGCAAATTTTCGAACGTGTAATTGGAGCAAAATTGATCTCGAAGTTAAATCGAATAATTTTCCAAAACGATCTGTCCGGATTCGCGGAATAGTGAATTTGGGTACTACAAAGTATCCTTTAAACACCTGTACAGTCCAAATTTGCTTCCATTTAAAAACATTTCTAATCTTCTTGAGGGGACCCGTGTCTGATTAACCCTGAGGGTAAATATTTACTGAATTATTATTTGAATAACTATGATTTTATATAGCTATTTTATTGAGCTATCAGTTCAATAACTTTTTTGGGTCAAAACCCAAAAAAATTACATTTACAAAGATAAATAAAAAGAAAAATGGACTAAAGCTAGTTATACTAGTTTCGTTTTCTGCTAAAAAAAGTCATCAGTAACTTTTAAGCCGATTAGTAAGAGTTTGGCTAGCCTTGCATGTTCCATTTCTTGCATAGATCTGTTGAGAATCTAAGCAAGAAGTTAAACAAAGAAAGCAAAAACTCTTTTTTTCTGTTTGTTTATCTTTGTTATTGTAACTCCCTTGATATATTACACATTTCCTTGCAGGCGCTTGTTGCAAGCTTTGTTGGAGCAACATAGCAACCATTTAAGGATATTTTAAACACATTCCAGTTATTTGGAGATCGATAGGGAAGAAGACATCCTTGAGTGAAGCCAACCGCGCCTTAGTAGGTTCCCTACGATCCATAAAGCGGGGGATTAAAAAGGGGAAACGCGATTCTTCCATGACCGGTACTCAACAAAACTAATTCGATATTTTCTCTTTTCTTTTCCCTTTCAGTATTTGGTGAACAAACGAACAACTGGAATGAAACTATTGTAAGGATAGACTAAGCTTACATATAATAGAAAAAATTAGGTTCCACTTAATTAGAATATTTTTAGTGTCAAAATTTTTTTTTTTTAATCATTAAGAGAGGGAAAAGGAAAGAAAAAATTTAGTAGGAAAAATTATTTTGTACCTCTTGCCAAGTCCGACAGTAGAAAATAAAGCCAAGCCAAGCCACTAAGTGCCAATAAATTCTTAAATTGAAAATACCTTTCTGAAACTAATAAAAAAAAAAAAGTTTTAAAATGGAAGATATGAGAAATTCGTTAACTTCCCTAACCGGTGCTGTAAACGCTATGATTGAACAGCTCAGATCCATTGAGCATCGTTTGCTTAACATGGAAAACCACGGAGCTGCGGGAAGACCAACGGAAAACGCGTTATTTAGACAGCTCGAAGATCGTCTCGCTGATATTGAGCGCAATAGAAACGATGATCAGGCTGGTGCTCCACCTAGGGTTAATGTGGTACCAGCATTGCGTGGCCCTGTTTCTGAACAGGATTTGAAGGATATTTGTAAGCTTCCTGACTGCGTTAAGGAGCTTCAAGTGTTCGACGGAAATCCTGTGCAGTACATTTCCTGGGTTCACAATGTTGAAACCATATTGAAAGATTATGAGATAGTGCGGAAGAAGCCCATTTCAGGGCGATCTTGCAGCCCATTCGTCATAAGGTTCGTGGTAGTGCGGACACAGCTCTGGTGTCATACAATGTTTTTGACGATGACTGGGTCACGATTAAGAAGGTCCTCTCCCTGCATTACGCGGATAAAAGAGATATAAGGACGCTAGAACACCAGCTTAATCGATCGACGCAGGGCACGTCCAAGTTAGATGAGTTCTATGCAACCGTGAACCATCAATTTTCATTAATAATTAATAAAATTAAAACGGAAACGTACAGTTCCGAGACAGTCAATGTGCTGGTAGAAACCTACCGAAATCGAGCGCTCGACGTCTTCGTGCGTGGGCTGAATAGAGACCTTTGTAGAATGCTGGTTGTTCAAAAACATAAAACACTTCCAGAGACCTATTCCGCATGTTCCGGGATCCAGAATATCAATTTTCGCAATGCAAAGATCCACGTAAAAGCCCCAAACACTGTTACGGCCCCAGTCAATCAAAATTTTGAAAGCAGACCTGCCCTGCCACCATGAAAACCGTACTACCAGAACAACCGCCATTGGGGTAACGGTGGCCAACAACCAACCAGGCCCGATGTGCCTAAGCCTCACGAAAAAATGGATGTTGACCACTCCATACAGAAAAGACGTGTCAATTATATGAACCGTCCATCCGTAAGTAATTATTACAAAAGGTCCGCCAGCTCCCATGGCTATCAGAAGGCGAAACATCAGAAGATGTTCCATGCAACGCAATCCGAAGAAAGGGAATGCGAAGCTCACGAGAACCAATAGAAGCTGAGGTTAGGGACGAGTCAAATTTTATGACAGAAGCCTCGTTTCCAGCGTACCATACATAGAGTATGTCACGCGGGGAGGGGCAGTGCTAAATTTCCTTATTGGTACGGGGGCCAATAAGAACTCTATTGCGCCTCATTTGGCCGGTGAGGCAATTCCGGTGTCAAGGCAATTTAGCGTAAATACGGCAACAGGCAGGACCCTAATAAAAGAAAAAATTTGTGGTCAGTTTTTCCGGGGCCTAGGGAATAACATGATGGTAACATTTTTTGTTCTCCCTGGCTTAAAAACCTTTGATGGTATCGTCGGGGATGATACCTTAAAAAAACTTAAGGCGATAGTGGACAGAGAAAGGAACATACTGATCTTTTACCCCAGTATTACGATTCCGCTACGAAACAGGACCTCTGCCGAGGTCAATTCAGTAAATTTAGTAGTCAATGATAATGTTCCTAAGGAAATAAAAGAAAATTTTGAAAACATGGTAAAAAGTTTTGGCCTGCTCTTCGGACCCATTTCTGCATACGAAATGGTGAACACCACGGTAAAAGCTTAAATTCGGACCGTCACCCAGGAACCTATATACGCGAAATCTTACCTTTATCCTGTGAATATGAGAGAAGAGGTTGATAGGCAGATAGATGAACTTTTGAGGAAGGTGTCATCCGCCCCTCAAAAAGCCCGTATAAATCACCAATCTGGGTGGTGACTAAGAAACCAAAGGCGAATGGAGAGAAACAGTATAGGATGGTAATAGATTACAAGCGATTAAATGCGGTAACTATTCCTGACACCTACCCAATTCCGGATATCAATTCCACTCTTGCTAGCTTGGGAAACGCCAAGTATTTTACCACAATTGATTTGATCTCGGGTTTCCACCAGATTCCCATGAAGCCTTCGGATATTCAGAAGACTGCATTTTGCACGATGAATGGAAAATACGAGTTTCTGAGGCTCCCTTTTGGTTTAAAAAATTCCCCAGCAATCTTCCAAAGAATGATTGACGACTTTCTCAAGGAATATATTGGCAACGTTTATATTGACTTTTATTTTGGCAATAATGCAGATAATCACCTTGATAACGTGAAAACGGTTTTCTTCAGATTGCAGGATGCTAACCTGAGGGTTAATCCTGAAAAACCCCACTTCATGAAGACAGAGGTGGAATTTCTGGGTAATGTGGTAGCACCCGAGGGCAGAACATCGCGTCGCGGCCATAGAACAAATTCTACCCCCCAAAGCACTCAAAGACCTTAAAAGTTTTTTAGGTATGACTTCCTACTACAGGAAATTTATACGCGATTATGCTAAAGTAGCTTTACTAATTTGACTAGAAGCGAAAATGCGCAAATAAAAGCTAATCAATCAAGGAAAATACTAATTGAACTCACAAATGAATCTCTTAAGGCTTTCTCGGACTTGAAAAATTTACTTATATTTTCTGAGGTTTTGACTTTTCCAGAGTTTGAAAAGCCTTCAATCTCACAACCGATGCCTCTAGCACCGCAATTGGGGCGATGCTTTCTCAGGGGAAAATTGAATAAAACCGAAGAAAATTATGCAACGAACGAGAGGGAAATGTTGGCAATAGTATGGTCTTTAGATAATCTACGGTCCTATTTATATGGTGCAAAAGAAATCCGCATCTATACTGATCACCAACCATTGACTTACGCGCTTGGTAATAGAAATTATAACGCAAAGCTGAAACGATGGAAAGCGCGCATCGAAGAGTATAACTGCCAATTGATTTACACACCCGGTAAATCAAATATGGTGGTTGATGCGCTTTCTCGCATAGAATCTGAAATTAATCACTTGACTAATTCGGTACAACCCGAACCAGCTCATAGTGAATCGGCGACGGATACAGCTAGTGAAGTGCGTTCTTTGGACGAAACGGTTCACAGCGCGGAAGTAGACGCCTTTGAGCTGATTCGTTGAGGCGCCCCTAAATGTCTGTAGGAATCAGATAGAACCACATCCTGGTTTTAAAAGAAACTGTGTAAAAATGTTGGTTATAAACAGTGAGAACCTTACCTCCCATTTGAAAGAAATTTTAAATCCCCCCGTCATAAATGGCGTCAAGATACCCGAAAAGTTCTTGACATTACTCCAGCTGGCTTACTTGAATTTCACCAACTACAAGATAAGGATCACCCAAAGGCTCGTGGACGATGTAGCAAACCAGGAAGAAGTTTGTCGACTAATTGAAGACGAACATAAGAGGGCACACAGGAATCCGCGTGAAAACAAAGGACAGCTGTTGGAAAAATACTACTTCCCACGAATGTATGCCCTAATAAAAAAGTACGCTACAAGCTGTCAGGTTTGTCGCTTAAACAAATATGATCGGCACCCAGTAAAGCCCCAGCTTCAACCGACCTCGATCCCCAATTATTCGTGCGAAATTTTGCACATAGACATTTTTGAGTTGCAGAAGGAAAAATTTCTGAGTTGCATAGACAAATTTACTAAATTTGCGAAACTGTTTCATATACAAAACAAGCCCGCACCACATTTGCGCACCAAGCTAGTAAAGGTCCTTCACTATTTTACTGTACCCAAAATGATCGTTAGGATCGAAAGGAGTCTCCTAAGCCCAACAGAATCCAACTATATAAGGTCGTTAGGAATAGAGATTTACCAAACACCAACTCAGCGCAGCGAAGACACACACAGACACATAGAATCAATTACCAAGACTTGCCAAATTTTCGGGATGTAGTTCATGAAGATATTAGGGGCCAAATAGAAAGGAACCAAGAACTGAGAAACCTTAGGTTAAATAAAAAAAGAACAATACCTCAATCATATAATGAAAGGAGCCAAGTCTATATCAAAGATAAACAAATTAAGGGAAAGCAAAAACCCTTATTTAAAAAAGTGTCCGTAGCAAGAGACAATAGGGTCACTGTTACTACGGATACTGGAAAAAAATTCCATAAAACACAAATCAAAAATGTGTAATCGGAATTTGAGGAAAAAAACTACCAAACATTCCTTCATTTAACAAATTGGTGTAACGCGAATTACGCCAGGGTTCGACTCCCGTTAAAAATATGAAGTTGACTTAAATAAAGAAAACAAAAAATTGAACTTAATTTGAATGGCAAAGAAGGCAATTGGCAAAACATTTAATAAATTATCAGAAATTTAATAATTTATCGTTTTATATTGACAAAATTGTAGGTATCCTGCATATCCTGCGGAATTCCGGGGTTCGACTCCTGTCAAAGAACAAAATAGAATTTGATTTCAATACATGCAATAATGATAAATTGAAAAATTTTTTTATCAATGTCATAAATTTGGCAATTTATCATTTTCCTTTTTTTTAAAAAAAATTTTTTAATACTGATATAAATTACAAATCAATGTTAATGATATTTAAGATATTTTAAAACTAATAACATAAATGTTCACAATTCAGTATGGTCTAATCACTAGTTTTTTCTATGTACTTATTAAGTAGTATGTAAAATATAAAAAAGGGGAAGGGAATAACATAATTTTTGCTACTTTAGGTTATTATTTTTTACAACTGCTGTGCAAGGCATTCACATACTCAACTATGAAGCTCCAATTGTGACGGTGTATGATGGCAACGGGTGGATCATCAATGGATATTTCAAATTGGTACATATCGTGGACCTGGACAAATTCGACGTGATACTAAAGGGTATGCTGAACTCTGCACAATCCGACATCCGAAATGATGAAAAGAGGCGTATATTTGATTACCACTACAAATGGATAAGTGCTCGGCTGAAGGAGCTAGGTGCTCGCCATGCCAGAGCTGTCCATTTCCGCTTGGAAATGGACAGCTGGAAATGGACAGCTGGGTCTCCAGACGCAACCGATTTGAATGAGATACTGCAAAGCCAGGATCAAATAATTAGCAACAATAACCAGCAATACAGACTTAACGAAAAACATTTTGCATCATATGAAGAGGCTGTGCAGACAACCAACCAGATGGTAAGTCAGACTAATTCAATATCGGAAACAACCTAGGAAGATCAAATCGAAGGTGACATCATCAGCAGAATGTTAATCTTGAAAGCTGAAGTTAGCGAAATCATGTGCATGCCAAATGGCGAAAGTCGGGATCGTCAACAGCAACATGCTAGATAACGAAGAAATCAACCAGCTGCTGAGTGAGATGGAAACGCTACCATACCAAAATGTAATTGAAGCCACGGAGTATGGAAAACCATCGGAATTCACAAGCGGCACACTTCTCCTATACATTCTCTCCATGCCAAAATTGGGGGAAACAAATTATCATCTCCTGTAAAACGAGGGCCGCGATAATGGCAGGAAAACAGCTGGACATAAAAATCGACAGAATGCTAGTAAATCAACGTGAAACGTATGGCCTAGAGAGGGAATACTTTTCAATCAACAATTCCACCAGTTGCGAAATTAATTCACTAAAAAAGATTGAGGAGGATAGTTTTATACCAAGGGTATTAAAAGGAGGACATGCCGATTGCAAATTCAGAACGAATAACGAAGTTATAGTAGAAATGTTGAGTGAAGACATGATCTTCTTGACGAATTTCATTGGTAATGTAGAAGCGGAAAATGTAACCTATCCTTAACGGTACATACGTCATTCAGTTAAACAACGAAAGCGTCCTAACTAAAAACCAAACATACCAGAGCATAAGCGGATCCAACCAGCAGGCGCTACCATCAGTTCTAGCGAACATAGCCAGTCAAGTTCTCAAAGTCAAACTGGCCTACGTGCATAGCCATATATCCTTCCATACAAGTATAACAATGGTCGTTCTGGTGGTATTCATCGCGGGCTCACTGTGCTACCAAATATTTAGAAAAATCAGCATACCTCCTCTTAAGGCATTCGGGACACAGCCATTTACAAACGATCCACCCTCAAAACCGTTACGGCGTTGTCAGTCATCTTCGGATCTGCGAGACGCAGACATTTAAAGGGGGAGGAGTTAACACAGTGCATACTGTAAATGCGCAATAGCGTATTGGGTTACCTACATTAAAAGTGCTGAGGTAGTCCACGCGCAATCAACGGCACCAGAACCAACGGCAGAGCTAAGTGTGAATGCACCATGGATCGCCTTGTCAGCAGTATGGGGTAATTTAGGCTATTTAATTACTTAAGCTAATGAATTATTTTAAGTGTGCTGGTTTGCAAATGGGATGAGGCAAACCAGTCTGATTTTAGACCTAAGTGAAATAAGTTTGAATTAAATAGATTTCTATTAAATAAATATATTGTAAAAAGGAAACAACAAGGAGTTTGAATTGAAACGGGTAATTGAAATTGGCCCATTGGGCATTGGTCAGTCTTGACTAGCTAACTACAGCTATTTGTTAATTCAGCATATGCTTATTGAGTAAGAATTTGTAAAATAAAAATAGGAAAAAATATTGCAAAAAGTGTGTGAAATATCTAAACAAACATGAATGAAGAGTTCCAACTAGTTTAAACATGTAAGTTAACACTAACAACCCACTTTCAATATAATACCACCTTCAATATAATACACCCTTTATTTTCAGCTAACATCAGCAACCCACCCTTTATTTTCCTTTTTGTTTCTCTTTACTTTGAATTTACATACGATCAGCCATCCTCTTGATCGTATTCCCGTTCAGCATACGCAAAGACCAAATATGCTGTCATAGCATATTTGGCATATTTGCGGTCATAGCATATTTGGTCACGTATTTTCTGTTGGATAAATTTGTTGTTGCATTAGACACGGGGTCACGTAGACCAGCCATTGTAGGGACTAGCCACTAGAAAAATACCATTACAGTTTGAACAAAATAAGGAAAAGGCTACATAATAGCCTTGTAATCTTGTAAACTTGTAATCAAAGTAAATTCATACTGAATTTGTCTATTTCAATATGGCAAAACAGCCGATAATTCTAAATTACTAATGTCATTGTTATTGTGAATGTGTCATTGTCATTGTGAATGTGTCATTATTTGTGACACATTAAATTTATTATTTATATTCAAAAATGAATACAAAGACAGCGAAGGTAAGTTATTTCAATTATATACACTCGCGCTCACAATTAAGTATGTATACGGTTACCATTTTCTAACAAAATTAGGTATATATCGAATTTAAGTAATAAATAAAGGACATTTTATAATTTTTTTGATGTAAAGACGTTCTGTCATATATTCTCAGTAAATTCAACGGTTTTTAAAATATATTTTTAAACAAATGAGGACAAAACAATGTCTCAAAACCAAATATCAGTTTATATGAAAAAACATAAAAAATAAAATGTTCGAAAATAGTTAACTAATTTAATTTTTTTTTTATATTTTGTAATTTGTGATACCACTTTTAGTATTTATTACCGCCTGCAATCTTTTTAGCATACTTTCTACCAAATTTTTTTGGCTTTAACGGGTCAAAGTTGGTAAATGTTGCCTTTTACTTCTAGACTCATTGGAACCAAAAATTGTCCAAAGATGTTCAATAGGGTTTCAATCAGGTTACTGGAGCGGACATTCAAGTTTTGCAATGTTTTCTTCTAGAAAATATTGATTTACAACACGTAAGGTGTGCTTGATGTCATTGTATTGCTGGAAAACAAAGTCCCTAAGTCCAAATTTCATCGCAGAAGATTTAAGATTTTCTTTTTTAATTTAAACAGTGTCCACCCAGTCATCCTCCATTTGATATGGAAAAAAATTTCCTACTCCAGCCCAGCTAAAACATTCCCACAACACAATTTAGCCGCCTCCATGCTTAACATTGTGTTGCTGAAATTGCTAATGCAGACCTTAATGCGCCTTTCTCCACACCTTTTTATGTTTTTTTTTTTTTGCCAATCAATTCAAATTTGCTTTCAACTGACCTACTTACCTTCTTCCAAACATCGAACCATACTTTTTGCAAAAGCTAATCGATTAATCTAGCTGATCAGTGGCTTTTCTTTATCAAACTATTTGAAACCCAGCATTATTCAAGCGTCGTTTTATTGTGGACGCAGAAAAACTTAAGTCTAATGTTTCCTTAATATCGGCTGCTGTTACTGATGAGTTTTTAACAGCTTTTCGTAATATTCGAGCATCGTCTCTAGGTTATGTGGAACTTTTTCTGCCCTGCCCGGACTGTTGCTTACTAAATTTGTTGCAGTACCTCTGTCAAAAATTTTTTTTGTGTCTATTTTTTGATAAATTATATTTCTCTACCAACTCACGGTAGGACATCCCATTTTTTCGGTCGGTTCCGATTGCTGATTTTACAAATTCCGATCTATGAAACATATTTTTGCACCACCTTGTATAAAGCAATAGAAATCACAACTACGTAAAAAATATAATATTCTTGCATAAAATTTATTCACGATACACACACACAGCTTTTATATTAATAAAATATTAAAAACCTCCAATTATTTTTGTGTAAGACGTGAACTTACACTATTTCGGAATTAACATTTCAACAACCTGACGGCGCTACAGAAACTAATTGCTATATCAAACGTACAGCTTATCCTTGTCTTGCGTACTATTAAATACCTTCAAAAATTCCTAAAAAATAACAGTAATTTTGAATATAATCGAATATATAGTAAATGTGCGTCGCCGTATACTTAATTTTGAGCGCGAGTGTATAAGCTTTTTTTTCATATACATAAGTAATAGTTTTTCACCAGCAGCATAGCTGCTAATCGCAATTGTTGCCTTCTATCCATTTAATATTGATAAAAATGGTAAAAAATTTGTTGACGAACATGTCAGCTGTTTTCTAAATGCACAAATCTTTAAAATAGCCGAAGGTTTTGCGGAAGCCGAAGGTAGGCCAAATGTGCGATTTTTAGGCCGAAGGTGGCCGAAGCCGAAGCCTTCGGTCGGACCCTAGATTTTACCTATCGCGGCTACTTTATTGGGGTTTGGTTTGATTCCCGCCTCCGTTATTATATGGCCCAAAAAATCAGTCTTTCGGCTTCGGCAAAACCTTTGGCCATTTTAAGGCCGAAGCCGAAGCACTGGAAACACTCGAAATATGCAACAGTGAAATAAACTGGAATAGAGAGTTTTTTAAACAAAAATATATAGTATATCATATTGTAAACGACATTAGTTGTGAAGTTAAAGCAATAAGCACTACAAATATTGAAAATAAACTTTGGGAATCTCATGACTAGGGCTCGGATTTTGATGACTCAAAAAACATCTAAAAATGACCTAAAAAAATAATGACATAAAGCCCTTAAAAAACCTAAAAAATTACTTGAAAAAATAAAAAAATGCTCAAAAAACTAAAACCAGAAAGTTTTCTTTTAAAAACTTTTAAATAAAATTTTTTATTTATTTGCGTTGCAATAAATCACAGTATACATTTTTAGATTTTCGAAATTAAAAGATCTTCTATGGTAGGATAAAATGTTACTGTATATAGAAAAACTTCTTTCCACTTCAGCACTGACGAGAGGAGCATATTTAAAATATGGAACATCCAAATTTGCTTTTAGTTGCACTTTTCCAAAATTTTTGGCATTTAATGTTTCTATTATAGCGCACAAACTTTCAAACCCATTTCGTTCATCACTTGAGTCAATTTTCGAAAGCATTCTCACCAACATGGCTGCGCACAGCGCTAAGTGTTTACACTTCCAATCAGATCAATTCCATTTTCCAAAGGAAACTAGTTTTAATGTATGCTAATTGACCCTTTATTTCATCACTGGAAAAATTTGGTTGAGCCTCTCCAAGATCAAGACTTTCAAATGTGTCTATAATTTTTTTCACCATTTCAAAATTGTTACAGTAGTATATGCACGCACTGAGCCATGTACCCCACCTTGTAATAACAGGCTCGGGAGGTAAATTATATCAGGAGCTAATCTTTTAAATTGTTCTCTTCGATATGGAGCTTTGACAAAAACTATTTTTGTGTTTGAAATAAGCGCATCGACCATATACTCCAGTCAAATTAGACGAAAAAAAAGGCGTAGGTTTCCAATAATTCGCATAGAGCTGAAAATTGGTACACGTCTTAAATACACTAGTTATTACAAATAAAATGTAAAAAGTCCCCACCGATCCTACTTTTACAAAAATTTTTATTTAAGGTCAAACTGAGAAATATCGGTTTTTCGCATATTTCTCTTAAACGGTAAGCGCCATCGTAAAAGTTGGTTTAAAAAAAGTTGTAGATCATGCAATTTTCCACAAAAATGGTTCATATTATTTTTCTCTCCGATACTATTCGAGAGATATGTTGATTTTAAAAGTTGGAAAAGTCGTATTCTGCATTTTTTTTAGATAACTACACTAGCTTACACTCAAAATGTTCCATTGATAAGAAGTTACTTTTCTTATGTACTTTTTCCTGCTGAATTCGGAAATGATAATAAATAAATTAAAATTTTTTGAATGGCAAAGTTTTCGAGATATTGTGGTTCTATTGCAGTAAGTAAGAAAGAGACAAATTTAGACAAGCTTTAACTAAGAAACAATGTTGCAACTTGCAACCCCTTCCAATTGAAAATTTAATTGTAGAAAAGTGGAATAAGTAGAAAAAAATTGCAAAACTTTGAAACTATCAAAATTCAAAAATAACAAAAATTGCTTTACTATGTAAAAAATCATAAAAATGACTCATAAAAATGCCGTAAACTATGGAAACTGACCTAAAAACCAAAAATGACTAAAAATGACAAAAAAATGCTCTAAAAAAATTTATTTTAGCAAAGTGGGGATCATGAACGGAGTTTCTGCATCATCAGAAAATGTCTATGTCACAGCAGAAAACAGATGACATGTCATCAAAATCCGAGCCCTGCTCATGACACAACGTCCATGCAGCCAAATAGCTCATGTTGAGTTTCAAGTTTTAAGATAGAGTTTGAGATGTACATTAAAAAATCTTTATTATGAGGAATGGAGATATTTTTAGCTATTGGCATTCAAGTTCATTTTTGAAACTGAAAAAAATAGCACAAAAGTTTCTATTTATTTCTGTTTAGCGCTGCAAATCAGCTTTATACTGACTAACGTTCAAATTTGCGTGGCGGAAACGTTGATAAACTTTTATTTTTAGTTTACAATAAAAAATTATTTAGCTTTGAATACTAAAGTACCTTCAGTTTTTATTATCATTATAAACTAATATTGTTTATGTTTGCTAGAAGATTATAACCATATAATTCATTTTTGTTACTTATACATTGCATTTTTGTTTATGTAAATTTTTATTTATAAAATGCTAAACCTTCGGCATCGGCTTCGGTCGAAGGTTTGGAAAATGGCCGAAGTTCGGCTTCGGCTTGGGCCAAAAAAGCCACCTTCGGTCGGACCCTAGTAAAATCCCACTTCCAAAAACCCAAAAGGAAATAAAATCGTTCTTGGGAATAACCGGCTATTATAGGCGGTTCATAAAGGATTACTCGAAAATAGTCCACCACTTAGTAAAATATTTAAAGAAAGGTGCAAAAGTTAATTTACATGATAAAAATTATATCTCAGCTTTCCAAAAATTAAAAATTATGATCAAGGCAGATCCAATCATAATGTGTCCAGATTTTTCCAAAAAGTTTACATTAACCACAGATGCAAGTAATTTTGCACTGGGTGCAGTCCTCATCCAGTATAACAAAGCTGAATCTTACGCTAATAGAACATTGACTGATTGAATGTTGGCAAAGAAGATGTTATCACAACAGAACAGATCTTAAGAGAGTAGAGAGAAATATATGAAAATGAGGATGAAAATTACGAAATCGACACTGTTCATAGCAGAAACTAGCGGTGATGATTTCATCAGGATTACGGAACTTCCATTAAATAATTTCAAAAATCAATTAGTTCTCATAGATTCAAATATAGAATCATGTACCAAAAAAAGGTGAGAACTTTACTAAAAATGAATTCAAATAGCGATATACTTGGTTGTATACAAAGGGTACTGCCTGAAAAAGGTTTAGTAGTAGTTTTTTTGCGAAAAAAACGATTTTTTAAATAACATTATTTCTGAAGAGGATTTAAGAAAGCTCTCAGAAAAATTCCATACAGAAAAAGTGAAGAAAATCACATTGCGAAATGAAAAAAATCAATCAGAGTCGTTAGCAAATTTTGAAAATATATATGTAAAAAATCACAGGGTCAGTAAGACTCAACCTAAATAAAGAAATTAATAACTACAGAAAAGATGGAAATTATTTAATTTCGAACGATAAAAAAATTCAAGAAAACTTATAAACATCAAGTAAGAAGGAGATTTAAATATCAAAATTAGTACGATATCTCTTACTTTAGTATTTGATACTATTTGAAAGAAAAGCTAAACTTGAAAATTATTTCAGGAATGAAAGGAATCTTAATAACTCCGAACACAATTTTGTTGATGACGTTAATAACAACAACGTCAGCCCAACTAATACAGATACAGGAAATCAATAATGACAGAGGATTATAAAGCAGGGAACGCTAGAATTACCAATAAGTTATGATGAAACGATAATTAATATAAATAAAACAGAAATAGAGCTTATATATAGAACACTTATAGAAATAACAAAATACTTGAATTTAGCAAACGGGGAGAGACAACTGTTTCATATCAGACATAAAAGAGGACTCATCAATGTTGTGGGAAGTACACTAAAATTTCTTTATATAGAACACTTATAGAAATAACAAAATACTTGAATTTAGCAAACGGGGAGAGACAACTGTTTCATATCAGACTTAAACGACTAAACAGACTAAAAAGATGATATGTTGTATTTTATTCTTTCTATTCCTAATATTTCAGTGCTCGGCTAAGAATTAAGTGAGACTTTTTGTTCTACTCAACGTCAGTGTTGCGTATAACGACAGGTCGGAGGTGGAGTAGGGTCTCTTTTATATATAGAAATGAATAACGGTTTTAAAATAAAACCGACAATGCAACGCTTAGCTGGTACAACAGTGCAGTATTTGGGCAGAGTGAGGCGCGCGGGTTACGTCAGTAGATAATTCAAACCATATACCTAAATAAGTACCAATTAATTGGCAACTATAATTGTTCTTGCATAAGTTCAATAAATTAAATCGATCACCCAATTAATTGCACCATAAAGACCTCATAATTACTTTCAGCTTATTCTATTTATATATGTAAAAGCTTAACGTAAGCGAAATTATGTTAATTTAAACAAAATAGTAAATTGTAAATTTAAGCAAAATAATAAATTGTCAATTATTTCATGAACCAAATACAAAATGTTTATGTCAGCAATTATACATTATAGAGGCAGCTGGGGCAAGTCGGGAACATTTTTTTGGGGGAAATCTTGGGGTAACAAAATTTTTTTTTTCAGAAATGAAAGTGGTTTCATGTAGGGCATTGAATTAGCTTCATAGGGTCCAAGTTTCAGATCGATACGATGATTTTTTGTCAGGTAGATCATTCTCCGACCAATAAATGCCAAATCGACGATTTTAAATTTTTTTGAGGCAACTTGGGAAGTTTTCAAAAATTGTAAAACAGCCAAAAAATTTCATCGCAAATGTTTATTTTCTTTATTGTAGTTAGAAAAAGGTTTGATTAATACATTAAAATGATTGGTTTGGAAAAAAAAAATTAATTTGTGCCCAAAGAAATGGCATGAAAACATGAGTTTTTGAAAAAGTTGAAAAAATCGTAAAAAAATGGTAAATAATCACGAACGGCGTCCGATTTCATTCTTTCTAATCATCGCAATTGGTGCATCAGTAAGATCCATTGAAGCTGACACAACTTTAGTGAAATGAACGGTCACAAGTGTCGCAATGGATCGTATTTAAATGGTTCATATTTATTGGCATCAAATACCCACAAACCATACAAAAATCACGATCTTCTTCCTTTTCATCAGATGGCTTCTTCTTCTTCTTAGTTGTTTTTGCCTTGGCGGGTGTTGGATAAAAATGCTAAATGACGTTCATATACACTGCTTTAGTACCGAAAAAACACTAAATGACGCTATATATGCGATTTTTTACACTTCCCGACTTGCCCTAAAAGCACATTTTGAACACAGAGTGCCGTCAAGTCCATGACTTGAAAAAATTGAACTGAATCTCTTAGCATTTTTAAAGTTTAGAATCCAAATAATACTTTGAGTACACTTACACTTGTTTTTTTGCGAAAAAATTTTGAAATTTCGTTGATTCAAAAACCAAAAATAAAACTCTCAAGGTAGCAAATATTTTTGAAATAAAAAATTTTTTATGAAAAATGCTTCTACACTTGACGGACTACATTCAAAAACTGCGGACGGCCATTAGGAATGTTTGACATTTGGTCTCAAACTCAAATGTCAACTTAGAAATCCGCTAGGGTGCGTTTCCCTACTTGCCCTTATTCCCGACTTGTCCTAAATGCCTCTATATACATTAGGGTTGTTCATTAAAAAAGAAACAAAATTAATGTTTTTAAGTTACTCTAGGACAACTTTTTTAAATGGTTTGACAACATTTTATAATTAATGCTAACAATAATAATAATAAAAATATATTTTTAATTGAGACACCTTAAAAAATGCATTTAAAAATCTGAAAAAATTCTTGTGATGTTCTTTCATGATGTAGAACGTGATGCCAAAGTATCAGCAAGAAATTCAAAAAAAAATTTTTTTTTTGAATAACTTTTTTTTTTTTTTGAACCGGTCTAATATATGCAACATATATACGTGTATATTAGACCGGTTCAAAAAAAAAAGTCTCTGAAATTTATAGGCACCGGCAGTTTCCTATTCCCATAAGTATCCCGAGTAGGATGCGTTACCAATTTTTTCTAAATATTGCGCTCCTGATTAGCGATTTTCATATTACTCTTGAAACTTTCATATAAAAAAAAAAAGTTCACCAGCAACCTAAAAACGATGGTGGTTATCGCTGAGGTGAACTTTTTTCTTTTAATTCAGTCTCTTATTCGGAGTAGTTTTTAATGGGGAATTCGAATTTCTCATTATTTTTTAATTATGTTGTTTTCTTCAGTGGTAAAAACTGAAAATAATCATGAAATTTTGTCAAAAATTTAAATGTTTTTTTTTGTCAAAATGTTTTGTGTAATTCTAGTTTAGGCACATGAACCTAAACTAGTGTTCTTTAGAGGAATTGTGTACACGGAAAAAACACCAACTCAAATTTTATTAAAAATTAATAGGAGATTATAAAAATTAAAATCTGAAAACAAATATTACTTTTTTATAGTAATAAATAGAAAATCCTTATTAAAAATTCTATTCTAGTTTGTAAATATTTTCATTTTACATTTTTTAATAAGTGCATATTAAAAATTATTTTCTTCATTTTAATTATTACCTAAAAACTTCGAAATTTTACAAAGAATTTATTAAATTTTAATAAATTGCCACATTAGAATTTTTATATATTTCATATTGTAATATATGATTCCCGCTTTATAATTTTTAAAAAGTAGTTATAGAAAAATTATTTCAAGATTATTAATTTTTATTATATTGAATTTTATTTCTCTTTTGTGTTTAATTTGTACTCTGTTTGAGTTCTCAAAAAAATAAATATATAAGGCTTGCCAAACTCTTACTAATTGGCTTTGAAGTAATGTGTTGAACAGAATTGGGACGGGGTCGGGAAAACGGCAACGGAAACTCGCTGGCCGTCCCAATTTTGTTCAACACACAAAAAATTTTAAAAATCAATTTCAGTTATTATTATTTCATCATAAAAACTTTATAATGTACTTTTTAAAAAATAGTACAGTACTCGAACCGTTTCTAAATTACTAAATTACCTACTAATTTTTCTTAAATTTTCATTAATATTTACAATAATTTCGAGTTGGTGTTTTTTCCGTGTAGTGAAACCTTCAAGCACTTTAACCTGAAGATCTCGTGTAATAGAGAAGCAAATCAAAAACGGTTTATTGAATTTCAAATTGCATCTGATTTATTGGTTAAAATATTCAAGTTTATATACAAATAAAATGCTTAATAATAATTGTTAAAAATAACAACAAAAATATGAAAAGTAAAATATAAAAACAAATAAACGAAATATTGCTTAGCAAGCAATCAGGAACTAAATAATTATTAAACTATGTCATGTTAAGGTAGTAAGTGCCAACTATGTCAGTCGTTGCTCTACTAAGGTAGTAAGTGCAACTCAGCAGAATGTTTGAACAATTTGTTCACTATGTTACACTCAACTAAAAATGTTAATGAATTTAAATTAATTTTAATTTTAATATTTTGAAACCAAATTGATAACTTAACTAAATGTTGGAGTTTAATTCCCAACATTCTCCCCCTCGTTGGGCGTATATTCGACCAACCTCTAAACGATTACTGCGAATTTGTTGTTTTGCTGGCGAGGTAATGGTACTGGAGCAATTGGTTGATCGGTTGCGTTGACTGTAACTTCATGACCGTGGCTGGAAGTTTCAATATTGCTGCATTTGGCTTTGGATATTGGATTTTGTCGTTGGCATTTGATTTTTGATGCGCAAAATATTAATAATGCCAAAGAAATTAGCAGAGCAACATAACTAACAGTATGGTGGTGTATACTGTTTGACCGCAACTGTGTTGGAAGGTAGACGAATTGTTCGACGTTAAATTGGTGTTGTAGTGCAGTGAGTTGATCCAATTGTGTCTCTATCTTGGTATCAGTTGTGTTAAATATTGTTTTTCTTTCCTTCGGAGATGTGATGGACAGAATGTTGCCAAATCGTGGGAACGAAATTGTAACTGTGCTGGAAACTGCATAGTGACCGTGTAACATGTAACATTTTTAATGGTACATGTTGGATGTAGTGCGAGTAGTCCTGATCCTTATAATGTGAATTGAGTGAGTTCGGAACCACAAACTGCTGACATTTCGTTATCCTTGATCGATGTGTAGATCCATTTATTAAGGTCCTTTAATTGTTGTAGCATAAGGTTTCCTTCAATTCGTGAAACGTCACAGAAAACTCGTGTAGTTCTTCGCTGGTAAATGGAATATATTGATCACGATGCATGTTTACAGCGAGAAATGCTATTTCTGTACGTATAGCTACCATGGTTTCATTAATTATAGTAGGAATGGGAATCAATTTAAACAAGTTGAAGTGTTGTTGGTCTACTAAAAGTATTTCCATAAGGAATAAAACATGATAACTACTTATTGCTGCCTTAACGTTCATAATCTTACAAAGTTCAATAAAATTTTCTTCTGCAATCGGCAATGATCGTGATGGTGGAAGATGGGTCCTGATGTAAATAATTTCACTTCTTAGTTGTTGAGGTGAGAGCAGCATTGGACTAATTTTTCCATGATATGTGTCTGTGAGTACATTTAGAATTTCAGACTGTGTACGTTGAAGGTTTTCTGTTATTAGTGATAGTTCTGCGGCTAAAGATAACAAAAGTTGTGTCACTCGAATTTGTTCTGTATCTTGTCCAATTCTGTTTGTGAATTCATCAATTTGCCGTTGAAAATGTGTCATTCTAGATTGAGTTTGAATTTCATCCCGTTTGATGATATTGAGTGTAGAATTAATAATTGATGTTTGGTTTTGAAGGAGGTTTATTGCGTGGTTGTCGTTATCCTTCAATTGAATAATGGTATATGACATTTCCTCTGCGTAATCTGAATCTAATACTCCAGATAATGAGTGTGCTATGTTTCCTATAAAATTGACTGCAGCTCGTTTATGGCGTTTTGTTGACATTAATAATTTATCCTGAAGAATCGCAAGCTGATTGTTGCTGCCATTCCTTACACAATTGCTGAAGGGCTATGGTTCCATTATGAAGAGCATCCATTTCAGTCCAAAAAGGTTTAAGATTGTAATAGACTATCATTTTCCATTCAGCTGTCGCAATTTTTGTGGATCAAATTGACTCAAAGAATATGCCAAGAATGCTGCCAAACTTAGTTACAGTTATTGCATTACATAGCGCCAGAGGTAACAACATCAGGGCCATGATAATCGTTAGTAAAATCGGGCTTGCGGGTGTTCGGACTCTTTTTTTTGGTGATGTATTTGTCATGTCATCTTGACAGGGATCTGGATCTGAATGCGGTCGTCTGAGTGCTTGTTGCGAGACTTTTTCTTCGTTTGCTGGAAATAGTGGAGCTAATCTAGTTATAGGGCGCTTGATGGTTCCCGTTGATGTTTTAACATCCACTACACGCACTATTCCATCATCTCCCTTGTACACCTTAAGGATTCGTCCTAAGGGCCATTGAAGCGGGGGTATGTTGTCCTCCTTAATGATGACCATAGTATCTTCCTTGATGTTTTTGCAAATATCTTTCCATTTATTTCGGTGTTGGAGTTCAGTCAAATACTCACTATTCCAGCGTCTCCAAAACTCTTGCTTAATATGTTGTACTGGTTCCCATCTGGTCAACGTGTTCATCTTGATTTCCGTGAGCCTGGGATTTATTGGAGTTGTAAGTGGTTCTCCAATAAGAAAATGACCATTAGTAAGGGCTGCAAGGTCATTTGGATTGGATGACATTGGTGTTATTGGCCTTGAATTAAGTATTGCTTCCACTTCAACTATTACTGTTTCCAATTCTTCATAGGTCAAAGAAGCGGTTGATACGCTGCGGATCAAAAGATGTTTAGCTGATTTGACTGCTGCCTACCAAAGTCCTCCAAAATGTGGCGCTCTAGGTGGAATGAAGTTGAAGGTCATACCTCTTTCGCTGCATTCCTTTATAATATTGTCCTGTGCTGATTTTGAGTGAATTATTTCTGTTAATTCACTTAGTTTATTGCTGGCACCAACGAAGTTTGTGGCATTATCACAGTATCGACGGCCAATAAATCTTTTGAGTGATCCAATAAATGCATTGGCTGTGAGATCGCTGACAATTTCTAGATGAACTTAACTAGAGTTTGTTTTTTCAATGGAGCAACACGACCTTTTGAATATAAAAGTCTAACGATGACAATGTTCTTATGTAAATTTCCGCACCATATGCCTTTTCTGATGCGTCGACAAAAGTATGAAGCTGAATAGATTCGGGTTTTTCTTGGCTAAAAACATGCCGCTCTATTTTATTATTGTTGAGAGTTCTCAGTCCTCTCTGAATTTTAGCCATGTCGTACTTAAGTCTCCTGGCAGTTCATCATCCCAGTTTAGTTGGAGTTGCTATAGTTGTTGAATGAACATTTTTGCTGACACAACAACTGGGCCTACCAGTCCTAACGGATCGAAAATCTTTGCGAGGTCTGATATTACTGTGCGTTTTGTGACTCTCGAATTGTCCAAACTGCCTGATTTTATGCAAAAAGCGTCTGATTTTGGCATCCATGTGAGTCCAAGTGTTTTTATTGATGTTTCTTCAAAATCCAGGTTGACTTCTTGGTCTTCTACTGGTATCCCTTGAAGTAATTGAGGATGGTTGGCACACCATTTGCGCAATTTAATCCCTGCACTACCCAGGAGCTGTGTTAGCTGTTGCTGCATTTCTATGGCTGTACTGAGGTTGCCTGCACCACTAAGACCGTCGTCCACATAAAAATCTTCATGCAAAACTTGCGCTCCCAATGGGTAGCTAGCTCTATTCTTTTCTGCAAGTTGTTGCAAGCATTTGGTCGCTAAATATGGAGCAGCTGAAGTTCCATATGTGTCAGTTTTTAGTTTGTATATTTTTAATGGATCGTTCTGTGACGTTCTCCAAAAAATTAATTGAAACCTTTGATCGGCCTCGTCGATCATAATTTGCCTATACATTTTCTCCACGTCAGTCGTGAAAACATATTTGGGCAATCGAAAACGAAGCAGTATTGTAAATAGTTCACTCTGAACTGTAGGACCAGTGTGCAATAGGTCATTCAATGATCGTCCGGATGACGATTTTGCTGATGCGTCAAACACAACGCGTAGCTTTGTAGTGCTGCTGTCCGGCTTAAGTACATAGTGATGAGGAATAAAGTATTTTGGACACACAATTTCTTCTGAATTGATATTAATCATGTGTCCTAAGTCTTCATATTGTGTCATGAAGTTAATGTACTCTTGTTTGATGAATGGCACCCTTTCTAGCCGTTTTTCTAACGAAAGGAACCTGCGGAGAGCTTGAGTTCTTGAGTCTCCTAATGCTGATGGGTTTTCTTGAAATGGCAGTTGAACCACAAATCGTCCATCATCATTTCTTTTTGTTGTATTGATGAAGTAATTTTCGCACTGTTTATCATTATGCGACAGGTTGGGCCCAGAATCTTCAGGTTCGTCTAACTTCCAAAAATTTTGTAGCAAGTTGTCTATTCTTTCTCCATCTAGAACTGCACATACTGCCTTGTCAACTTGCTGACGACTGATCTTGCCGCCGACTACCCATCCAAGTGCGTGTTTTGTAAAGTGGGTAGCTCTGTAGATAAATGAATTTGACCACTTTTTAATAAGTCAAAGTATAGTTCTGCACCAAGTAAAATGTCTACTCGTCCTGGCTGGCCGAATGTTGGATCTGCCAACAAAATGTTATCAGGAATGTGCCATTTTGTAGTGTTTACTTTGCATGCTGGTTGTGCTGGCACGATTTGAGGCAAAACATAAGCTTCCATTGTTGTTGTGTACGAGCCTTTAGTTGATTCCAAGTTGAGTGTTATTCGTTGGGAATAATTTTGAAATCTTTTCCCTATACCTTCAATGCATAATGACGTACGAGCTGGTTTTACCATTAGTTTTCGTACCAACTGTTCTGTTACCAGATTTACTTGGGAGCCTCAGTCTAAAATTGCTCTCACTTCGCAGCAAGTCCCGTTCTGCGCTGTCACTTTTATTTTGGCTGTGGCAAGCATTACATAACTTTGTTGGTTTATTGTTTTTTCTACTTTTGATGGCACTTAGCCACTGAATTTCCCATAGGATCCTGCTTTGTATGCGCCTTCCCTGGCTGTGTGGCCTCTGTATAACCATCTTTTAGTGGTGTCGTAAACTGCTTCAGGTCTAAGTGTAGCAAAGTGTTGTCTTTTTTGGCATTTGAAACAGCTTCTTGAAGAACAGTTTTTCTCAGAATGGCCAACCTTAAGGCAATTAACGCATCTTTTTGATTGTTATATTAAATAAGGTCGTTGGTTGGCAGTCATTTTCAGAATAATTTCACAACTGAAAATTGGATGATTTTGCTTGCATGCTGGGCAAGTCGTTGTTTGACTACTTTTTGTAAACGTAGTCAATGATTTTGCTGTACCGAAATTTGGCTTAGCATGAGTTGACAATTGGTTGCTTCCCAGAGTTTCTAGCGTTTGAAACCGATTTTCTAGAAAATGCAGAAATATATGAATTGTCTGCAGTTCTTTGGGATTTTCTACACGGAAAAAACACCAACTCAAATTTTGTTAAAAATTAATAGGAGATTATAAAAATTAAAATCTGAAAACAAATATTACTTTTTTATAGTAATAAATAGAAAATCCTTATTAAAAATTCTATTCTAGTTTGTAAATATTTTCATTTTACATTTTTTAATAAGGGCATATTAAAAATTATTTTCCTCATTTTAATTATCACATAAAAACTTTGAAATTTTACAAAGAATTTATTAAATTTTAATAAATTGCCACATTAGAATTTTTATATATTTCATATTGTAATATATGATTCCCGCTTTATAATTTTTAAAAAGTAGTTATAGAAAAATTATTTCAAGATTATTAATTTTTATTGTATTGAATTTTATTTCTCTTATGTGTTTAATTTGTACTCTGTTTGAGTTCTCAACATGTTCATGTAAAAAATAAATATATAAGGCTTGCCAAACTCTTACTAATTGGCTTTGAAGTAATGTGTTGAACAGAATTGAAACGGGGTCGGGAAAGCGGCAACGGAAACTCGCTGGCCGTCCCAATTTTGTTCAACACACAAAAAATTTTAAAAATAAATTTCAGTTATTATTATTTCATCATAAAAACTTTATAATGTACTTTTTAAAAAATAGTAAATTCCTTTTAAAATATAATAAATTATTGCAGAAATCTTAAAATCTACTTTGTAAAAATTAAAAACTTGCATTCGAAAAATTAATGCCTGCTTGATGCAATTTTTATATTACGTTTAGTAATTTTTAATAGACACTCGAACCGTTTCTAAATTACCTACTAATTTTTCTTAAATTTTGATTAATATTTACAATAATTTCGAGTTTCGTTTTTTCCGTGTAGAGCCTGCTCATACAATATGTGAGTATGACGATCCAACTTTTTTACCAATATGTGAAGTAAAAGTGGATCCCAGGAATCTGTCCTGATGCCTAGATTGTTGATGGCCAATAAATTTTCCTGAATACAATCGTGGAAGTTTTTAATGGCTTTAGCGTCAGAGGTTGTTGTTGGATGGTCAACTAATTTTTGAATAAGTACCGATACAAGGACCCTTTTGTTGTTGAATCTCTCTTGCATCAATCTCCATGCTGTTGAGTAATTGGCTTTGCTCAACGTGAGATGTCGTATTAATCTCTCTGCTTCCCCTGAAATATTCGTCTTCAGGTACCACATTTTTTGTATGTCTGGCAGCTCTTATTCATGAATAATTTTCGTAAATAAATCAGAAAATTGCTGCCAAGTTGCACCTTGCTGCCGCCTAGTGACGTTCTGTTCTGCGGATCCCGCTGATCTTGAACCTCTTGTTCTAGTGTTATGTAAGCCTCAAGATCATAACCATATTTCTGCAGATCATCGCACTGCTCGTAAATGGTTAGATGAATGTTTTCTATTTGAAGCCACAAATTGTTCAGTGACTCCAAGTAAGGATTTTGCTCGGTTATTGGCTTGGTGGATATGTTTGACAAGAGACGTTGCAGTGACTCTTGTAACCCCTTTTGCCTTTTTACCATCGCAATAATTTTGTCATCAGCATTCATTTGAGCTTGTGATGAATCCGTTCTCATGGTCGTGAATCTGTCATCAGAGTTGTTTTGAGCAGTCGATATGCCGGTATTCTTTTGGTTCTGCTGCGAGCATCCCGGCGTTTCTATCAGCGATTGTATAGCCTTGTCAAATATTTCTTCATACTGCTTACTCAACTCGACAATTTTTTGTAGTAGCCGGTCGTGAAATATTCATGATGGTTCGAAACTCCTTGTAGTGACCGAATCTGATCATCTGTGGCTTCAAATTGTTGGAAAGCACTCTGCAAACGCTGCTTACGCTCTTCAAAATAATTTATATTTTTCTTCCTGTCAGCAGGATCTTTCTTGTAATTTGCGATGATTTTCTGTATCTCGCCTCCGGTTGAAGTTTGCTCGGCGACTAACGCTTCCATTTCGTCAGAATTGTTGACTGCCAACCTTGACGAATTTTGATGTTTGAAAACGTTAAGAAATAGTCTTTGTTAATGTTGGACACTGACTCCTGCTCCAGTGGTTGATTGTAAGTTGCTGTGTTGTGGCTGCTATGTCCACTTTTAAAGAATCCTCGCTGGAATGTCCTGATGCGACTGTGTTCCTGGCTCGGACCGTTGGGTTCTGGCTCCTGCTCCAGTGGTTGATTGTACAGTATTGTGGCTGCTGTGTCCACTAAATAATCCTAGCTGGATTGTCCTGATGCGACTCTGTTCCTGGCTCGGACCGTCGGGGTCACCAAATGTTTTGTCAAAATGTTTTGTGTAATTCTAGTTTAAGCACATGAACCTAAACTAGTGTTCTTTAGAGGAATTGTGTAGTGAAACCTTCAAGCACTTTAACCTGAAGATCTCGTGTAATAGAGAAGCAAATCAAAAACGGTTTATTGAATTTCAAATTGCATCTGATTTATTGGTTAAAATATTCAAGTTTATATACAAATAAAATGCTTAATAATAATTGTTAAAAATAACAACAAAAATATGAAAAGTAAAATATAAAAACAAATAAACGAAATATTGCTTAGCAAGCAATCAGGAACTAAATAATTATTAAACTATGTCATGTTAAGGTAGTAAGTGCCAACTATGTCAGTCGTTGCTCTACTAAGGTAGTAAGTGCAACTCAGCAGAATGTTTGAATGTCACTATGTTACACTCAACTAAAAATGTTAATGAATTTAAATTAATTTTAATTTTAATATTTTGAAACCAAATTGATAACTTAACTAAATGTTGGAGTTTAATTCCCAACAGTTTTTTTTTAAATGAAAAATCAGGTATAAATTTTTGGATTTTTTTGCTTTTATTATTTTGAATAATTCATTTATTTCTCCTCTATCTGATGGTGGTAACCGCAAATTTTTATTATTTTTGTACTTAAAAATATAAACATATATATAACTGAACAAAGGATTTTTTTCATATTGAAGCTATGTTTTAACAAGGAATATAAATTTTAATGTGGAAATTTGTTTCGAAAAATATGAAATTTATTTATCTAATTCTATACACTTGGTTTGGTTCAAGTAAACTAGATTTCATATTTTTGAAACAGATTTCCACATTAAAATTTATATTCCCTGTTAAAACATAGCTTTAATATGAAAAAAATCCTTTGTTCAATTATATTTATGTTTATATTTTTAAGTACAAAAATAATAATAATTTGCGGTTACCACCATCAGATAGAGGAGAAATAAATGAATTATTCAAAATAATAAAAGCAAAAAAAAAATCCAAAAATTTATACCTGATTTTTCATTTAAAAAAAAAAAAATTCAATTTTTGACAAAATTTCATGATTATTTTCAGTTTTTACCACTGAAGATAACAACATAATCAAAAAATAATGAGAAATTCGAATTCCCCATTCAAAACTACTCCGAATTTGAGACTGAATTAAAAGAAAAAAGTTCACCTCAGCGATAACCACCATCGTTTTTAGGTGGTTGGTGAGCTTTTTTTTTATGCGAAAGTTTCAAGAGTAATATGAAAATCGCTAATCAGGAGCGCAATATTTAGAAAAAATTGGTATCACATCCCACTCGGGACACTTATGGGAATAGGAAACTGCCGGTGCCTCTAAATTTCACTTTTTTTTTTTTGAACCGGTCTAATGTATATGTATACATATATACTATAAAGGCAATTGTGACGTATTTACTCGAAATCGAGTGAATTTTTTACGAAAAATGGCCAAAAATTGTTTAAATGAAAAGCTACGATTTGACGTTCGGCGGAATATTTTTCCCAAAAACCATCCTCTAAAACCCTGCATACTTAGTTTTCGTCGCGATCGTGACGAAACTTTTTTCGCCTTCCTGACAGCCGTGAAATAATTGTACATTATTTCATTCCAAAATACATGAGAAAAAGGTAAATTCATATAATTGTACAAATTTGGCGAGAGAAAATACAGCAGTAACAAATTCGTCACGCAACCTAGCAAACAATAGCTCAGTTAAATGTTTTCGATGTGGTGGCCCTCATTATGCAAATAAGTGTAGACACAAAAAAAAGTGTGTGTAGTTTCTGCAAAAAAAGGGGGCACATCCATAAAGTTTGCCAGTTGAATAAAAATTCAGAACACAAAATTAATTATGTCGAAAATTCCATATGTCAAAAAGACGTTTCAGCTTATAATTTTTTAACAAAAGTCGGACAGTAAAATTGTTAAATTTATAAATTCAGTGTCTGATAATTTTATTCCTTTATATAATGTAAAAGATGATATTTGGTATGTTAAAGCAAGATTAAATAATTGATCGACAGTTATGGAATTTGATTGTGGTTCGAAATTTTTAATTATGTGCTTAGAAGAATTTAATGTAAAGTTCAAAAATGTAAAGTTGAAATCATCAAATCGTTTATTAAACACATATTGTGAATCTTAATTTAAAGCCGGGTTCTTCTCCAGTTTTTATTAAGGCCCGTCCGATTCCGTTTGCAATTCGTGATCGTGTTGAAGACGAAATTAATAATTTAGTACAATAAGGCATTCTTGTGAAGGTGTATCATAGCGAGTATGCCACACCAATTGTCCCGGTTGTCAAAGAAAATGGCAAAATAAGAATATGTGGTGATTTTAAAATCACTATTAATCCACAATTAGAAGTGGATGAAAATCCCTTACCATCAACGGACGAATTATTCGGAAATTTAGCAGGTGGGGAAAAGTTTTCCAAAATAGATTTAAAGAGCGCTTATTTACAATGGAAAATAGACGAAAAAGATCACATCTGTTAACGTTAAGTACACATAAGGGACTTTATCGTAGTATACGTTTATTTTACGGTATAAATTCTGCGCCTGCGAAATGGCAAAGGAAAATCGAATCGGTTCTTGAAGGTATCGATGGGGTCGAAGTTTTTATTGACGATATAAGAGTCACAGGACCCAATGAAGAAATACATTAAAAACGGCTTGATTTGGTATTCCAACGGTTATCTCATTTTGGGTTAAAAGTAAATTTAAGTAAAACCGAATTTCTCAAAAACGAGATTGAATACTGTGGATATAGATTAAATAAATCTGGGGTTCATAAAGCTGAGTCAAAGGTAAAAGCGATTAAAAACGCAAAACGTCCAACAAACAAAACCGAATTGCGGAGTTTTTTGAGTTTAATAAATTATTACCTTAGATTTTTCCAAAACCTAAGTGAAGTTTCAGAACCTTTACATTTTCTTCTAAGAAAAAATAATAAATGGGATTGGAACAAATCTTTTGAAAATTCTTTTCAAAAACTAAAAGAGAAAATGCAATCGGATGAATTTCTTGTGTATTATTCGGACAAATTACCAGTAGTACTTGCTACAGATGCTTCACCTATAGAGGTGCCTGATGGGGGTGCCTGATGGAACAGAAAAACCAATACAGTTTGCTCTCTCTCTCAGCATATTCAATCGTATTTGGTGTTAAAAAGTTTTATCAATTTCTTTATGGTCGCGAATTCCTTCTTTTTACGGACCATAAGCCTTTGGTGCAAATATTTTCACCAAATAAACCACTCCCTCATATGTCTGCTACTAGAATGCAACATTATGCAATATTTTTACAAGGTTTTAATTACAAGATAAAATACAAACGTAGCGAAGAAAATGCCAACGCGGGCGCTTTCTCGCGATTGCCTATTCCAGACGAGGAACCATGTTTCCTTGAGGAGGCAGATGTCCATGGAATAAACCAAATCAAGAGTTTACCAATAACAGTAAATGAATTAGCTAAAGCTGCAGCAAATGACTTTTCACTATTTCCATTATTACTTGGTTAGCAAAGTGGCAAACAACTTTCAAATGCTGAAAGATTCGGAATCGATCAATTGAATATTCAATTCAAAATGGTTACATTATGCGGGGAATGCGAGCTGTCATTCTTGAGATTCTAAGGCGGAGAAACCTCGATGCACATTTTGGGGCAACAAGAATGAAAAGTCTGGGTCGTAGTTTCTGTTGGTGGCCGGATTTCGACTCTGATGTTGAAAATCTTGTAAGAAATTGCACAAGTTGCAGTAAATTTAAAAATTATCTTTCAACCCAACCGAAACACTATTGGGAATACCCTACAAAACCTTTCGAACGCGTTCATATAGATTTCGCAGGACCATTTTTCGGTGTATATTTTTTTATATTGGTTGATGCCTATTCCAAATGGCCCGAAGTCCATATTATGAAACAAATAAATACGGATATAACACTATTAAAATACTAAGGAACTTGTTTGCAACTTTTGGCATAGCAAATGTGCTTGTAAGTGACAGCGGAGCTTAATTCGTAAATCCGAAATTTAAAACATTCCTTGATACAAATGGAATTATGCATAAGCGTACAGCCCCATACCATCCAGCCACAAATGGCCAGGCCGAAAGGTATGTACAAACTCTCAAAAATACAATACGTGCACTAAAACCAGGTAAATCGGATTTACAATTGGATTTAATTCAACTTCTTATACATTACCGTATTACACCACATCCTGTCACAAAAGTTTCACCAGCAGATTTGATTTTTCAGTATCCGCTGCGTTCAAAATTTAAAATTATGTTGCCCATACCAGACAAAAAAATTTAAATCTCAACCAAGAATACCAAGCTCGTAGTTTCCAAACAAGAGATCGAGTTGCTGCAAAAAATTATTCTGGTAAACAAAAATGGAAATTTGGATCCATTGCAAATAAAAAGGGAAATTTACATTATGACGTTGAGTTTGACAATGGCCAAAAATGGATTCGTCACATTGACCAGTTGGTGAAAATGTTTTCGAACATGATAATGAGTCAAATTTTGATCAAAATTGAAACTTTTCCGAACCGAGCCAAAGTAAGTCGACATTGACTAAAGTTCTGTATTGCATCATGAGTCTTCAAACGTAACAATTACCAAACCAATATTAAATGAAAATTCAGCCGATATTCAAATAGCTAATGGAGGTGATTCATCTCTTCAACAAAGTAATCAAATTGAAACAGAAACCTTTGAATTTCGTCGAAGCAACAGAATTCGGAAGCCGGTAAATAGGTAAATCTATAATTTTGCTTTATACTTCTTTTACATTGTTGACTTCTTCTATCTGAACCAAATTTTTTGAAAAAAAAGGAAATTATTTATTTTCAAAAATTGTAAAATATTTTTTTTCATAAGGGAGAAGTGTTATTCAGTGTAAATAATATTGTAATAAAATAAAAGTTGGTAACACTGATAAATAACTGACAACTTCACTCCTAATTGAATCGTACGACTCTTCACTTTTACTTTTGTACTACATTGTAATATATAAATTTATAAGAATTAAATACAGTGAAATATAAAACATCAGAAGGAGTTTTATTATTAAACAAACAAGCCCCAAGTCACAACAGTCTATCTGTCTGTTTTTATGGACGCGGAAACTATCCGGACGATTTTGATGAAAGTTTTACAGTATGTTAGCATCGATCAGGCGAGTGTCATAGAATATAAAACTTTTATTTAGGGTTGCCCACAAACAAAAACATTTTTAAAATAGAATTTTCACTAAGACCGGAAAATCGACTCACACCGAATTTATACAACGTGTCTTTTATATTAAGTGGTATAGGTTAGGCTAAAAAGCTTTTATTTAGGGTGCATGTTTAGGATTAGGCTTATGAGAGCCCTAGTTAATAAAATATTATTAAAAAAGCATTTACACAAATACCACTTAATCGATTCACATGGAATTTACAGCACGTGCCTTTTATATTAAGAGGCATAGGTAGGCCATAAGAATTTGATTTAAGGTGCATATTTAAGGTGGCCCTCATACAAAAATATTTTTAAAATATTATTTTCTCGATGACCGCTTATTCGAATCTTATGGAACTTACACACATGGCTTTTATTTTAAGACGCACAACTTAGGCTATACATATTTTATTTAGGGTGCATACTTTAGGTGGTCCTTACACAAAAGAATTTTTTAAATAGAATTTACATGAAGATTTCATAATTGTTTTTTAAATGCTTTTTATGGTCTATGGAAGGTTTTTACAAAGGTTGATTTAGAAAAATTGGCGATGACACGCCCATCAATATCAAATTCATCATTTATCATCAACAACTGAACGCAGTTGAATCGAACTTGGTTTATAAACATGTGCATATATAAAAGTAAATTTCAAAGAAAAAAACTATCGGGACATAAGTTAGTTTCACTGAGAAAATGGGCTGTTTCGCTTTTACATTCCATCGCATACGTTTGTATAACATCGCGCCACATATCGGAAAGGGCAGAACAACGTCTGCCGGTACAGCTAGTACCAAATAAAATTATAGAGGCAAAAAGATTTCTGTTTGTTCCGATCCCAAATATAAATTCAGAAGAACTAGTTTTTAATAATCAAGATATTGTTCTACTAGATAAAAGTTTATATGATTACTATGATAGTTCTAATAAACAAAATCTTAGAAAAACAAAATTATGTATATTTAACAAATCCTGTGTAAGAATAACAAATAATAAAATAGAAACAATAGAATTAAAATCAGGATTGATATTATAAAAAAATCAAGTAAAAACTTTCGTCAATAGTAAAGGGTGTTTTTTTAGAGGTTTGTTTTTCGAATAGAGATAAAACTGGGATTTTGTGGTCAAATCTGGCAACTCTAATGTCATTTATATTCAGTTTGGTTTGCCATTTCATCATGAACAGATTGACAAAAGAACAACGCTTGCAAATCGTGCAAATTTATTTCGAAAATAATGGTTCAGTTCGCGAAGTTTACCGCAAGCTCCGTCCATTTTATGGTCGACATAAACGTCCATCAGATCAATTAATTCGGTTAACCATGGATCGTTTTCGCACTACGTTTACTCTATGTGATAATACGCATCCGCAGAGACGTCGAACAGTGCGCACCGAAGAAACAATTGCCGCTGTAGAGCAAAATGTTGAAGAGGACCCGAATGAATCGATTCGCCACCGTGCACAGCAATTGGAGCTCTGTCCATCAACTTTATGGAAGATTTTGCGCAAAGATCTTGGCTTCCGACCTTACAAGATCCAGCTTGTGCAAGAATTAAAGCCGCGAGACCATGCAATGCGTCGTGATTTTGGTGTATGGGCCGAAAATGAGATTGATCTCAATGCTGATTTTCATCGCAAAATTTTGTTCAGTGATGAGGCTCATTTTTGGTTGAATGGCTACGTCAACAAGCAAAATTGCCGCATTTGGAGTGAAGAGAATCCACATGAGACCCTTGAGACGCCATTACATCCACAAAAACTGACTGTTTGGTGTGCTCTATGGGCTGGTGGAGTCATTGGGCCATACTTCTTCCGAAATAATGCTGGAGAGTCAGTTACCGTTAATGGAGACCGGTATAAAGCCATGATAACCGACTATTTTGTTCCCGAATTGGATGGCATGAATGTGGATGAGTTGTGGTTCCAACAAGACGGCGCTACATGCCACACAGCGCGCGTCACAATCGATTTATTGAAGGAAACATTCGATGAGCGCATAATTTCGCGGAATGGACCTGTCAATTGGCCACCAAGATCGTGTGATTTGACACCATTGGATTATTTTCTTTGGGGATATGTGAAGTCGCTCGTCTACGCCAACAAACCAGAAACGTTAGGGGACTTGGAAGCCAACATTCGTGGCGTTATTGCCGACATACGGCCCCATATGCTCGAAAAAGTGGTTGAAAATTGGACCTCTAGAATTGGCTTTATTCGAGCCAGCCGCGGCGGCCACATGCCCGAAATCATATTTAAACATTAATGGCATAAAATTATCCTTCCAATAAAGCCAAATTGATGGACATTAAAACGATTTTCTTGTGTTTTATTTCAATTCGAAGTTGTATACCTCTAAAAAAAACACCCTTTACATGTAGCGAAAGAGAATCCTCCTTAAACGGAAATATGCTAAT
This sequence comes from Meiosimyza platycephala, assembly GCA_963662105.1. NCBI lineage: Eukaryota > Metazoa > Arthropoda > Insecta > Diptera > Lauxaniidae > Meiosimyza > Meiosimyza platycephala. Next base: position 72,965,378 of record OY759208.1, on the reverse strand, counting down.
ATCTTTTAGTGATTGTAAAGTAAATATTAATAACACAACATTTAGTAATAATAACAAACAATTTCAAGAGCATTTTGTAGTACCTTCAAAAATAAATATTACTAATTTTAATAAAGAGGTAACATTCAATGAGATCATTGTGGGACAAGTTGAGAACTTAAAAAAAAACAGAAGAATGTTCCATGATATTTCTTAAGTTTTTATGATGTAATAAGGTTCCCTAAGCTCAAACAAATTTTTGTTAGATTTTTCTCCCGGTTAGTTTTTTTTTTAATTTTTTTTAGAGTATTTTCAGTTTTAAGGCTATATCTCATCCAAATGTAATCCAATTTTGTTCGAATAAACTTTGAAAAAAAGGTAATAAAATTGTAAAAAAAAGTTTTGGTATTAATATTCAGGTTACGAAATAAAAGCTGCCACATTTGAAAAAATTGATTTTTTAAAGTTTGTATCCAATTAAAAATAACTTTAAAAATATAAATATTTAAAAATACATCAATTTTTAATTACAAAGAGGAAACTCTTCAAAAGAAAATAATACCAAGTTTTTGAAAATCCGTTCATAAATGCAAAAGTTATAGCCAATTTAGTGTAAATTTTCATAATTTCATTTTACCATTTTTACCAATTTTTCAGTTATTTCTTATTTATAGGCTATTAGTAGATTCATTTGGTTAAAAAAAAAGGTTACCTGGAAAGTTTTCCGGGAGTTTTGAAAATGGGTAATTTGACAGATTTCGATGTGCTTTTTCCGAATATCAAATATGACAACAAAAATCAGTTTTTTGACAATACATATCTCCATACCTTTAAAATTTTAGTTGATCTCGTCTCTTTGTCAGTGTCGGTTGTCTTTTTGTGTTATTTTTTAATACGTATATTTTCTTTCTGTTTAATCATTTGGAATAATAATAATTTTATTTTTTTTACGTACATAATTGTTACTGTGAAATAATTGGTGTTGGTAGAAATTTGATTTTGATATAATTTTGTATTTGCATACTTCAATTTATTCTTTAATGCAGCAGTGTAAAGCAGTGATCAGTTTTGTTTTTTTCATTTCCTTTCTTGCTTTGTCCGCGCACATTGCTTTACCTTAATCTCAATAGGTTGTTGTTGTTGCTGTTCAACGGGTATATTTTTCATTATAACTTATTCTTTTCTTTTTTTCATGATGGATTATTTTTCGTCTGTTGTTATCTTGCTCTTTAAGAGATCAATGTCAAAGTCAAAATATATTGAATGCCATGTTTTTCTGTTCAGGTCCCGTGAACAGGTCTTTTATGCCTCTTGTGCAGGCCTAACTAACACTATTACTGATTTATTATCCTCTAAACGTTCGGGCCTGCATTGGTACTGTCTATCTTGCAGGGCCCTGTCCCCGTCGGTCTTTTTCGACAAAATTAAACAATTTGGGGAAAATCTTAACAATTTGAATAGTAATTTCAGAGATATTCTAAATAATTATTTAGACATAACTCCCCAAATTGAAAAAAGCCTTAATGAGGCTGTCTCACCCGATGTTAGTTCGCTTCAAAATTAAACTATTACTGAGGCTGCTATGGTTTTTTCTTCTACTCCTTCGATCTCTACTCTACCCAAGCAAGCTATTTTCCTTAAGAAGAAAAGAAAACTTAAACGTAAATTAAATAAGAATCGTAAGTCGAATGTGAACTTGGGTAGTGTGGGGGGGGGGGCAAGTGATTCAGCTGTTAATCGTAAAGTAACTGCCTTAGATTCCCCTCTAAATACCTCCCCGTCTACTTCCAACTTTCCCGCTACTGTTGCTATAAATAACCCTCCACCCCTTTCCTCCACTATCGATACTCCTCTATCCATTTCTGTTGTTCCTAATCCGCAAGGAGTTGTTACGATTGGTGGTTCTGTGGCACCTGTCTCCTTGCAAGCATTGCCAAGGTTGAAATCTATTTGCATTTCACGTCTTAATGTTAACACTACCACTGACAATGTTATAAACTATATTAGACAAACCCAAATTATTCCTGTCGACGCCTTCGTTTCTTGCAGGAAAATCGGTAATAAACCAACTCATGCGTCTTTTAAAATTACAGTGGCATCTTCTCATGTTTCTGCCATTCTTAATTCTAATGCATGGGTGGATAATATCTTTATTTCAGAATTTAAGTCGAAAAAAAATAATAAGACTGTCCGTTCCAATTCAAAAAACTGAAGCGGCTATCCCTTTACTATCAAAATGTAAGGGGTTTGCGTTCTAAGACGCATGACATCTTTTTAGCCACTCAGAATTTTTCTGAGGAATCTATCGTTTTTACCGAAACTTGGTTAAATAACACTTTTCTCAATTTGGAACTTTTTGATAATAGTTTCAATGTTTTTAGAAGAGACAGACACTTGGAAGACATTTCTTCTGTTGGTGGAGGCGTCTTAATAGCCATAAAAAATAATTTAACTAGTTCATTAATCGAAATTGTGTTCCACAAGGAAGCCACCTGGGGCCGCTCCTGTTCATTTTAGCAATTAATGACGTTACACATGTCATTAAAAACTCGCATCTGCTAATATATGCAGATGACATGAAAATTTACAGGAACGTGAAGGGGGTTGGTGATACTATTCCACTTCAGTCTGACTTGAAATCCTTTGAGGTTTGGTGTTCTAAAAATAACTTACATCTTAATCCTGATAAATGCCAAACTATGATTTTCACCAGGCGGAAAAATATTGTGGAATTTGATTATGAATTAAAAGATAAGAAAATTTGTCGTGTCGATTTAGTCAAAGACCTAGGTATACATTTTGATGTTAAATTAACTTTTAATGAACATATTGATCAAATTTGTAAAAAATCCTCATCTCTGCTTGGCTTTATTAAGAGGTGGGCAAAATAATTTAATAGCCCTTTAGTAACGGTGACTTTATATAATACAATAGTAGTCCTCACTTAGAGTACGCCAGCCAAGTGTGGTCACCATTTTATAATATTCATATTAATAGAATTGAGAGAATTCAAAAAAATTTTATTCGTTTTGCTCTCAATGGCTTAAATTGGATTGACTCTTTAAACCTTCCTTCTTATGAGGATGGTTTGAAGTTACTACATATTTAATCTTTGAGCACGCGTAGAAATATTGCGGATATACTTTATCTGCATCAACTTGTAACTGGGTCTCTTGCTGCACCAGAGCTTCTTAATTATATTCACTTAAACACTAATCGCAGGAGTAATCGTAACTCTAATCAATTATTTTACCAACCTCTTAGTAGAACTAATTATATGGCTACTGCTCCTTTTAATCGCATGACTACTCTTATTAATAATTGCGATGTATATGATAATAGCTTGTCAAAAGTTCAACTCAAACTTAGATTGAAAAATAACTATAGTTAATTTTGTAGCTTAATGGTTGTTGGTCTTTATGTTTGTGTTGTCCGAGCCCCACAGCATGATGAGTAAATTTTTTCTAACATTTATGCCTTGGACCATATTAATAAATTCATGCAATTGCATTCATGCAATTGTAAGTTTATGTACATATGATCTGCGTGGGTATGTTGAGAAAGTGTGATAAAGCTAAGAAAAAATTATAAAAATATAACAAATTTAATTAATTTATTTATTAAACTTTATTTACTGAGCTTATAAGCCCTCATAAATTGAAAAAATATGTAAAATAATACACATAAGTGAATAAAATAAAATCATGCATAAAAACGGCTGACCTCATCTGGTCGGTAGAATGAATGAAAGCTGCAGTGACTTAAGTGTCCGCGCTAACGGCTGACCTCATCTGGTCGGGTAGATGCCTGAAGAAGCAGTTATTTATAAATCTTCACTCTAATGCCTGAAAGATGTAGGATGCAAAACAGCAATTGTACCGACAGTGATAATCATTTGTTGGAAAAGCGTTCATCCATCCAGATAATAAGCGACTAGATCAACTGAAATGATTAAATGTTATTTGTTTCAAGAAATCGTAAAATGCTGTTTTTAGTTAAGCTTTGGCTTTGATTAAAGTCAATAACGGCGTAAACACTGTTGAAATCACAGCATGCACTCCGGAAAGGCTCATGTAGCAAGTAATTAGATCTGCATATTTTTAAATTCAGCAGTACAAATCGTCTCATTGGACGTTGAGGCACGTTTATATATAAGCTACTCAACAGATACTCGCTGATGATGCTGCCATTAATAAGCCTTTTGACAAATAAAATATTTATCATTATTCAACGATTTCTGAGAGATGATAAGTTTATTAGTTTTAATCTTTGTTCATATGGTGGTAAATGAACTGTTGGATCCCAGGCGAAACTACGGAGGCAAAAAAGCAAGAATTGTTTTTGTACTGACTCAATGGCATCTATGTAGCATTGATACCGAGGGCACCAAACCACTGACGCATATTCTAAAATAGGTCTAACTAAAGACGAAAACAATGTCTTAGTGATATATGGATCACGAAACTCTTTGGACCAACGCTTTATAAAGCCAAAGCTGTTAGCCTTATTGGTCATTCGGTCAATATGTATATTAAACTTAAGCCTTGTATCCATTGTTACGCCTAAGTCCTCAAAAGAGTTTAGAGTCTCGAGGACATAGTTATCAATTTTATATGTACTCAATAATGGGATTTTCCGTGTAAAAGTCATATGCTTGCATTTACTTAAGTTAAGATTTATGCAATTGACGTTGCACCAGTCAAAAATGTTATTGATGTCATACTGAAGATATGATGACTCAAATGCATATTTAAGTGGATAAAAAAGCTTCACGTCATCAGCGTACATTAAAATATTACAGTACTTTAACACTGTGGGCAAATCGTTAATAAAAACTGTAAAGAGCAAAGGTCCAATGTGACTTCCTTGAGGAACACCAGAAGTAACAATAAAATTTTTAGATTCGGAGTTATTAAAACTAACAGATTGGCTTCTGTTTGAAAGATATGACATAATCAAATGCAGTAAATTTATGGGAAAATCAGTTAGAGAAAGCTTTAGTAACAAGAGTTTATGATCAACTACATCAAAAGCTTTACTAAAATCAGTGTAGATTACATCAGTTTGGGAACCATTTGCAAATTGATTTATAGTCATATTCGTAAATTCAATTAAATTAGTTACCGTAGATTTTCCAGGTAAAAAACCATGCTGATACGGTGAAATTATAGGGTTAACGTTGTGTGCAATTTGTGGAGTAATGATACTTTCGAACAATTTTGGCAATGCACTTAGCTTTGCTATCCCACGGTAGTTACTTATTAAAGATTTACTTCCCGACTTATGCAAAGGAATTATATATGAAGATTTCCAGGTGTAAGGGAAATATCCAAGGAGTCAGGAATACTTAAAAAGCAAATACACTGGAAAAGCAATTTCATTGTAGCAATTTTTTAAAATATAGGAGGGAATACCATCTGGGCCAGCTTTAAATGATGATTTTATGTCTTTAAGGCTTTTTTGCACATTATCAAGACTGACTAACTTGACATGATTTTACCTCAAATGGATAATATAAATCATTATACGACTTGGAAGAATATGTAGTCTTAAAAAATTCTGCAAACAAATCGCAAGTCATATCATCATTATTAGACACAATGTCATGGTATTTCATGTTAGAGGGGAAAGAGCAACATTTTCGTTTAACATTAATGAAGTTCCAAAAAGATTTTGCGTTGTGTTTTATATCAGCTTTAACTTTCAAAATATAAGATTTATAAGCACATTTATTCAGATGTTGGTATTTATATCTGATTCTAGTGTAATTGATGAAATCAGTTATATTTGAGGAAGTTTATATTTTTTATAAAATTTGGCTTTTTGATTTCGGAGTTTTCTAATTTCAGGTTAAACCAGCAAGGGCCAGACATAGTCTTATATGAATGTCTGGGTACAGATGATTCAAAACACTCGTGAATAAATTTATTGAAAGCAAACATTGCAATATCAAGATTATTTGATGTTAAATTATTTTTGTTAAGTGACAATAAAGATTCCCAGTTTACTCTTGATAATTAATCTTTAAGCAAAGTAAAGTTTGTTTTTTTGAAATTATAAACTTTGCGTATTTCGGGAGAATGCTCCTTAGTTTCTTTGAATGGTACATCAAGTATAATTTCTATGGTTGGATGATGTAGATCTTCAGGCAACACTAGAGGAGTGGACCTTGATAGCTGGATGATATCAGTATCATCAAAAAAGATAAGGTCAAGAATTCGAGAGTTATGATTTACCACATGGTTCAGTTGGTAAAGACCAAGCGTAGATATATTATTTAAAAATTCACTGTGTAACAAATTATCAGATGCAGGGAACCATTTAGTTGGTTCTTGAGAGCAGCAACTCCATGAAACGTTAGGCAAGTTAAAATCGCCAGTGACTAAAAGACGTTCATTAGATTCAAGTTGGGAATATATTGTATTTATAACTAGCGAGTGGGCATTATAAATTTCAATGGCCGATTGAGGTGGTATATACGAACATGTAACAAATAAGGTAAGAAGCTCAAATTTTACAAGAATGCTACAAAACTCAATATTCATTGCTTCTGTGAGGATAATTTCTTCAGAAAAGAGAGATGATCGTACAGCAATTAGAACACCTCCACCTTTACTTGTAATATTTGGGATTCTATTTATATCTTTACGGTAAATAGTATAATTACTTGCCAGTATTTCAGAATTCAGTGCACTAGGTTTTAACCAAGTTTCTGTGAAACCGAGCAAATGGTAGTCCAAATCATGACTAATTAAGAAAATGTTACTCATTTTTGAATTAAATTTATATACAGTAATATTTAAGTTACTTCACTTAAGCTGAGAGTTTATATGAAAGAGCATATCTTCCACAGTTGTGTCAGCAGCAAATCTCGAAGCAAAAATGGATTTCATCGGAGCCAGCGCTACAAGTTTTTTAGGCCCAATTGAGTTAGACGATACACTAGTTTTAGTGGCTGTAGTAGCCGTAGTAGTAGTAATAGTAGCAGCATTAGAATTAGAAACGCTTGAAACATTATAATCTGCAGAAGTAGCAGCAACAGATGCATAAGTTACAGGAGGATGTTCCAAATTAGCGTTATTCGGTGCCTCCTTTTCACTTAAGTTGGTTGACATTATTGGATTTAGAACAGGAGCATCTATTGTGATGGGACTTAAAATGTTCATAAGGTTAAGAGAAGATGGTTGAGGGTTAGCAGGTACAAGGTTTTGAACAGGATTTATAGATAGGGCTATAGATCCTTGAGATGGCAGATTTGAAGCTAACTTTTTGTCACTTCGAAGATTGCGCTTACATACGTATAGGTGAAACATATGTTTCATCCAAACATCTAAAAGAATTGAAGAATTTTTCATGTTCAGAAAGCTTTTTCTGCACAGATTCAAGCTCATTCGATACCTCTAGAAAAGCTTTCCTTGATTGTCGTACCAGCTTGTATATATTTGAGTCAATCTGGCGGCAGTCCTCACATGACCATCTTAGACCATGTCTCTTTCGAGATCGACAGCTCTTGGACTCAGCTGTGCACATTTCATGTGAACAACAGAGTCACACATCCAGCAGCAGACGGAGCGCTCAGTCGCAGCTCTTGAAGGGCATTTCGAGAATGTACAGCTCATTCGAAAATTTCAAAATACTCAAAAAAAACAAAAAAATTAAGGAAATTAATTAGTTTAAAAAGAAAATTTAAAAACTTTAAATGAGTTGGTAAAAGTTGGTAACCCTTAATTCTTTAGTACAGTTGTATTAGAAACAAAAAAATTTCTACTGTGGTACAAGTACAGTACTAGTAAAAATTTCTCAGCAAAGGCACAAACCCAAAAATTAAAATAGTGCAAAAGAGATAATAAACGTTTACTGCAAACACAACAACAAACTATTCCAAGGTTATTTGCTTTGTTTGCAGAGTGCCTATAAAGAATTTTAAAACACTATTAAAACAATATGTTCAGCAAAATTCACTGCACTTCACAATTTTCTGGTCAAATTATCACTGATTCACAAAGTAACACTGTTGATTAATTTAATTGGAATGTCCAAATAGGAAAAATTATAGATTTCACTCAGGAGAAAAAAAACAAGCGAACAGTATGAAAACAGAGTTGCCAGAATTGCATGTATAATTTTTCATTTTTCTTAATATATAAGCTTTTTACTTGGTTTTAAAGCTTCAAGCTAAATTGCTAAGAAAGCTAATAGCTGTAGTAGCTAAACTCTATTATTATTATTATTAGTTCCTCCATTGCTCTGCATTTTGCTCATTTCCATACCACTGCTGAACCTGATGATAGGTTCGGAACGAATGTTGTCATGCTGCTGTTTCTGTTGGTGGTAGCGACGCAATATTAAATTTACTTCTATATGCTGATGTTGTGAAGCATGCATGTCGAAAGTTGTTTAGAAACATACTTTCCTTAGTTTTCACATTACTGTAAGTATATAATTCAAAAAGAAAACGCTCTCCAGCTATAGCAATGATCTCTGGATCAGCATTTGGATTTTTGAATACCTGGATAACTTCATTTAACTTCGGATTTCTTCGGAGTACATTAATAAATGACCGAATAAAATCACTTGGTGTTATGAATACAGGCATCCGGACGGAAGACAACATTGTCCCGACTAATCCTTTTGCATTGCAAAAGAATTTGAAAATTTCCTTACGTGCAAACTTGCTCCATTTTCATTATCCCTTTTCAATGACGAAGGCGATGAAGAGGAACCAACGGAGAATACTTCCAAGCAAACGTATGATATCGAGATCAAAGAGGATAATCCCATCGATGATGAGAAGAAATTTCGGTCTGTGACAATTCAATCGGTTCTAAAGACAATGAACTCGCAACACCTGGTCCATCAAGAACAGCGAAGCGAAGGAGAATACGCTCAATTTTGGAATACTAAATTGAATATTAACGAGGCCTACTGAGGATACCACGATAAAAAAACGCGCCGCTTACTCTACCTTAAGGTGGTGTGGAAATGAGTGTTTTGGCCGAAACGCGTGTAGAAGTACACTTTGCGGCGCTCGTACGCTAAAACTATTGATTTTACGAAAAAAGAATCGGACATAAATTGTAGGAGATTTCAGTTTGTATATGGGGAGAAATACGTCAAATGTCTTAGCGCGGCGCGCGAGCGCTAAATTCTGTTGTTTTCAACTCGTGCTGGTGGTACATAAATGTAACTAAAAAAATTTTCCGACATATCATTTCGATGTATTTTTTCCTCAGCTTTCCAATGGTTTTGTCAGATTTCCCGAAATTTTCCATTTTCCTGGTGAAAAACCACAAAACGTGTTATATCTCAAGACCGGTATTTTTAATATTTTTTTTAATGCTTTTAATCGAAAGCTGAGGTCTTTTTACATTAAAAAAGTTATTTTCCAAAGAGTGCTTTTGCAGTTTGCTATGAGAAATACAGTGCGAAAAAGTCTTTGCGCATGTATTTTGTTCTTGTGACTTGAGTAACGGCAAGAGTTAAACGAGTCGATGCGTTGAAGAAAAAATTACAGGAACAAAATACATGCGCAAATACTCTTTCGCGCTGTATTTCTCATAGCAACCTGCAAAAGCACTCTTTGAAAAATAACTTTTTTAATGTAAAAAAACCTCAGCTTTCGATTTGGGGTATTTTATTACCTTTTTTTAAAAATTTATTTGAACAAAATCGGTTTATATTTGGATGAGATATAGCCTAACTGAAAATACACTGAAAATAAACAAGTACCAATTATTTGGCAACTATAATTGTTGTTGCATAAGTTCAATAACTTAAATCGATCACCCAAAATTGCACCATAATGACTTCATAATTACTTTCAGCTTATTCTATAAAAAATATGTAAAAGCTTAACGTAAGCAAAATTATGTTAATTTGAACAAAATAGTAAATTGTTAAATTGAGCAAAATAGTAAATTGTTAATTTAAGCAAAACAATAAATTGTCAATAATTTCATGAACCAAATACAAAATGTTTATGTAAGCAATTATACATTATACCAATATCTATATAAAGTGAAATCAATAAAATGTAAAACAGTATTTAAGATGGTATGACACCATAATGTTTATTTGAAAATTATATTTTTTTTTAAATTGTCCGCTCGACAACCACGTAATCAACGTTCCAAAACTCTGAAAGCTAATAAATCAAGCTTTCATATAAGCCTAAATAAAAAAATATTAAAATACATATGTGTTTTTTCAAGTAAGACAAAAATATTTTTAAATTGCAAAAATTATCTAAAAAAAAAAATTGTTTAAACTACAAGGTATTTTTTTTTTTGATAAGATCATGACAAAAGCTATTGTATTCCATTATTCATTACAATTCCTTATTTACAAATAAAATCCAAGCAGTGAATTTTCAAAAAAAGACGCCCGTAGAAAAAATTACGAAAATTACCAATTTTACACCTCTCTATTTTAAAAACTAATAATGTTGGAGCAAAATCCTACCGGAATTTAATCGATCGCTACTAGAACTACACATATCCAAAATTTGAACAAGATCGGAGCACATACATAAGTATTTGAAAAATACAATTTTACATGTTTGTTTGCACTTGCATGTATCTCAAACAATATTTTCAACTATTAGTCTTAAGATTCATTTTAATTAAGCAAGTTCATTATCATAAGAAAACAAGCTTATTTTTACTATCAAAGAAAACTCAATATTGCAATCCGATGATTTGAAAATATGAAAGTCGAGCTCTTCTCCAGCCATGAAACTGATTTGAGTGGAAGCAAATTTGTCATTGCTAAAGGCTGGCGCGCCTGGGCCTAGATCCATTAAGCCCTGTGGCTTTATAGTAACCAATTAAACCCTAGATGGCCTCAAGTCATTGAATGAGTTAAATAAATAATAATATCCATATATCCTACATACAATAGTTTTGAGATTAAAATTAAGCAATTACTTTTGAAAATAAGTAAATTGTGTTCTTGATTGAATTGCTATACAGAGATCTAACAAGTAAGTACGTTAAGTTTTAAACTAAATTACGTAACAATACATATGGAAAACATAATTTTACTGAAATTTCAATAGTTGGAAATCCGCCAGTTCACTATAATAATAACCAGTGTGGATCGAAGAAGAAAAATTAGTGCATATAAGAATTTTCATTTTACTATATTATTCAAACCATTTTGTACACGTGTATAATATAAATTAACTCTAAGACATACTACTTATAAGTAGTTTTCGTGTGTAGTGCTAAAAACTAAGAGCTTTTTATAGCCTATTTTTTTAGACTTCATCAACGCAGGCTACATTCGTATTCTCCAAAGCGAAAATTAGGTGATTCAAATGAATTAAATGATAATGAACCATTACCTGGATGTACAGCAGTATTTTTGACTAAAAAGTTTGAATGTTTCATATTTGGTTGATTAAGTTGCATACAAAACGATGTGCTCTGATTTTTCAAGTTATTTTTTAGATGAGAGCTTTGGAAACAATTCGAATTTTCCAGATTGAATTGCCATGGATGTGAGTGAATCTGATTTGGTTGCCAAACATTGCTTTCCGCGTTTAGTTTGATAGGATAGGAGTCTGTGGTGTTCAATAGATTTTTGGTCTGATTGTAGTTCGCAAATTTTTCACAATATGATCCCGCTGATTCTACAAGTCCTTTGTTGTTATCAGTTGCATTTTTCAATTTAGGGTTGTTCCTGATAACGTCAGACGCGTTACAATAACTATTGTTGCATGTGTCACGCATTTCAATTTCGTTTAAAGTGGGCTCCTTATGAGCCCCCGACTGTCATTCGCCTGATGCCGTCACAGTTGTCCATTGCCAAGGGCTGTTGTAACTTTGTTTACTATTGCTGAAAAACATATTAAAATCAATTTTGCTTCATAGAAATATATTTTTACTATTTATATTTTTTTATTTAATGATAAAAAGACAATACCACGGTAGACAAAGCCAAAAATTTAATACACTGCAATACAACGAGAGCTTGCAAATTACTTTCAGGTAAAGCCTATGTTATTGTTCGTGGCGTTTTCTAGTTCGAATTTCGAATAAATGGTTGAACTATTTTAAAAAGTGAAATAAAAGATTTGTGCTAAAATTAAGAAATGCCTTTTAAAAGTATAAAAGCTAGCAACATTTTCGACCAATTATTTTAGAATGGCTAGTTTTTTGATATGCTCTTTCTTTCATTATATCGGTAGGCATGAGGACAGTCTGGCTAGTAGGAGGGGTTGCGTTTGCCTGTACGCGTCATAGAAAGTTGCGGATATAACTTTTGTAAATATGATTATAAATTGGGAACCCTAGAATGGATATCCAGAATATGGGCGTCATAATAAAGATAATTTAATTCTTTCACTAAGTTTTGAAATTAAATCTTTAATTTTGTAGATATGACGACTTTTCTTAAATTTTGACCAATTTTTTTTTTTAAAAAAACCTTATTTTTTCCAAAAAATGTGTTAATGACCTACGACTTTTTTAGCATGTTAAGAAAGCCTAATTTATTCTCTTTAAAATGGTACATACATAGTTTGTTCTAAATTTTTTCATATCTACCCCCTTTTTTTACCGAAAAAAAAATTATTCAATAAATTCTTATGAAAAGTATATTATTATTATAAATTTTTACTATTTTTTATTCAACAAACATGACAAAGATAAATCGTTAGCTTAGAGTGAAAATGTGCCAAGTCCTTTTTTTAAATTTTACAGGAGGGACAAAAAATCAATTGATGTTCCTAATTGTAATTATTTTTAAAAATTTTAAACGCAGTTTTTTAGTACTTAAATGGTCCTTTTTTTCAATTGCAGAAAAGAGAGTATTTAAAAAAAAATCGATTCTACACGTTTTTTGAAGTTTTTTGTGACTTGGCACATTTTCCTATACGATCTTTAAAGTTCTTAATGTGTCGTTTTTATGAGTAAGTAACAATATCAGTTGTGTTTCAAAAATTAAAAGGAACTTTTGTATTATAACGTATAATTATAGAATAGTCTGACTTAATTACTGTAAAAAGGGAGGTAATTTATCATAAAAAGAAAGATGGTCATTGGGCAAAGAAAGTTTTATATATTGCAAGTCCTCATATTTCTTATGTTATTTTTTTTCTTTCTTTGTGAAGCTCTTCTAATTCAATCCATAACAAGACGACCACACTTCAGTCAATTCTTTGAGGCAAAACTTTCCATTGATCAGAAAACCTCAAAAAATATTTCACCATCTGTGTGTGTGTATTTAAAACCACGAATGTCTGTCACTTTGACAAAATTTGATATTCCTAAATGTTTTAAAAAACCACAATCCTAATAGGTGACATCGTGCTCAGGTTTTTTTCGTGCTGCCTTACAAACACCAATATAATCAGCAGGAACGTTAATATTTTTGTTTTTTTTATAGAACGCTCTATAATGGAATGAACACTGTCCGCCTCCACTTGCGTATGGCCGGATTGAAGTACTTTTTGTTCAATGAAAACTCCATATTTGATTGCTGTATTAAGCAATGCATTACTCATAACACAATTACGATTTTGATAATTGCATTCTTGTTTCATTAACCAATATCTCGCTTAAATTGTTGTAATGCAAGTAATGCACTCTTCTTCTTAAATTAACTACTTGATTTGATGGAACTTAGCACGTATTCTAGGAAGTTTTTGACAGATGAAAACTTAGCACAGTTTCATTTCAGTGTTTACCGACAAGGAAAAATTAGACAGGTATACGACTTTTTCGCATACGATGTATTCTTACTTTTCTTTCTAATTCCATCAAAATCTCAATTTTCGAGAAAAAATGGACTTAACCTAATAATTGGTGACACATGTGTCGGCTATTACCACATAGTCTTATCAGACCAGTGTTTTGGTTAATGTTGTACTTGGACTTGAACCCCTGGCCGATCTATGCATTTCAATTAAATTTTCGACGGCCGTTCTGACACTTGAGCTACTGGGGACTTTGAGGTGTACAATGTGCCCGTATCTATTTCACTACACAAACTGATCTGGAAATATATCTGTTATGATTAAAGGAAAAACAAAACACTGCAACATAGATAAATCAGTCAAGCTTTATTTGAAGCAATCAGTAATGTTTGCTAGTGAAATAACCTTTGAGTAATAAACATTTTAAGACTAATGACTTAAATCAAAATCTATTGACTTAGGTACTTTTTACTATTAAATTTAGACTGATAGTCTAAGAACCAGTGACCGGCAGACTTACGGTATTTTGTAAAACCCTATATTTTTCATCAACTCTCTTATACATGCCGTATATGACATGGGGACTCGTTAGTTTGACTATCTGATATATTTTTTTTGATTTCTTACACTAGGAGCTAAAACCCTTCAGCCGGAAGTTAAGACTTTTGAAGAATTACGTTGTGTTAAACCAAACTAAAATATCACAGTGTTGTGTCAGAACCAGGGATTGAAAATAACCTTACCTTACCGTAATGTTACAAACGATCTACGCAAACTTTTCTTCTCACATTCTTTGTTTCGCTCTTCGATTCAAACACCAATCCGTACCATAGCAAACAAAAACTAGTAAAGGTGTTATTTTCGACCAGGCCGAAACACACATACCCTACACTGCATTGAAGTACTTTGTTCGGAGAAGAACTTAAAGCTGAACTAAATTGTTTTTGTATTTTTTTGCAACAATTATATATTGCTCTCATTTGTAGTTTGTAATTTTAACTGTTTTTAAAGCTTTCCAATTTTGCTCAAATTTGCCTATAAGTTGCATAGCATAAAATCATCTCAGTTGTTATTTGAATTTCATATTTCGCTTTTATTTTGAAATTAAAAATCGCTTTTGTTAAGTCGGCAATCGGTCGGTTGTAAATAAAAATCATAATTTTTAAGTTTGAACTTTAGCGTTTAATTTCATAAAAAATAAGTAACAAAAAACTTGTTACTGCAACATTGCAGACCCCGACGGAAGTTCGCATAATTTCGCAAAAATTCATATCAAGTGTCCTTGTAATCGAACGGTAGCATCGTACCATTTCGCTCAGTATATAGACGTCGTTACTTTGAATGTCACACGCAAAAAACTAAAAAAGTGAAATTAAATAGAAAACGTGGTCGTCGTGAATATCTATAATGAGCGATAAAGAAAAAAGTGTTGCTTATTTAAATTAAAAATATCTTCGCTATCAAATATTTGAATAAGGAATTTTGAATCTATCATTTATAGGGTACAATTGAACAAGTAAGACAATAAAATACCTTTAAAGAATTATTTCCTTATTCAAATAGTCAATTATTAACAGGGCAAGTAAAAATATGGAACATCAACAATTTGTAAATTATCTTTTGATTGAAGCAATTTATAGACGGTCAAAGATAAATGACTTACTTTAGTTAAACACAAAGGTAGTAGGCTATATAACAGTCAAAAATAATTTGAAATTTTTTTTTCAATTTTTTTCTCGGAAATATTTTAAGTTTAAGTGATGTAAAAAAGAATAGAAACAATTTTATAAGTTTCTGACTTAGGAGAAATGCATTATTATTATTTTACAATATTTTCTAAAATTCAGATTAACACTCGAATTCGTCCTTCCGGCGAAAAGCGCAATATCTAAGATAAATATTTTTCGATTTTTTTTTTTGCAAATATTATTTAAATGTATAGAGCTTACAGATAAGCTTTCAGCGCATTAAATTTCATTCATACTTCGTAAACTTCTGGACAGGTCTAATGTACATACATACATACATACGTTCATGTAAATCAGCAAATTTGAAATTGGTTTTTTAAGTAATATTAGTATTAGCAAGCGAATTGAATTTCTAATTTTATGTTTTATTTGATTAAACTGCTATTTTTGTTTTATATAATAATGCTCTTATTTTATGTTCAATAAAAGACTGAAATGCCCATTTACAGTTGTTTCGATTCATACGGTTTTTAATAGACTACGACAACTCTTCGTGAACTGTTGCTTCGGCTATTGTATTTTACGCAGCAGATAGCAATAAACGACTGCCAACTACGATAGCTCGTCGTGAACTGTACTTCGACTATTTTATTTTACGAATCAGACAGCTATAAGCGACTGCCGACTACGATAGCTGAGTGTCTGCTACTGCTCTAGCTATTTATCTATTTTACAATTACTGCGCAGTCACTGCACAATTATTGGTGCTGTTACTAATTCTTCCGCAGCCATTCAAACACTGGTTGGTGTCCTAGCAACTGGGATAACTGTTGCAATTTTAAATAATTTAGGTAGCAAGAACTTGTGAAGCAGTGGTTTGTGATATTAGTCAAAGGGCTTAATATATAAGGCAACACTAGTTTGATAAACTTTAACGGAATGCCGTCTTCTCCAGTAGCATTTGATTTAATTTTTAAAATATTTCTAACAACATCTAATTCATTCACAGCCGTGAATTCAAAACTAGTCAGTAAATTTGAAGCTGTAACTCGCTCTGCGTTACTTTCAGTTTCTGCAACAGGGCATTTAATGAAATATTCATTCAGAATATGTGGATCTATTTTGCAGGTAGCAGAAATTTTATTTCCCAAGCCAATCCCTTTTAAGTTTCGCCAAAGCTGCTTTGTTGGCAAAGCAGTACTTAGTTTAGACATGAAAAATCGTTTTTTGGAAAGTCTAACTGTAGATGTGGCTGCATTTCAAGCCATTGTAAATTCTTCTCAATAATCAACAGAGGGATTTCTTTTCCAATTAGTGTAAGTTTTGTTACGCTTTTTGATTGATGAAACTACAGATCTAGTAAGCCACGGGCAAGAAGTATTTACCACTCTAACTGAACGAAGAGGCACGTGTACGTCGAAAATGTCTTTAATTACATTGGTAAAAAAATATAATTTTTCATCAACTGTGTTCATGAGCCAAAAATCATTCTATTATACCTGATTCAAATCATTAGCTAAACCCTCAAAATTAATAGAATTGTAATCGCGATATGTAAAACATTCGGAAAAATTAACAGTGGTTAAATTTATGTCCAGGGCACAGAATAGAAGATCGTGATGAGATAAAAAGGAAATTTGGTCAAACAAAAGCACCGTCGAGGCATCCGAAACTGCGATCAAGTAAACTCGGAGCAGAAATGTTCGAAAAACGGGTCGGAAATTCACTATTTATGATTGAGAGCCCAACTTCATTTAAGAGTTAGTTTATATTGTAATCAGCACACACGATAAAATGATTATAATAAATTAGATAATTGGACAGGGAAGAGGAAAAAGGTTCAAGGCTAAAATTTTTGGAGGGATTGTAAGCACATGAAATAATAACTTTCGTACTGTTGTCAGATACATATTTCAACGTTTAAAATTCCACATCTGAGCCCTTTGACCCATTTAACATTTAAGGCCCAACTAAACCATGCATGCTTTGACTGCAGTCAGCTTATGCAACTGTGCGAATACACACAAATCCTATATTAAAACTACAACGTACTTAACAAAAAGTTTCGTTCAATTTCCACAAATATCATTTCCTTAAGGAAAGAGCGAAACTGAACGCACTTTCTGTACAGAATCAGTTGTCTAAGTATGTGTACAAAAGAAACTTTATTTGCAAAGGATGCAGAAATGGAAAATGCATTTATTTTTAAATTAATGGAAAATGTGGAAAAAAGAAGATGTTTATACAATAAAATAGACGCATTTTATTATGATCGAATTGGCAGAAATATGCAATTTAATATAGACACACAATAGATACAACTAATTGATTGACAATTCAGTGATGCCACACTCTGCATTTGCCAATTACTTTCCTCACAAGCCGCACGAATGGTACAAAGTGAACTATTTTGCTTTCTTTTATTTCTTAAAATTTATAAAATGATCATAGGTTTGCATATTTATTGTTTTAAGTATCTTAGTTAATGTCATTTACAGAGTTATTCTGGCAACTATCTTAGAACTCACCAGAGTCTTTAGTAAGACAAAAGTCTTACTTAAGATGTTTTGGTATTCTGGCAGCTATCTTGAAAGCTCTTTTCTGTCTTTCGTAAGACAATTTTAAAGGCCTGCTACGAGCAGGTCTTTAATCTAAGGTGTATTGCTAACATTATTAACGTGAAAAAAACTAAACAAAACTTTAAGTTTTTTGAGTAGTTTTTATTTGAAGTGGTAAAAACAAAATAAAAACAAGAAAAACTCATTTTTACACGCAATCATAAAGCGCCGCAATGGAAAAAAGCCATATTTTAGATGAATGTCGTGAGTAAATGGAAATCGATCTATTTAATGTCATGAAGGAGTCCTTCAGGAAGGTTTATAGGGTGCCAAAAAACCTTTAAGCTGACGTCATTACCGAGATGCAACCACACGACATGCAGCAATCCCAAATTCCATTTTGAACGCTATTTTTGGCCATGGATCGTACCACAATATGTTGATAACACCTTTGCAACAACGCTTATATAGTCATGGCATCAGCATAATCAACACGGCTGGGTTAAGATAACCGTAACAAATTCACACGATGGGCCCAGATCGTACTGGATACATCTTGAAGATGAAACGGTATACAAAAGGAACTCAAAATGGATGCGAACAGAGGGAGGTGTTGTATTAAGAAGCTGGCAAATCTATTCTAGCATTGCAACATACTCTCATTTTTATAAATTGAATAAAGAGTAGTCGTCTTCGAATATTTGATAGAATACTACAATAACTTGAATAAAAAAATAAGTCTGAAGCATCATGAAATTTTTTAAAATGTATTTTTGATATTTTATTAATTGAAATTTGAAACATCAAAATTTGACAAGTTTACCACGAAAGCTTTTATGTGGGGAATTCAAAAGCTTTATCTGAAAGACTTTTGCGCTAGAATACCTAAAGTCTTAAAAAATGTCTTACAAAATATTTTCGTAAGACTTTTAGCTGTCTTTGCCAGAATAGCCCTGTAAGTCTACTTAGTTGTCTATTTTGAAAATTTTTAATACAACTTACTTGTTGTAAATCAGTAGCCACAAACCGGCCCAACGGACCCAAATTACCATTTTTTGCCATTTAGAGGCATGGGGCCACTTCCAAAAAAATTCTAAGCACCGCCATCGTGTTCAGCATCCTCGAAAATGGGGGGTGACAAGTATTTTACCGATGGAAGACACGGAATATGCGATTCCCCATTTTGGGGCGGTTTTTGGCCATTTTAGGGGTGGGGTCAACTCCAAAATAATTTTAAACACCACCATCGTGTTCAGCATCCTCGAAAACGGGGGGTAAAGGTGGTTTGGTTGCTGCTTTAAATATTTGTATTTTTCAAGATTTTTTCCGACTCACAAAATTCCCTATAAGCCCATTGTGCAGAGTTACAAATATATAAATAAAAATTACGCCAAGAGCTATACATTTCTTTTCTCAACGGAATATTGTACTTTAATATTTTTATCATTTATATAATTTTTTTCGTTTTTCGATCGGACAGGGAAGGCTGTTTTTCATTAACATTTAATAAATAAACATGTTTTAAACATTAAAAATTCATTATTTAAATTGAAAAAATCTCACTTATACTCTATTTCTATACGAATCGAACACCGTTAAATTTACAAAAATCGTCGCATCCGTTCAAAAATTATAAGCTTTTGAAAAAAATCTCCTTATATTTTGATAGTAAAGGGCCACTCGACCTAGTTTTTTACTGGAAGAATGACCATTTAACTGCCTATTTTTCTTGTTATTTGGCTGAAACTCTTTAACTAACGCGTTATCGGGCCAAATAGCGGAAACATTTATTTTTTCCAAAACTTGACAAGGTACTGTCAACTTAAATGAGGAATGGCTTGAGTTTTTACCGCTAATCCTGGTACATTTTATAAATGATTTATCATTAATTATATAGGATGCCTTTAAATGAGCAACAATATCATTAATTGAATTCGATGGATCAATCCTAGAGATAAATAAGTGTTTTAACTTAGATACTGCCTTCAGAATACTAGTAGATAGACCAGTAGTAGATGAGTGATCACTTGCAGCCTCATTGGTATCTGTAGAAGAGTTAAGGTTTAAAGGAACACTAGGTTGAAATGAAGGAACATTATTATTAGGCAAATTAATACTTTCAACTATTGTGGATAAATGAAGCGTATCGACAGTATTGGTACCAGTCATCTGATTAGCAAGTCTATTACTCCTGCGCTTAGGCGAAGAGTTTGTGATAGTACGCTTACATTGTTTCGTTCGCTAATTAAATTTTTAGTGGTATTATTGTAAGGAGTAAGATGTTTTGAAATTAAAGTAGGAGGGGAAGTGGTATAAATTTCAGTAGAAGTTGTTGGTAATATAACATTACTGGAATGGTTAGCATTAGCGTCATTGGTGTCAGAAAAGGTAGTATTAGTAGAAACATCTTTATAAATAGGTCCAATAGTAAATATTAGTTGCTACATCACACATATCAACCACACTAGGTTTACTATTCTCAACTTGATAAAAATTATTAGAAAAATTAAAGTAACCTTCAGAAAATTCGCTAAATTTATTGATAATTAATTTAAAATGGTTTTCTAACTCATGGATTCGATTATTAAATTTATAATTGAAATCAAACAATAGACGACATTTGGGGCATAGCCAAAAAAGTCCGGAAGTGTTAGATTTAAGATTAGTTGTAGACTTATAATTTATTCCCACACATTTGTCATGAAAAAGTTTACCGCATTGATGTCAAAACGGACGATACAGTACAATGCTCTTGCCGTGAGCAGTTAGTCATACTTGTACTCAAGAAAGACATGTTGAATTTAATAAATGGAAATAAAATGTAAAATTGATTTAAGAATAAAAATTAGTCAAAAACTAGATTAATTAGTCCACTTAATAGAAAAAATTGTATATAAAATATTTTAAATGCAAAAGTAGACGGTTTTTTTATTTGATCTTGTGCAACACTAGGTTTTACTAAATGTCAAAAAATATTATGCAAAATAAACAACACTATGGACTTTAACCAACGCAAAAAAAACAATTGAAATGACAATAACAATAGTTATGTTGCATTAGCAATAAACAAAAATTAAATGAAAAATAGACAAATGTACGTAAAAAGTACTTAGCTGAAATTAATTAAAATAAAAATTAAACATGCATAGGTTCTAAGTTGTTTATGATAAAATATACATATAAGAAAATATTGTTTTTATGTAAAATTAACACAAGACTAGATCACGTTCACATCTAATGTAACACTCACAAGAGCAAACAAACAAACTAGTAATATTACTTATATGAACATTAGGGTTGTTCAGAAAAAAATTTTTTTTCGAATTTCTTGATGATACTTTGGAATCACGTTCTACATCATGGAAAAACATCATATGAATTTTTTCAGATCTTTAAATGCATTTTTTAAGGTGTCTCAAAGCAAAAATATATTTTTATTATTATTATTGTTCCATTTGTTATCTTTGTCATGTTTGTTGAAAAATAGCATTGATCAATAAGTAAAAATTTACAATATTGGTCTTTGCTTAATGACTGTAAGTTCGATTAAATAATGTTTAATTATTATTATTGCTAGCATTAATTATAAAATGTTGTCAATACATTTGAAAAATTTGTTCTAGAGTAACTTAAAAAATTTTGTTTGTTTTTTAATGAACTTTAAAACCTACATTCTAATATTGACACAAAAAAAGATTTAACCCTCTTAAACAACGAAAAATTGCTTTAAAAAGGCGAAATTTAACGGTTTTTTTAAAGAAAAATCTGAAAAAATTCATGTGATGTTCTTTCATGATGTAGAAGGTGATGCCAAAGTATCAGAAAGAATAAAAAAATTTTTTTTTTAATAACCCTAGTCTTAGTACAAATCATAACAACTATTTGACGGAATATAAGATGCACAAATGAACATTTAATTGTTTCTATTTTGAATAGTTATACAAAGCTGATCAAGATAAGAATAGTTCGAAAGTGGAACAAATTTGAACGCAGAGAGCAATTAGTGGCTATTAACACTCCACCACCTCTAGAGCAACCACTTTTTTATAGAATCTCTATCTTTACGATTTACAAGAAAAGAATTTAAATCAATAATTTTGCTATCAAAAAAATCACTGCTGAGCAGGGTTGCCAGGTTGAAAACGAAGAATTAACGGCCTGTCCAAAAAAATTATTTTAATTTTCCTGAGGTCGAATTTATAACATTATTTTTGCCCATCTTCCTTACCACTAACAAAAACATTTACGTTTACACATTTAAGACAATCTATATTCCAAAATATCTGGGACCTTTTTTTTCAGCTCGATAAAAATAATATCATAATTATCTTAAAAACGGCCATTACGATCTTTTCTCTTACTTTTTCTCACAGTACTCCACTGAGAATTTAAATGAGTTGATGGGTCACCAGCTGTTTGCGGATCAACAGAATTCAAAAATGACGATGCAGAGGAGTGCAAATTGATGTTGTTATTGTTGTTACCATGTCACTTTTCTGAATTCAATTTTTTGCTTATGGCATCACGGTTAACTCACCTATGATACCTCCCCCTATTTATCTATCTAGAAAATATCCATCTTTTGCTGACTAAAATAAGAAGAAACAATTTTTATTTTTGTTAACATTGACACTTAACGTCGATTTAATGTCAAATTCAATATTTTGTTTTTCTTTTTGTAGCAAATTTTACTTGAGTATATCATATAAATGTACATATACATATAGAGCTTGATTTTATTTTACTTAAATTTTCAGTTATGTACATATTTTTAGATTTTTGATTTTCTAACGTATAAAACAAAAAATTAAAACATTGTGTTGAAAAGAAAAATGTGTATGGAGTAATGTATGATCTTCTTGGTTGTGTGGGTGTGAGAAGATTTTGGTGTTATTGTTGTTGATTGGATTGGTGTGGAGTTAGGTGTAAGTGGTTGAAATACAAGTGTGTGTTAAGATTGAAAAGATCAAATTTGTTGATTATTTTTGGAATAAAACTACGTTCCTGTTGTTGAAGAGCAAATTGTTGAATTTGCTGGTGTTGTTGATTTTGACTCCAACTGATGTTGCTACTGCGAAGTGGTACTAGCATGTTGGAAAAACTGTTGGCTTTTTGTACTAATATCGAATTGGCGTCGAATGACGTGCATTGAAAGTGTTGCTTTATGATGTTGTTGCTGTATCAAATGTTGTTGCGATTGATTAGGTAGATTAGGTAGTTGATTCTCTTAGCTATGATCTCGCACATGACTTTGTCCATGCAGAGTAGATGTTGCATGAATGTTACTAGCGGGTCTTGCATGTTTAAAGTCCATCTGTGATATTGATTTTCTAAAACGAAAGTGCCAACGTATGGAAATGGCTGAAGTTTGACGTTGTAGTAGTACTTGTGCCTGCGGTAGCCATGGTATCGATGGACTTGATGGATTTGTCGATTGTAGTGATGCTTACTAATGGTGTCGTTGATGATGATGGTTTTAGTTGTAGTTGAAATGGACGTGGTGTTGCGACTTCAATTGATGGGCAGCAGCCGCAGCGATTGTTTTCTTTGTTTTTTCTGTTGTATTTTGTTGTAATCGCGGAAAAAATTTTACAGAGATGGCTTATTCCGAAATATATATAGTTCGTAAACAAGGCAGAATCGCCAGTATAGAGCTTGGTCTATTTATTATATTTTATTTTATTTATTTTTTATTTTATTTAAATTTTCAGTTATGTACATATTTTTAGATTTCACTTTTTTTGAATTGATTTATTAATTTTCTAACGTATAAAACAAAAGTTTTAATTCTTAAAAATTTTACAATTTTATAAGTTGTTTTTGTGTATAGTGTTTCTTATGTGTTGTTTATGTGTGTTGGTATTAAGTCACTACATACATATATTTTTAATAACCGTATATACGGTTACTTAAGAAGTTGTCTACATCTTATCTAAAAACTGGTTACTTATTTCTAGAAATCAAAAAAAATGCAAAGAAATTATGGCATTTAATTTTCACTTTAATTGTAGACTTTAAAGTATGTACTTCTTTTCTTAAACTGAAATGCGCATAGTACAAAAATTTACAAATTTGCATGAGTATTTTATGTATATATGTACTTTAGGGTGATTCAAATTATTTTTTAAGGTGCTGTTGCTTAAAAAGTAAGTTTATGATATGAAGAAAAAGTTCACGAAAATTCAGCTCTGTATTTCAATTTTATAAGGTGGCGCCGATACCTGTTAGTTTTACAAGTAAATTGTATGGAAAAACAATTTTTTACTAAAAAGGTATGTGAATGAATAGGTGATTAAAGTTGTTGAGCTGAAAAGGATCGTTTTTCAAAGTATTTTTTTTCGCTGATTCCGAATCTGGCCTCAGAATTGACCCACCGTGTCCGAATTCTGAAATATTTGATGTTATGTACTTAAACTATGATATTTTTTGTCTATTTTCGAGGACATGTATAGAATTCAAAAAAGTTGATTAGCTTATTTTTAATAAAAGCATCATTTAGTACCGTCCTTGCCCTCTAAAATAAGCTTTCAAGTGGTGATCTGTGATGTTTTCTTGCAAAGTTACAGCCATTTCAAGGTGACATAAATTTGAAACCCGTTGGTTAATATTGTTGTTATTGTTGTTCCTCTTTGTAGGGGATCAAATTCATGCCACTTTAAAATGGTTATAACTTTGCAAGTAAACATCACAGACCACCACTTGTGTAATTTATTCAAGTTGTAAAGTAAAGTTGTGAAGTGTAAATTCTATAACTCTTAATTCTGAAAGTACTGTTACCGTTGTTGCTGCACATACCTACTTTACATGTACTTACTTCTATCTCTCTCTATACATACATACTTAGTTTATATAAATACTGTATTATCATATGTTAATTTATGTACAAATAGGTTAAGCATGAAATGAATAAAGAAACAAGATTGACTTTAACTTAGAAACTGACCGCGTCTACTTCGTTTATTAAAAACACTTCAACTTGAAAGCTCATTTCTTAAAGATTCTGACAGAGAATCAGAAGTTCTATTAGAATCGAAAGACAAAAATTAATTATTTTGATTTGGATGAAAATGCGACTATTTTGAACCAATTTTCAGCGGTTTTGCAAGCTCTGACACTAAAACTTAAAATGGGCATAACTTCGTAAAAAATTATTTTCAATCAAATCGGGGGATGATATATTCCCTTAATTACATTGAAAAACAACATATTTAATCGGCAACCATTCCGCAATTTGAAGTCACTCCGCACAGAAGTACAGTGAACACCCTATATAGGGAACCGCTTTATATAGTGAACACCAAAAATTTTACATTGAGTACTCTAGATAGTGAACACCAAAATGTTTACATTAAGTACTATAAATAGGGAACAAAATTTTGAAAGCCACTTCAAGCAGAAAGCAATCGAAAAACACAAAAAAGCTGAGGCCAACACTACTGATTATGCTGGCATACTAGCATTGCGAAGTGTACTCGGGAAAGCGGTCCAAAAGTCAATTTCTGAACGCAAGAAGCAAACATTAATTCGAAAATTCTTTCAATGAACATAGTATGTACATTTCTATTTTCTTACAAATTCATTCTAATTAACTCATTTACATATACAAATGTAACGAGTTTTTTAACAAAAATGTCAACCTTGATATAGTGATCAACCGAGATACTGAAGAGTCCTTGCAAAAATTAGTTCACTATATCCAGACACGACTGTAGTTCCAATTTGTAGTACAGCTAGGATAAATTATACAACAAATCTTAAAGTTATACAACCAAGGAAAATTATACAATAAATCGCAACATCAGTGCATGCTTTTTTGCTTTGATGTTTTTCTCGTATGAAATGAACATTAGCTGTTTTTCCATTTTCGAACTCAGAGGTTGAACGGACTTTCATCCAAAGAGTATCATTTGATACTCTTTGCTTTCAGCGCT
Organism: Meiosimyza platycephala; assembly: GCA_963662105.1. Taxonomy (NCBI): domain Eukaryota; kingdom Metazoa; phylum Arthropoda; class Insecta; order Diptera; family Lauxaniidae; genus Meiosimyza; species Meiosimyza platycephala. The sequence continues at coordinate 72,939,523 of OY759208.1, read as the reverse complement.
ATGAACCTAATTAAAAGAAAAATACGTAACTGAATTGGTTTGCCAATATTAAACTTATTAATAAGAATAAAACTTGGCTTAGGTCTAGAAATCAATGTTGTCATGATTTTGTTTTCGATATCGAAGATCGAGGGCTATCTATTGTATGCAGTAAAGACTGCTATAAAGATTACGATAAGGAGAGCGAAGAAGTTAATGAAACTTTTTCAGTTTTTTATAAAGTTTCGGAATTACTGTGATTTTTATATTTGTTATATGTCTAGATAATGGAGCCGTCGTTCGGAGGGTAGTGAAAGAGTAGAGGAAGGTCGGATAGCTCCATTTGATGTTAAAAAAATAGGGAAGTTATGTTTCTAACATATTTTATGCTTTGAAAAATTTTCGATTTTCACCTCAATCTCCTTATACTTCGGACGGTCCCTTCATCTAAACATTTTCCTTATTTTTAATTAATGTTTCTGTTATGTTTAGAATAAATGAATTTTAATGTGTTATTTACATACAAAGACCATACTTTTTTTGTTACTAAAATTACACTGTGGAACAAAATTTCTTCTATAAAAGTCTACCCGGATCTGACGCTGCGGGGTGAAAATATAGGCCAAAACAAGAAACCGTTTAGCTCAGTTTGTTCAAGTTGGCTCAAATTTTCGAGAAATGAACATTTAAATTTTGCACCTTAATTCATGTGGTTTTTTCGATACACACTCGCGCTCACAATTAAGTATACGGTTACCATTTTCTAACAAAATTAGGTATACACCCATCCCTCGATTTACGCGGTAGATAGGTTTTTTAAAAAAACCGCGTAACTCAAAACCGCGTAGATCGAGACAAGAAGTCCATACAAATTGAGTGGATTGGTTTTCAGAATTTAAAAATCGCGTAAATCGAGCAATAGAACTCAAAGAAAATAGAATAATTGGTAAAAAAAATCCGCGTAAACTGAACCCATAATGTGCATATGTACGTATGCGCCGCAATGGAAAAAAAGCTATATTTTAGATGTATGTCGTGAGTAAAAAGACCTCGGATGGAAATCGATCTATTTAATATCATAGAGGAGTCCTTCAGGAAGGATTATAGGCTGCCAAAATACCTTTAAGCTGACGCGATTATCGAGATGCAACCACACGACATGCAGCAATCCGAAATTCCATTTCGAACGCTATTTTCGGCCATGGATCGTACCACAATATGTTGATAACACCTTTGCAACATTGTTTATACAGTCCTCTATTTCGCGAAGTGTCATGGTATCAGCATAATCAACACGGCTGGGTTAAGATAACCGTAACAAATTCACTCGATGGGCCCAGATCGTACTGGATACATCTTGAAGATGGAACGGTATACAAAAGGAACTCAAAATGCTTGCGAACAGAGGGAGGTGTTGTATTAAGAAGCTGGTAAATCTATTCTAGCATTGCAACATACTCTCATTTTTATAAATTGAATAAAGAGTAGTCGTAGTCAAATGTTTGATAGAATACTACAATAACTTGAATAAAAAAATTAAAATAAAAAAATAAGTCTGCAGCATCATGAAATTTTTTAAAATATATTTTTGATATTTTATAAATTGAAATTTGAAACATCAAAATTTGACAAATTTACCACGACAGCTTTTGTGTGGGGAATTCAAAAGCTTTATCTGAAAGACTTTTGCGCTAGAATACCTAAAGTCTTAGAAAATGTCTTACAAAATATTTTTGTAAGACTTTTAGCTGTCTTTGCCAGAATAGCCCTGTTAATAACATTTTGTGAATGCATTCGATTTATTCATATACATTATTTCTAAAGTTCATGTAAGTGCAACATAGCCACTAAAAAGTCTTCTCTGAGTTTGTTATGCACTTGACATACTTTTCGTTCGGATTTGACAGTAGGTTACGGCATGCATGCATACAACAATGCATAGTTTAGTTGGCCCTTTAGTCTTCAAGTAACTTTTGTAACATATAGCCACACCACCACCTATTCTGTTATTCCTATCATTCCTAAGAATTTTGTAATTATCTAGACTGTAAAATGCATCATTTACGTCGATGTTGAACATTGGGTATTATGACCGAGTACCTGCAATGGCCGTTCACAACGATGCTGGTTGTTAGATTTTCCCGAAGACATTAATATTCATGGAAAGGAAATTTCCATGTCATTGTAAGCAACGAGGCTTTTAAGTTAACAGAAAGGATGATGAGACCGTATGGGCAACGAAAGGAAAAATAAAAAATTTGTAATTATCGCCTTAGTAGAGCCCGACGCGTTGTGGAAAACGCTTTTGGGATCTTAACAAACAAATTTCAAGTTCTTTAGATAGATACTAATTTAGATGTTGAAAACGTTGAATTGATGATACAACATATTGATGGAGTTGACAGAGAAAATACTAGCGAATTTACTTTGACTCCTGGACTGTGGCGTAAAAAAGTATTTGTGACACCGTTAGGCAAAAACATTGGTAATCGCTCTGGAAGTACAGGATTAGAAACTCGCACATATTTGGTTGGGTCATGGCAGTGGTAAAAATAAAAAAAATTTAATTTTTAAAGTGCTGTTTTATGTTCGCTTCTTCTAAGCTATTTACATGTATACCATACATTAGGATAGTTAAATTTTTTTTTATTTTGTTTTTTAAGGTGCTGTTGCTTAAAAAGTAAGTTTATGATATGAAGAAAAAGTTCACGAAAATTCAGATCTGTACCTCAATTTTTTTTGAATCGTTGAATGATAAATTCAAGTACTAATTTAGATTCTTAATTTCAAAAAATGCCATGAAGGCTTTATTAAACAGTATCTGTTAGAAAGTTGTGTATTTTATAATTGTATATTTTTATTTTTTAATGATCTAGTTTGCAAGATTAATTGTTCATAGACTGAAATAAATAAATTAAAATAGTCATATGCTTACTCATACAATATAAACATATTCACACTATGAGAGTTGTCTTATTTGAGGACTCATAAGACTTTTTATATAACTTCTCACATAATCTCAAGGGGCTTTTATGAAAATATATTATAAAGATTGAATCTTATCGAAAAACATCGAATAAATTCTAATATTCGTAAACTCTCGAAAAATCAGAGAAAGTCAAAAGCTTTCGAATTACATCGATAAAAGTCAAAACTTATCATAAAAATAAAATCAAAAATTTATGGCATGTAATAGCTAAAATGAAAATCAAAAATGTGGTTGTTTTAGATCTAAGAGAATAGAAATCCAAAATTACGATTTATTTTTATCTGCAAACACAAAAATCCATAATAACAATTACTTTTGATCGCAAAAATAGAAATCCAAAAATTTTGAATCGAAAAAATACTAGTCCAAAAAAGTGATTATTTTGGATCGATTACGATTATTGATTGAAAGAAATAAAAATCCAAAACTACGATATTTTGGATCGAAAAAAATACAAGTCCAAAATAACGAATATTTTTGGATCATTCGCCTGCTCTCAAGGTACTTTAAATTAAGCTCCGAGCACCATACGAGTGTAATGGATCAGTAAATTAAAGATCGTAAGACAAACTTAAGAAATGTCTTGTATGCATTCAACACGATTTGAGTGAACAGCATATTCAAGCATAGACCTAACAAAATAGGTGTACAAAACTTTTAAGGTGTTTGTATACACTTTAGGGCTTATAAAGTTTAAGTGTTCTACAAACAAGAAACTCGAGTCAAAAATCCATGATTTTCTTAATACTAATCAATTTAATACTATCAAGTTGATATAAAGTAAAAAATTCAAGTCTTCTTGTAACAATAAAATATCGAAGTTAGAACGAATTTCTTTAAAATTTTAAAACCATCGGCATGAAGTAAAAATTTTGAGTTGGTAAAACATATTCCAATATATTAACATATAAGAAGAAGAATAGTGGTTTAATGCCACTAATTTCGACAAATGAAAGTCTGCTATCCAGATATGATTTCAGCCAAATAAAAAAATTTCAGTGAAACCCCAACTTAGTTAAGCTACCAAAATGTTGCGAGGTATTTTACCAAAGGACTTCAAATTACACTAGTTTACATCAAAAATGGCCTTTGAATACCATTATTCATTTGATAGGTGCCACTATTCAATTCTCATGTATGGTAAAATCGGCTGCTGATTCCGAAAATTACATTATGGGTATTCCTCTAAACGCAAAAACTCGAAAAGCATGAAAACCTCGAAAGTTTTCGAGCTTGTTTAAGGGAATACCCCAATCTTTGCAAACGTGCAAACGAATGAGAAACGTCTTTTGTTGCCACAAACTGTGTCTGTTTACTTCCAAACGTAGTGGAGTATGAGCGTGAAAATGAGAGAAATCAACAGTCAATCAAAAAAAAAAATAAATAAAAAAAACTTAATTATTTGTTAAAAAAATAATTTTTTTGGATTAATTTTAAACCATTCCTTTTGATTATAAATGGACCGATTTGAAACTTTTTCACACTAATATTATAGCTTAATAAATTAGTTATGAACTGATACCTATATTGTTTAAATAGAAACATAAAATTCTTATATTCTTTTTGACCAATATTTTGTTGATATTATATGTTGAAAATTCGTTTTATTAGGCTTTAGATCAATGCAAAAATAAAAACAAAGTTTTTATAACATTTTCCCGACGTTTCGCCTATGGGATTTGGGCTCTCTCAGGGGCCTTTATTTATTAAAAAACTAAAATGAAAAATGATTAAAAATTATGGTTCAAACATCATTCGTCAAAGGCTTACACTTTATAAAAATTTAAGACATTTACTTTAAATTATAAACTGTAATTAATTTGAACATTAAACATTTAAAAACTTGCACAACAATTAGACTTTATAAAACGATACTGTAACAAGAACTAATGTTGTCGTAATCTTCTTTTCTGTTCACAGCTGTTTTTTGGTTTTGTTTAATTCTAAGGCTCTCTAATGTTAGCCTAACATTCCCTCTTCTTTCCCTGTCTAATATTGTGGTGTTTTCGAAGTCCGCTTTATGATGTTTTTCTGTTAGATGTTTCGCTAGTGCTGTTGTCTGTTTTTTGTTTTTGGCGTCTGCTTTGTGTTCGCCGATGCGGGTTTCCAGCATTCGTTTCGTCCTATATATATAGCGTTGCAAGGTTCTCCTTCTTTGCCGTTGCATTTAATTTCATATACAATGTTATGTTGGTGTTGCTTTTCAGTTTTGTCTTTGGTGTGTGTGAATAGTGGTGTAAGCGTGTGGTTGGGTTTATGAGCGAAAGCTATGTTCTCTTTCTGAAATTGCTTGAGAGACACGTCATCTGTTAACTTTGGTATGTACGGGATACAGAAAAATCGCTTAGGGTTGCCAACTGTCGAAGTTTGTTGTCTTTCATAAGTTAAGTTTTTAGAGATTAGGTGTTCAATTAATTTTTTGGGTAATTGTTCATGTGTAGAATATTGCGAATTTTGTTGATATTTTCCATTTTGAATGTTTTATCACTTATTGTCAGTGCTGTGTGTATTAAATTGCTGGCTGTATTGCGTTTTTGTTTGTATGGTTGTGTTGAATTGAAATTCATAATCCTGCCAGATGCCGTCGGTTTCATGTACCAATTAAAGATTACGTTTTCATTTGCGTTTAAAAATGATAGTTTGTTATTGTTTTCTTCCTCATACGTGAATTGTAGTTTGCTGTGATACTTGTTTAGTGATGTCAAAATTGTGGTCAAATCTTTTTTGTCAATTATAGCGAATATGTCATCTTCTAATTATTTAACTATGAACGTAAACTTAATTCCTATTTTATCTAAATCTAATATTGCACTTTGAAGAAGGTCATCCAGCACTATATCCGCAATCGTTGGTGATAGCGGGTTTCCCATTGGCATTCCAAAAATTTGGTTGTAAAATTTGTTGCCATACTTGAAAAAATTATTGTCCTTGAGGTAAAATTCTAAAATTTGCAGAAATGTTTTCTTTGGTATCGTTGTATGATAAACATAAACATTGCTTAAAATAACCAAAATAAAAAGTTTGTTGCGAATTAAAATTTGGTTTGAAAATCGTAATAATATAATTTTTGTTTTTGACACTTGGCTATCTTTTTGAGAACAATTGCGCTCTTCTCGCTCAAATTATTCAACTATGAATCATTTTCCAACTGCCTCGAAAGTTTTCGAGGGGTGCGTAAACTTTTTTTCATACAAATTATTTTCGAGGCTCGAAAATGTTCTGTTTTCGCAGTTTACTCAGTTTTCGAGTCTTTTTCACGTTTTCAGGAATACCCTCATTATTATTTTTCACGTAGTTTTCGAGATATCGGTCATATTCGGTTTTTGGACCAAAAAAAAAGTTGGTTCCACTTAATTACAAATATCTCAAGAACCAATATTTATATATACAAGCAGGTTCTGCATTTCGCGCGAAATCAAATCGGATAGAGAAAGTTAAAGTTGCGAATACATTTTTCATTGTTCTGTATATCGTACGTTTCATCCCCTCATCCCTGAGTTTAAATTCACTTCGAATAATATTCGAAACAAACAGCTGTTGTTTGTTTACCTTTTATTATTTGAAAAATGTGACTCATTAAATTTGAATTGATTTGAATTGAATTGAAAAATAGTTCCTTTCCAGTCTGACGAAACCTTAAGAAGGGTATTAATTACAATATATGAGGAAATTCACGAAACCTTTGGTTTTTCACAAAAATGGAACTCAATTTGAAATTTTGAGGCACTCGTTTTTAACTCTGGTAGACATTTTTCTCAGACGTTTTGAAGCAATTATATATCGGTGGTTCTCGTTTTTAATCATGACTCAAAAAGTTGCCTTAAAAATCAACGTACTTATCACTTACGTTCGATTTAAATGAGAAGAATTGCGCTAATGTTATTTTTTTATTTATTTATACCCATTAAAACACTTTTTCATATTTGTGTTATTACAAGTCTATTTAAACATGTCAAAAAGTAGCCTTAAATCAATTTTTCATTCGAATGAAAATTGCGACTTATAGCCGCGTTTCAGTTGTTTTGGCTGGCAAAATCCAAATGATCTTCCATGAAGGAAATGAAAATGTTTTCCTGAGCACTATTTTTATGCTTTCCCCTCTAAATAAAAGGTTATTATATAAAAAAAAGGAAAGCCCAAAAAAATTTACTCACATTTTGATTTCACGAGGCTAAAAACAAGTGAATTTGAATTCACGGAAAAACCGTGAAACCGAAATACAGAACACGCGACTACTACTACATTTTAACTTCGAAAACAAAAGTGATTTGAAACGGGAAAAGTAAAACGAAAACGGCCGAAAAAAAACTTAGAATACTATTTATGAAAAAGTTGCGATTTGATTTCATATTCGCATGAAACTGAAATGCAGAACCTGCCTGATAAACATATTATATGTCAAATTAAATATAACTTATAAATAATGCTCACTTTACTTTTTGGTTGGATTGTTAGTTTCGGCGAAATGAATTGATTTCTAAAATGTATATTTTTTTTTTCGAAAAAATGAAAAAAAAAAGTTATAATCAACTGCAAATTTATGCAATAAAAAAAAATTGTAAAATCATTTTCTTCTTTTTAAACATAGTCTACATATTTATGAAGAAAATTTAAAAAAATTTATAGTATATAAGTTAACACAATCACACAGCAGAACGAAATTCTACAATAAATGCATTGTCAGAATTTCGCAACAACACCTTATTGTGGGACACCAGGCACAAGACGCAGAGTCAGCATCGCCCTCTCGATATGGGACACCAACACGAGGCGCATAGTAAGCAGTTTTATGGTGCAGGGTTAGGCTAGGTTATAAGTAAAGCATTTTTAATAAGTCAGTTGACTATTGGAGTTAAAAAGAGTAACAAGTGTTTTTAATTATAAATAAGTTTTATTAAACAATAAAATCTTCATCTTTATAATTTATATACATTTCCAAATACATACACTGGGAACGGAGTGCCTTCAGGTAGATTTATAAGCGCATATTTGCCTGAAATATTTCGCAAAAATACAATTCGGCCATTTTTCATTCAAATAAGGTGATTTTCAGAATCAGCAGCCGATTTTACATACATACATAAGGAATAGTGGCACCTAAAAATCAGACATTTTTTAATTAATTGTAAACTAGTGTTATCAGTGTAACAAATTTCGAAGGCATTAATGTAAAACTCAGCTTCTCCCGGAAGCAAAACCATGTTCGTAAGTGGTGATACAATTTTTGACTGCAAAATACTAATTCTTTACAATTGACTACAAAAGTTTAGAAACTGAAACCAATTTTGAGACGGATCTAAAATTTGTAACATCGTTTTCTTTAGCTCCTTTGTGAATAGGATTTAAGGGCAACTTTTAACTCCGCCTACATTTCTGCAACAGGAACGCAGATTACCATCAATATCAGCTTTCAGAAAATTGTTTAAACTAGAAATGGCATCAAGCACCTCCTATAAACTAAAAGTCAAATTTCTAGAATCAACAGTGTTCGGAATATCATTAAACAATGAAGTATTCTCAGCATTTATCTAGATTTCACAAATTTCCAGGAGAATTTTTGATTGTACTAATAATTTTACTCAATTTAAAACTTGGTACTCAAAATTATTTGAGGCAATAAATAGTTATTAAAATTTATTTCTCAGGTTTTTCGATTTCTTTACGCCCTTTGTATACGAAAACTTTCGAGGCAAATTTGCTGAGAAAGCAGTCTAAGAAATTCGTAAAATGCATTAGTGTTTGTCGAAACAAATTGCCGCCAACTTGAAATTATTTTTAGAATTTGCGCATATATAAATTTAACATTGCAATTTTTAAATATATTATGATAAATGCGCGATTCTCAATAATTTAATTTTTTTTAATTTGTACACTAAGACAATCCACTATGGGCCCACTGACAACTTTTTCTGGCCAAAACTCTGAAAGGCTCCATAAGGAGGTTGAGGCTGATTTCGAATTTGATGTCAAAAATTAAAAATGGCGGATCCAGTATGGCGGCGAAAATTTGAAAATGTCAATTTATTTGTATGAAACGCTGCGTAAGGGGGCTTTCGAGGTCGTTTATTTTGAATTTGATGTCAAAAATTAAAAATTCAAAATGGCGGATCCAGTATGGCGACCAAAATTTGAAAATTTAATTTTATCTGTATGAAACGTTGTGTAAGGGAGCTATAGAGACTTGTGATACATTTTGCTTTCAAATTAAACTATATTTCATGAAATTTAGATGGAAACCTTAAACCATTCAACCCTTTTGATAAAAAAATATATTTTTAAACTCGAAAATCTCGGAATTGTTGAAGCAGTAGTTGCCTGGAAAAGTGTTTTTCTTAAAAATCGCAACACAAAACATGATAAAACAGACTTATCAAATCCCAAATTATTATTTTTTTTTTTGTTTTAGGTTGGGCTAACTTGGGCAAAATTTTGCAAGCCAACACAAACTTAAGAAATAAAAAATCACAATTATTTTTTTGGTTGCATTAAACAACTGATTTTTTCACTGTACCAGATCTTTTTTTGAAAAGTTTCATATATAAACATTAAAGTACTTACCATCACCTTCTTTTCCATGTTTTACTTTTTTTTTTAATTTTTTTTTTTAAACTAAAATGATATTTTAAAAACCTTAAAAAAAAGACAAAAATTGTATTCACAATTTTACTCAGAAAGCTAAACTTTCATGGTTTACTGTTAAACTGTAAGTTAGTATTTACGAAAACAAAGTGCATTTTTGTGTGCTCTGAAGTATTTTCTAATAAATTACAACAACAACAAAAACAATAACAGTGTGAAAAAAATAGGTTTTGGCCAGCAAAAGTAGTTAGCGGGCCCATAGTGCAATCGTCAGAGAATACTTAGGGAATGAAAAAAACTGCATGGATTTAGCAAATTAAGCTATATTTCGACCATTTTGCCGCCCCCTCGAATGCTGCCGCCCCTACGGCACGGCGTTGTTGGCGTAGGCGGTAATCCGGCAAAGAGCATATTGGCGGAAAGTACATTGTTTTCACTTTGTAAAAATCAATTTAATTTTCTTTTATCGCTTTTATATGAATTGTACGGATTTTTCAAAAATTATATTGAAAAATGATAAAAGTAGTAAATTTGCAAACTTTGACACAAAAAAAAATAAAATTATATCCCCGGATTTCGGAAATTTTTTTATATGTAATGTGAGAAAGTGTGGTTAGCTAAAAGACAAAGATTCAGCTGCTTTTTATAACAATTTCTTTTTCAAGTTTTTCTGATCTAGTTATAGAAGGAACAAAAAATATTAACTTTCATGAAATGGTCTTATTAAATTATTTGGATTGAAATATACCATTATTGTATATTGGCAAAAATTTCATAGATCATACTTTTCAAAAAATGTTTGCTTAAGCTTTTGTATTATATGTGTGAATTATGCTGATGTTTTTGAAATTAGGGCTTAAAAAGTCATAATTGAGAAAATTTGCAAACTTGACAGAAAAAAACAAAAAAGTATATCCCCGAATTTCGGAAATTTTTTTATATGTAATGTAAGAAAGTATGGTTAGCCAAAATCCAAGGTTTCAGCTACTTTTTTTTAGAACTTTGTTTTTATGATTATTTTTCTACTGCAACATTTGAAGGAAAAAATATTTTTATTTCTTCATATTTCGCATTGTTTAACAATAATTTTATCAATTGTAAAAACTCACAGTGTGAAGGAAGTTGCTTGAATTTGGAAAGAAGTTCCCTTAAGTAGAGGGGAACAGGTAAGGATATTTTTCTCTTTTTATCCCCCTTGGGGTAAAATATATAAACTCCAATGCTTTTCAAAAACCTAACAGATAAATTATTGAAATTGTTTTTCTCCAAATTTGTAACATTTTTGAAATCAGCATTGCCAAATTTATGAAAATTGATACCAATTGTGAAAAAAGGTCTCAACCACATCCCAACTTAGTATGGGAGGTAGGCGTGTCCATGAACCGATTTTTTCATAATTGAAAAATTTTTGTTGTTTTCACCTTACAAACATATCGCTCATTTACTTCAAGAGTGGCATAACTCAAAAAACACAAAGTGGTAGAAAAACGCAGTTTTCAATAAGTTACTTTTTATATGAGATTTCAAAAAAGTATGTTTACATAAATTTTTCTCCAAAAAAAATAAAAGTTTGCTTTGAAAAGCCTTTCAAATCGGAAAATTTTTTTTTAAGCAAATTTAAATTTTGTGAATATTTTTCAGTATATTAAAAATTAATATAATTTTCGGTTGACAAAAAAAAAAACCTACCGACTATCACTCGCGCTGAGCAGTTCGTCTTCCTTTCTCTCGCAGTGTATTGTTTTGACTTACGTTTTTTACATTATTTACAACCTTTTTTCCCGCCGCATTCGAATTTTGATTGTAAAAATAAACAAAAATATTATAAAAATCATTTGAGTGCGTTTGTGACTAATATGGCCCCTGGGCCACCCAATTTTGGGGACAATCGGTTTGCTTCGCTTGCCGAGAGTCCAAAAAAAAAAAACGAAAAAAAAACCACTGTTAATAAAAGTGCTAATTTCTTCCCTGATTTACCAACTACTCAAAAGCCTGATCCAAAGTTTGTTATTTTAAAGTCTACAGATAAACAAAAACCTTTAACTCAATATTCATGCTTTGCAGTTCAAAAATCAATTTATCTGATAAGTAAAGAGATCGAATCAATTTCCGAACTCCGCGACGGTAACCTCTTGTTATTGATAAAAAACAAAAAAGCCGCTGAAAAGTTTATAGCAGCTAAAGAGCTTCACGGTATTTGCTCAATAAAAGCAAAATATCATGAAAATTTGAATTCTAGTAAGGGAAATGTAAACAATGTACCTGAAGACGAGATTGTTAAAGAATTGAGTGCACAAGGTGTTACATCAGTATATAAATTTCTAAAAAAATGTTAATGGCCAAATGTCGCCAAGTGGCGTTGCGTTGTTAACTTTTAATTTATACAACCTCCCAGAAAAAGTTGATATTTCATGGCACAATGTTCTTGTCAAGCAATTCATTCCCAACCCTATGCGCTGCAAATTCTGCCAGTTGTTAGGTCATACAGCAAAGTATTGTACACGAAGCCCTGCATGCGCTAACTGCAACCTCCCCCCTCACAACCCCGACGTTCGCACGCGCACCTTCAGTGCTAGCTGCTCAGCCGATCATCCTGCCTCTTCTAACAAATGTTCAAAATTTCTGCAAGCTAATAAAATAAAAGTCACACACAAATGCACAATGCGCGAAGCCATGAAAAAGTACAGGTTTAAACCCCCCCTCCCCCCGCTTTCTCTTCTTCTTCTTATTCTTCTATCTTGTCCAAACCCCAAACAGATATCATCAAAAACATTAATTTCTCACAAAACACAGTTGAGAAAATTCCCCCTTCCTTCTCTCCTGTTATATCTATAACTTGTGAGGATGGAAGTCAGTGGGCTTCGTTTCCACCCACAATTTTCATAGCAGCGCGTCGAAACGCCCGAAAACATAAGCAAACGTATTTATTGGTTTTATTTAACTTCACGAATTATGTATTTATTTCTTAATATCATTTCGTTTATTTATCTAAATCCATTTTTATGAATTATTAATCATAAATATGTATAACATAAGTTAAAACCTTTAGTTAAGTTCATTACGTTAGCGCGGGGCGACGCGTAAAAAACGCCATAGTAGTAGAATAGACATAAGCAAAACGCGAAGAATTGGCATACGGTAGCCCTGCCCCACAGCTGTCTCCACGATCCACAGTAAAACAGCTGTTAGAGCTTTAGTGTGGGAAAAGCTAGAATATTAGAAAAGAAAGGTGACTTGGCAAAGGTTTTGGTTTTAGTTAGTCATTCTTCTGAGGATCACAGCCAGCAACAGGTCAACAGCTCCGGACAACAGCAGCAGCCGTAAGATAATCACGAACCATAACTTCTTTCCCCATTTTCTCTTAGGTTGCAGCTCGTATACGAGTTACAAGTCGCTCTTGCGTTGTACTTGTATACGATAGGAAAACACCGTCATAAGTAATAGGTCGCCGTAGTCAGTGCGTCCATCGCAAGAGGAGGTTGACGAACACGTTGTATTGATGCCGGCAAGTTACAAGTCGCTTTTGCGTTGTACTTGCGTGCGCTAATAAAACACCGTCATAGGAACTAGGTCGGCGGGTACGTTGAATTGACGTACACAAGTGGCAAGTCGCTTTTGCGTTGTACTTGTGTGCGGTAATAAAACACCGTCATAGGAATTAGGTCGACGGGTACGTTGAATTGACGTACGCAAGTGGTAAGTCGCTTTTGCGTTGCACTTGTGTGCGGTAATAAAATGCCGTCATAGAAATTAGGTCGGCGGGTACGTCGAATTGACGCCGACAAGTTACAAGTCGCTTTTGCGTTGTACTTGTGTGCGGTAATAAAATGCCGTCATAGGAATTAGATCGGCGGGTACGTTGTATTGGCGTACACAGGTGGCAAGTCGCTTTTGCGTTGTACTTGTGTGCGGTAATAAAACGCCGTCATAGGAATTAGGTCGGCGGGTACGTTGAATTGACGTACACAAGTGGCAAGTTGCTTTTGCGTTGTACTTGTGTGCGGTAATAAAACGCCGTCATAGAAATTAGGTCGGCGGGTACGTCGAATTGACGCCGACAAGCTACAAGTCGCTTTTGCGTTGTACTTGTGTGCGGTAATAAAACGCCGTCATAGGGATTAGGTCGGCGGGTACGTTGAATTGACGTACACAGGTAGCAAGTCGCTTTTGCGTTGTACTTGTGTGCGGTAATAAAACGCCGTCACAGAAAGTAGGCCCCCGGATACGTCGAATTGACGCATACAAGTTTCAGGTCGCTTTTGCGCTGCATTTGTATGCGGCAATAAACGCCGTCGGAGAAATTAGACCCAAACGCCGTACAGGAAATTAGTCCCTCGTCGCCAGAGCAGACGCCGAGTAATATAAAATTCGACAGATCTATCGTCGATACGCTGCCGGATAGGATAAGTACTAAGTATCCGAATCGTATTTTATAACTTAGTCTTAGATATGTATGCATATATAAAATTTACCTTAAATATTGTGTCAAGATAAAAATAAAGTGGATTATCAAAGAAATATACATGGAAGGTCTTGTTCTTATTTAAACTCCCGGAAATTCGACCTTTGTTAGCCACCTGCAAAATATAAATTTTTGTACACGAACCCCGGATACCGGCGAGCCGAAACCCTGGCTGAAAGGTTCGTTACAAACTCAAGAAAATACCAACAGTAACGAAAATTAAATAAAAAAGACAATTCTAAAATTTCTACTCTCTCTACTTCACCCACCACAGTTACTCTCAATTCACTTTCCAACATCCCAACAATCTCTCAAAATAACGTTTTAAAACATATTACAACATCTACAACTTTAAATACTCCCGCACTCTCTTAAATATCACACCAGAAAATCTCCCAACACATTCGTACTCAACTTTAATAACTCTGATTTCATTGCACAATCTGAATTTACTCAACAAGAACAAGAATACTTAGAAAAACAAAAAAATAAAGCACTTCATGCAGTTTGCACAAATTTACTATCCACTTCTGATACAGAAATTATTTCCGATGATGAAAAACTATGAAATGAATAAAAATTTATAAATATACCTACAGCTATGGATATATAAATGGCGCACTTTTTTATGTGTTCTTTGTTATGCTTTATTTCCATTAATATTATTGACAAACAATAAGTATTTGGTTTTTCTTAAAGATTTATTCTTCATATTCAATAATAATATAAATTAAAGTTATAATTCATTAACAAAAAAAAAAAGGATCAATATATAAAAAAACCGATGAAATGAGTTGGACTCATAAATGGCACAATCTAGGAAAAAAGAGAAATAATAGTGTAAAAATTGCATTTGTTGATTTTAAAGTATGTACAAACATTTGAATAATTAATATTTAGTGCTGAAGCCTTTGTTTTTTATCACAGCATCACACCTTCGACCCATACTCTCCACCAGTTTTTGGCATTTTGATTTAGGCATGGCATACCAAGCTTTCTGTGCGGCAGACCAAAGATCGTCCATATTTTTAAAGTTTTCCTTTGCAATTTCAACCTTGACTTCGTTCCACAGGTTCTCAATAGGATTTAAGTCAGGGCTTTGGGCTGGCCAATCCAAAACGTCGATCTTCTCCGTACAAAACCAATTTTTTACTACTTTAGAGGAGTGTTTGGGGTCATTGTCTTGCATGAATTTCCATTTAATTAGCTAGGAATGGAAGGCATATGGTTCCATATGGTTGCTCAAAATGTCCAAATACTGAAACTTCTCCATTTTGCCGTTAATTTTTACAAGCGGACCTACGCCATGCCAAGAAAATGCACCCCAAACCATAATGTTTCCACCTCCGTGTTTTACTGTCTTCTGGGTGAACCTGCGATTGTACTCTTGGCATTTAGAACGATGAAAGAAGGTTCTACCATCTGGTCCTATCCTATTTATCTTCGTTTCGTCACTCCACAACACGTTTTTCCAAAAATTTATGCTATTTTCTTGATGTGTTTGGGCAAAAGTTAACCGCTTTAAAGTATTTTTTTTTTGATAGGAGTGGCTTTTTCCTGGAAATCCGCCCAAACAAATTTGCCTCGTTCAATCGTCTTCTGACAAGTCTGCTGGATATTTGTAAGTCAAACGACTGATTAATTTCGGATGCTATCTGCCGTGATGACTTGAATGGATCAATTTTCACCATTCTTACTATTGCTGCATCCGTACGCACATCTGTTTTTCGAGACCTTGCCTTCCGAATTTTGCTTTTGATCAATATATTGGGATTCTCTATGCAGGAAGTAATTGCGTTGTACACTTTTTTTCGGGAACTATGCATAACTTTAGCAATTTTCGCCACTTTTTTCCCATCTTCGTGCATTTTCCATACCATCCGCCTTTCCTCAATTGTGGTATGTTTTCCAGATCCCATTTTCAATAACTTTTGATTCTACAATACTTTAAATAACTTATTTTTCAATTACGCAAAATATCATGTGATTCTATTGAAAGCTATGCGAGTACTGCATATTTGAAATAATTTGTGCCATTTATGTGTCATTTATGTCAAAATTAGCACTGCGAACGCGAAACTAATAACGGTAAATAGTAAGAAGAATATAACGGAACATTTTTACGTCGTACAAACTAGAGATGCAATAGCACAAAGCTGAGCACAAAAAAATTAAATTTTAAGAAACTTTTAGTTGAAAAATTTCAACATTTATTCGAGATCTAATATTGTGCCATTTATGTATCCACAACTGTAAATAAAAAATATTTTTTTTTTGTATCTTATAGTTTCCATATTACAATGGAATTGTAAAGGTTACTAGGATAATTACCACGAACTTAAAATTTTTTTTAAAGCTTGGTAGCTCTCCAAGAAACGCATCTTCCATTTAAAAACTCGCCTAGTATGCCAAAAGCATACACAGGGTACTTTCACAATCTGCCTTGCAACAAATCACGCAAACAAGGCGTTGGTATTCTTATTAAGAAAGAAATTCTGCACCGGTTATTAAACTTTAATTCCACCATATCGGTGATTGCATTAGAAATAAACATTGGTTTGAAAATAACTATTATTTCCTTGTAAGTATATACCACCTGATCAAAATTTCACTTCACAAGATATTTTTTCGATACTCAATTCCGTTTCAACTCCAACTCTAATTTTGGGTGACTTTAACTCCTGAAGCCCTCTTTGGGGACCCCAGCTCTTAAACCCAAGAGGCAAAATTATTGAAGACGTAATACTACCTTCAAATCTTTTAGTTCTAAACGATGGGTCACCCACACATTTTTCAACGCACAGCACTTTCACTCAATTGACTCTGTTTTGTACAAGTAAAAGTAAATAAGCCCCCTAAATTTTTAACCGATCGGGCTGATTGTAAGTTTCAACAACATTGTAACCAAATTTCCTCGCAAATTCCAATAACAGCGAATATCAATAAAGAAGCGGCCTCGATCCAAAAAATAATTAGATCCGCAGCTCATTTTCATATCCCACATGTGGTGCACCTTGGTGGAACACAGTACTTTCAAAGTTCAGGTCTGAAAAACAACAAGCATGGTCGGAGTTTAAGCGGCTTAGGACGGAAGAAAATTTAATCATATATAAAAAGTCAAATGCTCGTTTTAGGTATCAAGCAAAAAAAAGCTAAGAGAACAAGTCTGCAAGAACTTACATCGTCTATCAACCACAAAACCAACCCAAAAAATTTTTGGCATAACACAAAAACGCTAGTTGGAGCATATAAACAAAGTAAAATTCTTCTATTAACTACTCCTAACGGACATATTTCTTCCTCGAAAGACATTGCCAACACCTTTTCACTGAGCTCTCTGCAGACAGCAACTTCCCATAAAGTTTTATTTCTGAAAAATCATTCAGCTAAGGCCATCGAAGATAAAATTTCTCTAACTGAAACGTCCTTACCTCAGCAAAAGGAAAAACTCCTGGCTTTGACCGAATCTCATACCCTATACTAAAAAATTTACCCCCTTCTTTGAAGTCTAGACTTATTGACTTGTACAACCAAATTTTTAACACAGGATTTTATCCACAAAGCTGGAAAAGTGCCGATATCGTACCAATTTTGAAACTTAATAAGCCGCAAGGCGAATTAAATAGTTACCGCCCGATTTCTCTGCTCCCATGTATGGATAAGACATTTGAAAAGATAATTGCAACGCGCTTGATGTGGTTTGCTTCAAAAAACAAATTAATTAGCTGCAACCAAGTTCCATTTAAAAAGCGACCAGGCACCTCTGATGTTCTTTTACATTTTGATCATTTTGTATCAAGTGCCCTCTCAAGTAAGAACCACGTCACGGTACTTTGTTTGGATTTTGAAAGGGCTTTTGATCAAATTGGATCACATATTGTTTTGCGACAGCTTAAGAAATGGAACGTTGGTCCAAAAATATTTAATTTTATAAAAAATTTTCTTAACAATCGAAGATTACGTGTTAAAGTCAATAACACTTTCTCAAATAGTGTTCCATTATACAATGGTATTCCGCAGGGGTCGCCGATATCTGTTATCATTTTTATTATTGCTTTTGATGAGCTGAGTATTTTACTATCAAGACATTCTGTCGAACATTGCATATACGCCGATGATGTAATTATATTTTCAAAAAACAGTAGTCTGCAAGCAGTAAAAGGAATGTATACAGATATCCTCAACGAAATATCTGAATGGTCGCTCCACTCAGGAGCAAACATTGCATATCAAAAATGTCATACTTTTCATATTTGTAAAAAAATAAATTGTTCTGACTTTAAGCTATCATATAATAATTGTAATATAGAAAATGTAGCATATCTAAGGATTTTAGGTATTGTATTTGATAAAAGATATACTTTTAATGAACATTGTAATTATCTAAAAAAAAAACTTGTAAATAGATTAAACATTATAAAATACCTCTCAGCAACTTATTGTAATATTCATACGTTCACATTAATTAATATTACAAAAGCATTAATTTTATCAGTCATTGATTATGGGCTTCAAATTTACGGAAAATGTGCAAAAACTACGATAAAAAACTGAACGCGCCATACCATGCAGCTATACGGAAGAGTCTTCGCGCTTTTCCCACCACCCCAGTGAATAATATGCTTGCAGAATCAGGTTTAGTTAAAATATGTATACAACAGTCAATTTATCGACTCATCCCGAAGCATTACATATCCAACAATTCAATCTTACAAAAGGATGTCAAAAATGCCATTTCGCGGAAAAGAGATATGAAACGCCAGTCAACTATTCACAGAGTGGTGAAAGCTGTAGATACATTACATTTTCCTCCCCGTCCATCGCTCCACAAAGTCTATCAGTTACCTCCTTGGAAATCTGTCGCTACATCTTTTATTACCAGCTTGCTCTACCATCCGAAGCATACTACAGATCCTTCTATGTATCGAAAACTATACCTCGAAGAAAGAAACGAATGGGGTAAGAAAGGGTGGGAGTTTATCTTCACTGACGGCTCCAAAGATTCCAATTTTACTTCATTTGCTGTCGTTTCGGACGCCGGAGATTTGATAAAAAAGGGACTTTTATTCCCCCACTGCTCTATTTTTACAGCTGAACTTTTCGCTATCGACGCAGCTACTACGTTTACTTCAACTAAAAAAGGAAAATATATAATCTGTTCCGATAGCAAGTCGTCAGTAACCGCATTGCAAAATTTAAACAGCAACGAACCGCTTGTTGCTAAAATCAGAAATAAAATATCATAGAATTGTAATAAAATTAAAGTGATGTGGATCCCTGGGCATTGTGGTATTTCCGGCAATGAAAATGCTGATACAGAGGCAAAAGAAACTTGCAAATCTCCATCTTTTCTCTATGAAGTCAATGTGAGGTCGGATATATGTACTTCGCTTTGTCAAAAACTACCTTGAAGGACTTAGATTACCCTGATCTTGCTACAGCTGCGCTTCCAGCGAATTTTCCAACTCATGAATTAAAAGTTTTTACACGGCTTCGGCTGGGTCACACTAAGATCACCCACGGGCACCTGCTTCTTGGAAACCCTGCCCCCAATTGCACGTTTGTGGACTTCGCACATTTTCCGTAACGCACATTCTGGATGATTGTCCTAAGTTTTTGGTTGCCAGGCGTAACATTTTTGTTACCCTAAGACCTTCAGACTTACTAAAAAAAATATCTGCTGAAAAAATATTGTAGCGAAAATATGCCAGAAAATGCTCGAAATGAAAATTATACGATACTAGCTAGCATCACTGCCCATAGAAAAATACTAGCATCACTGACCGTAGAAAAATAACACCATCTAGCGGCATTTCGAGTGGTTTCTGTACTAGCTAGCATCACTTACCGAAGAACACCATCTAGCGGCCTGCAGTGCGTTTTCTGTACTATAAATGATAAAGTTTGAGCGTTAGAGTGGTACGACATTATTAACGTCGATAATAGCCACATAGAAAGTACCGGAAACGACATTCTAGACAAACGCGGATGGTTCTAGAAAATGATGACTTTAGTATAAAAGGCAGTCATCTGAACAGTTGAACACAGTTGATATCGAACAGTTGAACACAGTGGATTTTAAGCAGACCTTGAAACTTTTACACTTTTATTCAAAAAGTCATGAAAATAAAAGTTTTTAAGAACTTTTATGTTATAAAAGTTTTTAAAAACTTTTATTGAATGAAAGTTTTTCCAAAAAACTCATTCATAAAAGTTTTTCTGAAAAACTTTTATAAAAAACTAATATTATATTATTAATAAAAGTTTTTAAAAACCTTTTTCCATAAAAGTTTTTTTAAAATTTTTTTTTTTTACTTTTATTTTTAAAAGTCACTTGTAAAAGGTTTTTTTTTGACTTTTATTTTCACAAAGTGGAAAATAAAAGTTTTTTTTGCTTGAAAAAAAGAGGAAAATTATATTTTGGATCACTAAGCAAAAAATTTCAAAGGAGAAAACTTAGGATCCAAATAGAAAAAATTTATGATAATTACGCACTCATATTTTTAAAAAAATGGGATGGGAAAAGGTCGAAAATGAATTTTGGAAAAGTTAGGGGAGGCCTCGGACCCTCCTAAAAGGTTGTTTTGCACCGATTTTTCGAAAAAAATTTTGTTGCAGGAATCGATGGGAAAAGGCTGAAAATGGATTTTGAAAGTGACAAGGGTGGTGCCCGACCCTCCTAAAAGGTAGGTTTGGACCAATTTTTCGAAAAAAATTTTGTTGCACGAATCGATGGGAAAAGGTTGAAAATGGATTTTGGAAGCCACAAAAAAAGGTCCCGACCGTCTTAAAAGGGTGTTTTGGACCGATTTTTCGTACAAAATGTTGTTGCATGAATCGATGGGAAAAGGCTGAAAATGGATTTTGGAAGCCACAAAATAAGGCCCTGACCCTTCTAAAAGGGTGTTCTGGACCGATTTTTCGAAAAAAATTTTGTGACACGAATCGATGGGAAAAGGTTGAAAATGGATTTTGGAAGCCACAAAAAAAGGTCCCGACCCTCCTAAAAGGGTTTTTGGACCAATGTTTGAAAAAATTTTGTTGCACGAATAGATAGGAAAAGGCCGAAGATGCATTTTAGAAGTGACAAGGGAGGTCCTCAACCCTCCTAAAAGGATGTTTCGGAACCATTTTTAGAAAAAAAAATTATTGCACGAACCTATAGGAAAATGCCGAAAGTGGATTTTGAAAGTAACAGGAGTAGTCCCGACCATCAAAAAAGGTGTTTCGGACCTATTTTTCTGATAGTAATAAACTAAATTTGGTTAATGTCGCGGTCATTTTTAACAAAAGCATTTGGTTGAAATGTCAGCTAGCTATAAAATGGTCAACTTTAAATGAAATGAAACAAATTTAATGATTAAGTTTTTTCAGAATAATTTATTACCTACCAATTTTTTAGTTTACAAAACTAGGTACAAAAATTGCAAGGAAAGTAGAAACTTATTCTATTAAAACAGGTACTAAGTCATAAAACAGTGGGAAGTTTTGAAATTAACAAATTACCACACAATTTGATTTTGTTTAAATTAAAGAAGCTTGAATTTCCTTTAAGTTTTGGCAGCTGGATTGAATCTTATTTATCTGATCGCTCATATCAAATAAGATTTCGGAGGGTGTTTTCCCCCCCATTCAGCGCGGCATCAGGTGTTCCACAAGGAAGCCACCTGGGGCCGCTCCTGTTCGTTTTAGCAATTAATGATGTTACACATGTCATTAAAAACTCGCATCTGCTAATATATGCAGATGATATGAAAATTTATAGGAACGTGAAGGGGGTTGGTGATACTATTCCACTTCAGTCTGACTTGAAATCCTTTGAGGTTTGGTGTTCTAAAAATAACTTACATCTGAATCCTGATAAATGCCAAACTATGATTTTCACCAGGAGGAAAAATATTGTGAAATTTGATTGTGAATTAAAAGATAAGAAAATTTGTCGTGTCGATTTAGTCAAAGACCTAGGTATACATTTTGATGTTAAATTAACTTTTAATGAGCATATTAATCAAATTTGTAAAAAATCCTCATCTCTGCTTGGCTTTATTAAGAGGTGGGCAAAAGAATTTAATAGCCCTTTAGTAACGGTGACTTTATATAATACAATAATGCGTCCTCACTTAGAGTACGCCAGCCAAGTGTGGTCACCATTTTATAATATTCACATTAATAGAATTGAGAGAATTCAAAAAAATTTTATTCGTTTTGCTCTCAATGGCTTAAATTGGATTGACTCTTTAAACCTTCCTCCTTATGAAGATCGTTTGAAGTTACTACATATGCAATCTTTGAGCACGCGTAGAAATATTGCGGATATACTTTATCTGCATCAACTTGTAACTAGGTCTCTTGCTGCACCAGAGCTTCTTAATTATATTCACTTAAACACTAATCGCAGGAGTAATCGAAACTCTAATCAATTATTTTACCAACCTTTTAGTAGAACTAATTATATGGCTACTGCTCCTTTTAATCGCATGACTACTCTTATTAATAATTGCGATGTATATGATATTAGCTTGTCAAAAGGTCAACTCAAGCTTAGATTGAAAAATAACTATAGTTAATTTTGTAGCTTAATGGTTGTTGGTCTATATGTTTGTGTTGTCCGAGCCCCACAGCATGATGGGTAAATTTTTTCTAACATTTATGCCTTGGACCATGTTGATAAAGCTAAGAAAAAATTATAAAAATATAACAAATTTAATTGCATGTATAATTTTTTCATTTTCCTTAATATGTAAGCTTTTTACTTGGTTTTAAAGCTTCAAGCTAAATTGCTAAGAAAGCTAATAGCTGTAGTAGCTAAACTCTTCTATTATTAAATATAAATGAAAATAAAGTGTAAAATGTACGCAAACTGCTTGCGCGAATGCAACTGAGGGCGTTTAGATTGTAATATGTATACATAAAAGGGTTGAATTGCTTTAAAACTTAATCCGTTTATGAATGCGCTTGAAAAACCAACATAAGATTCTAGGTAAAAGATAATATGCAGAACCAAAAAAAAGAAGGCTATTGAGACACAATGAAAATGTTGGTGACAAATCCTTTAAAAATATGGTTAATTTTATTTGAGCAGTATAATTTTGATTGAACAAAGAAACTTTGTTTAACTGAAAACAGTGATGTACATTAAAGTCATTTCACCTTTATTTGGCAGATTGCCATTCGAAACATATGTAGAATATGTTCATAAAGCAACATTAACCTTTTTTATTTCTAAAGATATTTTTCAAAATATTTTCGAAATAACATATTTTTTTCATTTGATTTATGTTATATGTAAGTATGTTATTTTCAATCAATCCTATAAATGAATCTGCTTTCAAATTGAAATTCCCGACATAACTTTGGAAAATATCAACACCCCTTTAACTCCCCTGTCCTTTCCAAAATCCATTTTCGGCATTATCCCATCGATCCATGCAAAAACTTTTTTTTGGAAAAATCGGTCCAAAACACCCTTTTAGAAGGGTCGGGGCCTTTTTCTGTGGCTTCCAAAATCCATTTTCAGCCTTTTCCCATCGATTCGTGCAACAAAATTTTTTTTCGAAAAATCGGTCCAAAGCCTTTTAGGAGGGTCGGGACCTTTTTTTTGTGGCTTCCAAAATCCATTTTCAGCCTTTTCCTTTCGATTCGTGCAACAAAATTTTTTTCGAAAAATCGGTCTAAAACACCCTTTTAGGAGGGTCGGGACCTTTTTTTGTGGCTTCTAAAATCCATTTTCAGCCTTTTCCCATCGATTCGTGTAACAATTTTTTTTTCGTAAAATCGGTCCAGAACACCCTTTTAGGAGGGTCGGGACCTTTTTATGTGTCTTTCAAAATCCATTTTCAGCCTTTTCCTATCGATTCGTGCAATAAAATTTTTTTCGAAAAATTGGTCCAAAACACCCATTTAGGAGGGTCGGAGACCACCCTTGTCACTTGCAAAATCCATTTTCAGCTTTTTCCCATCGATTCCTGTAACATTTTTTTCGAAAAATCGGTCCAAAACAACCTTTTAGGAGGGTCGGGGACCTCCCCTAACTATTCCAAAATTCATTTTCTACCTTTCCCCATCGATGCGTGCAATCAAATTTTTTTAAAAATATAAGTGCGTAATTATCATAAATTTTTTCTATTTAGATCCTAAGTTTTTTCCTTTGAAATTTTTGGATTAGCGATCCAAAATATTATTTTCTCGTTTTTTCAAGCAAAAAAAACTTTTATTTTCTACTTTGTGAAAACAAAAGTCAAAAAAAACTTTTTACAAGTGGCTTTTAAAAATAAAAGTCAAAAAAAACTTTTTACAAGTGACTTTTAAGAATAAAAGTCAAAAAAACTTATAAAAAATACTTTTATGAATAAAAGTTTTTTTTTAAATTTTTTAAAAACTTTCATTAATAAAAGTTTTTTTATTAACATTTTGAAATATAAGTTAAAAAAGCTTTTATTTTCTAATGAAAAAGTTTTTACGAAACTTTTACTTTTATTTTCTTGAAATAAAAGTAAAAGTAAACTTTTACCTAAAAAAATACTTTTTTAAAAGTTTATTTCAAGCTCTGATTTTAAGTAATAAAGTAAAACGTTTGTGTATACAATTTGAATGTAAAGAAGAAATAAACAATTGTACTGTGTAAAAACTAATGTTTGTGATTTAAATAAACCATTTTATAATTAAATAAAGATTGCAATTTTCTTGATTGTTACAAAATCCAGTGATCGAACTCGGAAAAGTATAAGAGATTGAAATTATTGTCAAAGGGACAGGAAATTTCGTAACAATATCATTGCTTGTTAAGTTCATTATCCAATGTAATTTGCTATTTAAAATGTAAATCAGTACAATGAAAATTTTTTACACTTCGTCATTTAGCCTAAATAGATTAATTCTTGCGATTTCATTATTTTCTAAAGATACTTTATATGCCTGTATAAACATAGTTTAGATTATTTTGCTCATGTCAGGTACCATAGTAGTATAATTATTGATAATTATATTTCTAATAAATAAATAAATAAAAATAAATAAATCTTTCTCACAAGGCGAGTTTATAAGATATCTTTCTGAGTTTTTGATACAAAATAAAACATTAAATGGCGAATATTTCTGCATCATTAACTCAAAAATCACGTTTTTTGAGTTATGCCACTCTTGAAGTAAATGAGCGATATGTACCAAATTTAAGGAATGTAGCGTAATTATTACTCTATATGGCCGCCGTTTCATACAAACCCATCCACTGTGCGGTAGCTTATATTATCTCTTTTCTTTTTCTCAAATAATATCCTTCAGTTTTAGCGTGTGCCTGCAACGGCAGAGCAGTGTATAAAAAAATATATAAATCCTAAAAATACAAAACAAAATTAAAATAATTCATAAAATAAAAATTAATACATTAAAATATAAATTTAATACATAATTAATTAAATACTTTTACATTAATGTTTTAAAAAAATTAATCATTAATTAAATATTATATACATATATAGAAATTAATCTCTTAAATTATAACTAAAATTTATCAATTTTAATAAAAGTTATATTATTTTGCCAATACTCCACAATCTTAAAAAATTATCTCCAGATATAATTTTTCGCTTAAGGGTAGGGTAGTAGTGAACCTACCTAATCACCATGACCACCACTAACACCTTCTTTAAATTCCGGCAGTAAGGGAACCAAACAAATTAAAGGTTCCCACCGATTTCCATTTAATTGCAATTTAGCTTAACCCACATTTTTCACACTAAAAATAATCCACTCAAATTCAAATTCTTATTTTTGATTTACGGAAATCAAAAATAAACAAATTCATATGACACTTTTCGGTCAAGTAATTAAAAGTAAAATTTACGACTTACATCTGCAAGTCATTCTCATTTTTTCCTTTTGCCTTTTTTTTGTGCTCGTGCCGCTAACGCCACTCGCACAAACAAAAGCAACAACAAGTAAATCCAGGCATTATGTTTCACCCG
Source organism: Meiosimyza platycephala (assembly GCA_963662105.1). Classification (NCBI taxonomy): domain Eukaryota; kingdom Metazoa; phylum Arthropoda; class Insecta; order Diptera; family Lauxaniidae; genus Meiosimyza; species Meiosimyza platycephala. Next base: position 72,913,551 of record OY759208.1, on the reverse strand, counting down.
CACGTCATTGACTTAGTGCATTCAAGGCAACGTCTTGCCTACCTCAACTGACCAACAACAACAACAATAGCAAACCCAAATGCAATTTGTAAGAAAACACCCTTATGCCGTATTTTCAAGGCTGGGAACAAGTGACTGAAGTCAATTAGATTTGTGACTCTTTCACTCTTACCAAATTTGCATATTGGTGATCGAAAATGCTGACGCAACTGAAATTGCGCGATCAGCGGGGAAATTGAATAGAAGAGGAGTCATGGTAAAATAACGGGAAAAATAGCGTTAAGAAATACAAGTTTTAATTGTATAAATAGTTTAGAATTTTATAATAAAGATCAGAATTAAGTTAAAACTAAAATGTCGCTTACAGCCTGTTTTTTTCTTATATTTTCACTAAGTGCGACATTACTGCCATTAAAACTGCTTGACTAACAGATCTAAATATAAGTCAAAACAAGTCTCTAGAATAGGGAAAAAGTTAGCTCCCTCCTTAACAAAAAGCGTATTTCCCCTACAGATGTAAACAATATAGGGTAAAATTTGTGGAACGATAAGTTTAAAAAATTTCAGGCAATTCCTGTCGGGACCGATCGCTTCAGACTTTACAGCCCTAATGGCCTCTAAAACTTCAGAAGAAGACATACAATGAAAAGAAAAATCAGAAGTAGAATCCAAATTTTATCACAGAAATAATGAAAGAAATTGATTGTACTTGAATTACTTCGACCAATATGTTTTCATATTTATTGTTCAGTCTTAATAAAGTTTCCTCAATTTCAACAAGAAAATCACTTCGAAACTTTGTAGGGGGACAGTATACTACCACTAGTAGACAAATGAAGTCATTATGCTTTACCTCTACACATACAAATTCCAATTTAGTATCTTTTGATTAATATATAATTTTGGTTTTTATAAATTCTTTTAAATAAATGCAAATCCCATCCCCTACTTTGCCGCGCGGTCATTTCTCAATAGATTGTAACCAGGGATATGTACTAATTGTGTTAAGATTGAATTGTTTAGTCAAGACTCTGATATCATTATTACATCAACTTCCGACGCACTAAATATTTGATATAATATGGAGTTTTTAGCCTTAATACTACAAGCATTCAAGTGACACACATTGAACCCATTAAAATTACGACACAGAACATTTAGAACGCATCTTACGTTATCAGGAGTCGCATTCAACATTTAAAAATATTATGATCATAGCCAGCAATACAAATTCTGAAAAACGACTATCAGAGACACGTATCAATATAATAAGCATAATGTGCAAAATAAATTTTGAAATAGTTCAAGGTTTTAATTGAATTAGATGGATTGATTTTAGAAATGCGCGAGAAAAATAACAAAAAAAAAAATTCTCTTATTTATTTTCTTTAATATATGTGAAAGCAGTAGCAGCGAAAGTAATAGTGCACTTAGATTAGATAAAAAAACATGCAAACAATCAAAATTAAAAAAACCACAAGCATACATCTGCATAAAGAGAACAGAGCGAAGAAAAAAAAGCAATAATAAAAATAAGAAAAAAAAAAAACCGCAGCATCAACACCAACACTTTTTGACAGCTGCACCACACCTTCAGCTGCCGTGGTACTATCATTTACCTTTATACCACTGACAATGCATTTAGTTTTTACGCGATCGTCGTTCAACAACTTTACCGATAATTTAAGACTGTTAATTTCTTGCCTCAGATTTTGATTTTCGCTTCCCATTTGCCGTACTTTCTTTCTGTCCTCGTCAACACCTTTTAAAATAACATCATATTGTTCGGTCATAAACCGCATAGATTCTTGTATGTCAGACAGCTGATCTAATTTGTTTAATTTTATTTTAATTGCTTACAATTCTTTTTTCACTTCTCCTTCACCGCCTTTGCATAAGTGACAAACGTAAACCTCGCTCTCATTACTCACTAAGTATTCAAATTGACGTTTGTCTAACTTAGTGCACTGAGAGTGAAATTTTTTGGCGCAATTATCGCACTCAATAAAATCTTCTTCTTTTTTTTGCAATTTGCATTGCTCGCATTGCTTGACTTAATTTTTTTTTTTCACTCTTTTTTTATTTATTGTATCTTTAAATCAAAGACTAACAATAAGTTATAGGCTCTTATTTCTAATAAAAACTATTACAAATTATAAATTATATACAAATTGATATATGCATTATAATAAGTAACTAAAAGTGCAGCTGGACTCCAAAAATTTTAGCTGGTCTGCAAGTAAATTTTACAAACATCACTTTTGTTTACTGCAATTACGGTAGATGAGAATGGGATAATCCGTTGGAGCAGTGGCGTAGCGAAAGGTTCATGACAACCCATCTATAGTGCAGTACACGACTATTGCGTCTCTTCTGATCCATTTACAGTCGAGACGAGCGAGGTCCCGGTCCGTAATTGGCGTGGTAGTAGAGACGAGCTAGGTCCCTGTCTACCACCATGGACGCAGTGATAGCCGAGACGAGCTAGGTCCCGTTCCGTCACGTTGGGAGAAACCAGTGCCACGAAAACAACTTTAAGGCGGTAGCCGAGATGGGCTGGATCCCGGTCTAGCACCCAAAAGCGGTCTAAGAGCACGCTGCTCCAACGTTTCTGTTTCCGCACTCGCCACTCAACGGGCTGCAGCCGAGACGAGTTAGGTCCCGGTCCACGCCATACAGCTGGTGGGGATGGGTCGACGTGGTTGGTTTTCTTTTTGTTTTTATTTATTATGATTAGAGGACAGTGCCCGAGACGATCTAGTTCCCGGTCCCCATCTGATCAAAATGTAAGTCGATGAACCAGCTGAATTTGGGTTGTGATATTACAGGACTCATCTGGGGTGTCTATTTTCAACACCCGCTCTATCAGCTCTCTTTAGTCGCGAAAATGGCAATGTGTTACAGAGAGTCCTGGCCAATTGACTAACATGACCTTGTAATTTTGATATGTATTTTTGTTTCAGCCTTTCACACTCGACTTTTACCATTGGGATGTGCAGATCTCTGTGAATACATTCGTTTCTCATAAACCACGGAGCTCCTGTAATAGTTCTTAATATTTTAGATTGAGCCCTTTGTAGAATTTCAATGTTTGATGCACTTGCATTACCATACAATTGTATGCCATATGTCCAAATTGGCTTTATGACTTGGTGGTAAAGGAGAACTTTATACTCTAAACTTAGAGGGGAGTTTCTGTTTATAAGCCAATGCATGCTAGCAGCCTTAAGTTTCATTTGACACCTCTTGGCGTCTATGTGCTTACGCCATGTCAAACGTTTGTCCAAATGAATGCCAAAGTATGTGACATTATCTTTTTGTGGAATAACGATTCCATTAAGAAATATTGCTGGAGGGAGACTTTTGTTGAGGGTAAAAGTAACATGGAGACATTTTTGTTCATTGACTTTTATTCGCCATTGTGACAATCAACTCTCGACTGCCAACAAGTGGATTGAAGCTGAAGTGTTGCTGTTACAGCATTTTTATGACGACTCAAAATTGCTATATCGTCAGCAAATGTAGAGGTAACTAAATGGTCATTTGTGGGAATATCTGATGTGAATAAGAAATACAAAAAGGGACCCAAGACACTGCCCTGCGGTACTCCTGCTCTAATTGGAAAATCAGGTGTAGCAGAGGTTTTATGTTTAACTCTGAAAACATTTTGGGGTAAAAGCAACCTTATTTTATAAATAAGCCCATCATGCCATACTCTATCGAATGCCTGTTGAACATCAAGGAACATAGCAGAGCAGTACTCGCGGTGCTCGAATGCTTTCCTTATTTCATTAGTTATACGGTTTGCCTGTTCAATGGTTCCGTGTTTTTCCCTAAATCCAAACTGATGAGAAGGGATAAGATTTTGTTCTTGCGAGAATGGCATCAATTTTGCTAGCAACAGTTTTTCAAAAAGTTTTGAAAGACAAGGAAGCAGACTAATGGGTATATATGAAGAGGTTAAGGTAGGGTCTTTACCAGGCTTTTGAACCATTATAATTAGAGATTTTTTCCAATCAGAAGGGAAATGCCCAAACGTTATTATAGCATTAAATAGCCTGGTAATAAATGATAAGGCTTGCGAAGGTAGCTTTATAAGCATAATGGGTGTAATGCCATCAAGTCCAGGAGATTTTTTACGAACTAATTTATTTTTGATAAAACTTGCAACCTCGCTTTGAGTTATGCTTGTGCCAATAGACTGTGTGTTTAGAGTTTGCTGGGGTAGACATAGACCACCAATGGCGGGATTTGGTTGAAAAACCGGACTTAAATGATCTGCAAAGACGTTAGCTTTATCTTCATCGCTTCGAGCCCAGTACCCTCTAAGGTCTTTAATTGGTGGCTCTGGCTCAGTGGGAGTTTTCAGACTACGGTTAGCTTTTCAAAGAGATGAGCTTTTTGTTCCATTTGGGGAGAGTTTTTAAATAAAACTATATTGATTTCTCTCCTTTTCACTGAAAGGTGCCAGTTTAAGATTCTTTACAGCCTGGTTGAGTCTAGTTTTACTAGCTAAAGATCGTTGCTGTTGCCATTCCCTTCTTAGTCTTCGTTTTTCTAGCACTAATCTTTCAATTTCAGCATTTGTGACAAAATTGGCTGCATTCCAATTTTTTTTATATTTAGGAGTAGAGTTTTCTGCTGCTGTTATTATAATAGAGTTCAAAATAGCAACAGCGTCATCAATATGCTCCTTACATTCAAATTTATAATTTGTATGAATATGTGTGCTTATGTACTTTTTATACTTAAGCCAGTTTGTGAAAGGTGTTGTGAGACAATGAGTGAGGCTCTTCAAGTATGTGGATTACAACAGGGGAGTGATCAGAGGACAACTCGAAGCTTGTGCATACAGAAATATACTCCCTATGCACTCCTTTCGTGATAGCAAAATCAATGAGATCAGGCGTTTTGTTTCTGTCCGTTGGCCAATATGTTGGTTGCCCAGGAGAAGCAACATCGAAGTTATAATGTCATTATAAAGTTGTTTACCTTTAGGGCTACTTATGCGAGATCTCCAGAACGTATGCTTTGCATTGTAGTCCCCAGCTACAACAAACTTATCGCCTAAAGTTTTAAAAAAATCAATAAACTGAGCTTCAGTTACGGTAAAACGAGGTGTGCAATATATTGCCGTCAAACTTAGATCTTTACCATGACTTTGTAGACAAATTTAAGTCGCTTGAATATAATTGGTGTCATAAGACCCGAAAAAATTATTTTTTAATCTCTGACGAATTAGAATTCCAGTGCCACCGTGTGCTTTGCCATCAGGGTGGTTGGTTTTGTAAAATGTATAGCCAGAAATGGTGAAAAAATATTTATTAGTTAAGTGGGTTTCTGATAGGAGCATCACATCAACGTTCTCTCGGTAGAATAAGTTCGAAATTTCTAACTTATGTTGGCCAACACCGTTTGAGTTCCATGCGCAGATCTTAATGACACGCATTTTTTAGTCAAAAGAGCCGTCATTAATTGGGTTTGCATTTGAACTATTCTATCAAAAGAATTTTGCATTGCTAGCATGAATTGTGACAAGCGCTGGGTAAGGTTAGATATTAACATCTCCAGGTTGTTATTTGTTGGTAAGGGAATCTTCTGTTCCATAGCGGTACCTGACCTTAATGCACTAGCAAAAGACACATCTGGAATAATTGGACATGGAGTAAAATGCTGAGGAGCATAGGGGACAGTTTTTCTTTGCAGAGTTTGCATTTGTTTTAAATCTTTGTAGACTGGGAAGCCTCTTTAATTTGCCGTATGATTTCCTTGGCAATCAATACATTTTTTTAAATTAGGATCATCGTTCTTTTTTTTTATCACATTGGGAGCTGTGGTGAATTTCACCACATACGACACACACAGAGACCGTAGAGTGCAGTTCGATTTTGTGTGTATATTCTTGACAGTTTGAACATTGAACCGGACCGTTACGTTTGTAAGGCTCTTCAACAGAGATTCCACGATGCAATAAATATTGCAGTTTATAGATCGGATGAATCTCATTTTTCTTAATCTTTGCAGCATCTGGTAAGAGGTCCACTTTGAACATGGGTTGGGGAACTCTATCCTTGTTGACAATAGTAATGACTGTCCTAGCATGAAAGCCTTTCTCGCCAAGAGCATTTTTTATTTCTCCAGTATCTACATCGGACTCAATGCCTTTTACCACGACTGTAAGCCCTTTACTGCTTTTAAGTTGGTATATGTAATCATTTTTACTATTAGACTCAAAGTCTCTAACAATAGTACGATAATTATTTTCAGTTTTAATCTGAATTTTAGTTTCATATATGTTGCCCCTTGTTAAAGGCGCAACATAAAAATTATCATTGCCTATTAGTTTAGCAATACATATTAGAAACAATAACATTTGAGCTACGCTCAAATTGGCGGAGGTTTGAGCTCTTTAGGTAAATGGTTGCTACTTGAGCCAGTATCGCTATCGTTAATATCAGCTAAACTTGCAAATCTATTTCCACTCAATGGCAGGGTAGGGGTTTTGGTATCATTGATTTTATTAAGCTTGGCTTTATTTGTATTTGAGTTTTGAGGGCTTCTTTTCCTCTTTACAACATTCACGTAGCGGTCCATACCTGACTGTGTTGCCGATTTTTTGTTATTTTAATCGACTAATGTATTCACTAGAGATCCGCTGTTAGCAGTCAAATTACTCGAAAAACAAGTTATATTTTTTGTGGGCGTAGAGAAGGCGTTTAGTGGTGTAGTTACTTTTTGTGTAGATAATGAAGCTGCTGCTTTAAAAACAGAACCCTCACTTGCTTTTAATAGATTTGATTCAGTTACATTGTCAGTTATATTAATGTATGCATTTCTGCCGTTTGTTCATATGTTGTACAGTACTTGAACAGTAGTTACGTACAGTACCTGAACCGAACGTACAGTACGCAAAATTACGTTATGTGTGTGCAAATCACTTATGTATAAGTATGTGTTGTAGATTATGTTTTTGTTTATTTATTTATTATTTTTAATTTTCTCCCACACGCGAGAACTGCCGGAATTGCAAAAAGTGTAGAAGCACGATTACAAAACTAACAATACGCGTTATTTTAACTGGGAAACTTAAGTTAAACTAGATTAAATCGGACTTTAACTAAATATTTTTGCGGAACGAAAAAACTTTGTTAAAAAATACGACCAGTTGCAAAGGTTGCCAGATTTTACTCATGTATATTTAAGTTCAAATAAGTTGAATTTTAATTCGTCCAAGAAAATTACCGAATTCCAGTACTCAGGGGTTTTCAAAACATTTTCTTTGGCGAAAATCAGACGGTTAATCGCACTTTGACTGATGAACGGCATTTTGTGAACAACTCGCTAGTTAAAACCATTTTCGGTTTGGGCTTGCATGTCACCTGCTGGTATCGGAAATTTGGATTTTATAGGAAATACCATGAGTATGAATATCTGTCTTCCGATTATAAGTGTCAATTCGTTGCAGAGTGCCGAAAATCTGTTCATACAGACATATTTCCGGTTATACCAAGATAAAGACCAAAAACACAAAGCGAGCGTAGTTCAATCCTGGTATATATATATAAGTGCCCGGATTTGATGGCATCGCCAGCATAGTCATCAGGCCTTAATGTGGTTGTAAATTTATGGGCTATTTTGGAAAAAAATATCCGAAAACACAACATTTCAAACAAAAACGACCTAAAAAAGGCACTTAAAATTGAGTGGCGCTATAATTCCCCAGATACCAATAAAAAATTAGCAGCTTCGATGCCAAACCGTCTTTAACCTGTAGTTGACCAAAGAGGCTACCACACTGCATATTTAAAACTACAAAATTATTACTTTTGACAGTGTTTTTACAGTTTAAACACATCTGCATAAAATAAGCTGTGACATGAAATTTAGTAGTATATTTCATCTTTCTATTATAAAAATTCCAAATAATATTTTTTAACAAAAAAAAAACATTTTTTTAAAACTAGAATTTGTGCTTTTTCAGATGATATCAAAATTTTTTGTATATTCTTATTAGTTTCAAAATTATAGAGTGTAGAAGTTAAAAGTATGCACTGCATACTTTAAGCTGTGAGCCACTGTATGGGGTTATGCGCCTGGTATGCTAGGCAAGATACTTTTTGAAATATTTAGATGCAAGGGATGCGATTTTTTTTTGTTTTTACTTGAAGGTCGGTAGTTAGAGTGCGTGAACCTCATAGCGTTCAAGGGCATGAAATAAAATAAAAAAATAGAGAAGCCTAAAATACTTAAAACGTTAGTCTAATCTCAAGGTTTCTTCAGCTAGGGATATTGACCCATAGAACAGTTTTAGAAGATCATGCGATTTCAAGTTAAATATTAAAAAAATCAGCGCTGCCAACTTGAAGCTCACCAGGTCAGTTTTTAGTTGCAGGTGTCGTTGGTCCAAAAATAAAAGAACATTTTTTATGATAAAGTACGTCGGTCGTGTAGTAAATTTTAGTAAAGTCGTTCGCATAGTCCTCGTGTGTCCTGATAAAGGTTAAATTTTAAATACGTGAAAAGGACGTTTGTTATGTATTCATATACATACGAGTTACTATAAACCAGTGTAAGCCAAACCTACACAAAAGCATTTTACCAACGCTATGCATGCTATCAATGTGTGCATGAACTACACCAGGAGAAATTAGGAAAGAACATAAAAAGCTTTGATTTATTTTTAATTTCGTATTTCCCCTTGATATTGTTCAAAATCTCGATGAAATAAAATATAATGTCTCTGAAAATTGGACTTCCTAATTGTAGCTGTGTCGAACAGCAAACATTGTACTTCTTTTTTTTGCATTAAGAGAACAAAAAAATTTTCACCCCAATCTAATTGAAACATTTTTAATAATTTATTTTTACCATGTAAACACAAAAAAAAACTGCCGATGGACGTGTTGTTGCTTGCATAAGTTCTCGTGGCATAATGAATCGTATTTCGCTATGACGCAATATGTATACATACACGCAGCCCCTGCTTGCGTTGTGACGTTGCTCGCGAGCAACGTTTTGGCTTACACTGCTATAAACACACATGAAAAATTTTCAAGAAAATTAGTAAAACTTAAAAACTAAGAAAAGACGTCGTATTATTGTTAAGTGACCCCAATTAGCAATGCATAGTGGCGACAGTAAAGTGAAACAAAAAAAAGAATGCTTAAATAAACCTTGTGAAGTCCTTCCTAGTCGCACAAATTGAAAAAAAAAATTAACAAGTAAAACACTAGAAAAAAGAGATTAAAAAAAAAGCTACACGACAAGAAATATATAAAAAAATATTAAAACTACCAAAGCAATTTCTAAAATCTGCGATTGCTGCAAAAAAAGAAATCACTGGTGGAATATTAGACAGAAGAAATTGGAAGCAAAAGGACGAAAAAATTAATAGCAGCAAGTTAAACGCTAAAGCTAAGTCTACTTTAAATTCTTTCATATAAAATTTTGATAAATTTCAATTGATATATTTAAATATTTTCTTATTAGTATAAAAATGTATGATTAAAAGTTATTTGAATTTTTTCTTAAAATTTATGTTCAGATACAGAAACAAAACTAAAAAGAAAGCTATTAATATTACTATAAAAAAGTAAAAAAATTTTTTTTTTTTTTTGCATTCTTTTATTTATTGAATCTCTTTACATTGTAAAGACTAACAATAAGTTGAAAGCTCTTAATTCTAATTATAATAAATTAGGAAATTTTTCTTCGAGAATTTAAATTGCGAGTGAAAATTTTTTTTTGCTTGTAACGTTGTTTTGTGAGTTAAGTATTCGTTTGGACTTTCGTTTTTTTTTTGTTGTAAAATGTAAAATTTATACAACCCTTTGTGTAGTTTTTTTTTTATAAAATAATATTTTTTTTACCTAGTACTTTGTTCTCACTCCAAGTAGCTACTTTGAGGTAGGTCGGTGAGAAAATTTCTTGAAGGTAATTGATAAAAAAAATAAAAATGAAAAATATATATGGGCATTTCCACCGAGAGGTACATCGTGACAAAAAAAATTAAAAGTTCTTGAAAGCACTTTGTTTTTCATATTTTCATAGGGAAACACCTCAAATTTAACTAATGTCAAAAAATTTTACATCTATTTATAACGCATTTGGAGATATTCGATTGCAAAGTCGCGCAAACAAAATTTTTCTTATTTCGATATTTCTACTGCACATTTTGTTTTGATAAAATATCGTAAAGAGAGACCTTATGCATTGACTTTTGCTCTGTTAAATCTTGCTGAGGGTATAAAGATTCAAAAAAGAATGCATAAGAAACTATGCTATTGTAAATAACTGTAAGTTTTTGCTTTGCATTATCGCATATTTCGATGTCCCGTGCGACTTTAAAAAACAATATTTGTTGTCAGTGCGTTTAAAGTACATGCAGAAAGCTTATTAGATATCGAGTACAAACAGATATTTTATAGAATTAAAATAATAAAAACCTCTCTGAAAAATAAGAAGATTTGTGATCTTGGTTCTTATATAAAGTTGGTCCCGTGCGACACTTTAAGTGTGAAATTTAAAAATTTGAAAATTTTTTTACATAAATGAAAATGAATAATTCACAGTGGTCTTTAACCAACTTTTAATAAAAGTGGGAGACATCACACAATAAAATTAGTTGACCAAGCTAAGAGATATTAGACATCGAATTCAGTTGTTTTCGCAAAAATAGAGGTTTTTCAAAACATTGACTTAAAAGTACTCAGGATTCCGTCTACCTAGAGAGCTGAAATTTGTGCTGTGGGGCTACCATTCATGCTTCTTTGACGTGTTGAAGTTTGAGCAAAATCGAAAATCGGTTTTTAAATTTTATATATATGTTGTACTACATAGTTTTGTGAACTTTGTTGTTATTATGTCAAAATAAATACATTGAATACTTCTGTTGGTTTAAAAACATATTTAAATAGCTTGTTTATATATTATTTCGTAAAAGGCCAACAGAAACAACATAAATATCATGATGGAAAAAAAGGTCCCGTGCGTCACGTCCCGTGCGACCCTGATTAAAATTAAATTTAAAAAAAACTAGAAATTAGTTTTGGACAAAACCAAAACCATTTTTAAGAGACATCAATGCACAACATTCTAAAATTAGTCTCATTGAAATATTGCCTCAGGTTTCGCTGAAATCGGCGTTTGAATTGTTTGCCGTAAAAAGTACTTCTGTTTTGGTCCCGTGCGACCGCCTTGGTTTTTTGCAATTATCTTGAAAACGAAAAATTGCCCAAAATCAACCTTAGCACCAATTATAGAGCTAGTTAAGAGCTATAAGTTTATCTTATTGTCAAATTAAAAATCAGTTTTATTTTGACTTTTTTTACTTTAAATGTGTACGATGGTCCAGTTCGACACTATGGAAATGCCCATATTAAACAATTAGATGAGATTCAGAAGGTTGTATAGGTTGGTTATTGTAGAAATAGCTTCAATATTGAAATAATATTTAAGAAATAGACATGTAATTTTTTTTGATAACAATAAATTAATGACGATTTTTCTCATTTATAAAACGAAATTTTTTTTTCATTTTTCTTTTGCGTCGGAGATTGGAAGTCAAATGTGGGTGGTGCTGATAAAAGAAAAAAATTTAAATAAATATTTTTTTGTTGCGTAAAAACAAAGTTTAGGGTGGATTGAAATAATGAAACAACAAATTTCTTAAGTGGCTTAACAATTTTTTTTGTGGTTTTTGTTTGTGCAGTAAAGCATGAGAGGCTGAAGTCGTATTTTGGGGAGGTGGCGGGTTCATCAAGGATATGACGAGTTAAAAAAAAATAAATTTTTTTGAAATAGTTTTCCTAAGTTTTTGGGGTGGCAAAAAGTGAGTTCGCCACCAGTAGGGTGGGTGCGCAAAAAGGCATGACATCAGGCCTTACAAAGATTTACGTGTGTGTGATCGAAATAGTTTTTTTTGTGCCGAATTTGTTTTCTTTTGTGTTATAGTGTTCTAGTTTTTTTAATGTGTCACTAGACACATTTTATTGTCCTCCCACGATCGGGTGTGTCAAAGGGTGAACAACCACGCCCAGGCACAAACTGAGCTAGATAGCTAGTAGGTAACACAGTTTTACTTTTTATTTTCTTTTTTACAACAGTGTTGCCACAGGCCGTAGGCTTCTTACTGAACTTCAAATATGGTTTCAGATTAGCTACTTCCCATATCCCCGTATAGGGCACCTGAGTCAACTATAACCCTTCTAAGTCCTTCAATAACGATCGTTTGGCAAAACCATGTCTATTACATAGGGTCCCCTAAATTTTGGAGTAATTTTTCTGCATACCCCAGGTTGGCTTATGAAGTTTTTTCATACACTTTACTAATTCTTTGCCTATCTTTTATTAACTTATTATAATTTTGACCTTTTACAATTTTTCCAGCCGCTCTCTTCCTCATACCTACTAAATCTTAATTTTTCTCAATTTTTTCTAACTTTTTCTTGAGATGATCTATAACTAATCCTCTCTGATTAATACCGAAAAGTAATTAAGCTGGCAACCTTGTGTTGAAAAGTTAATTTCTTGTCAGTGTTAAAGAATATCAATTTTTCAATATATTTTCGAAGGCATAAATCATTTTTTGTATGATAGAAAGTTTTGTATTAAGTCTTGCATCATCTGGCAACCCTTGCAAGTGGTCGTATTTTTTAACAAAGTTTTTTCGCTCCGCAAAAATATTTATTTAAAGTCCGATTTAATCTAGTTTAACTAAAGTTTCCCAGTTAAAATAACGCGTATTGTTAGTTTTGTAATAGTGCTTCTACATTTTTTTCAATTCCGGCAGTTCTCGCGTGTGGGATAAAATAAAAAAATAATAAATAAATAAACAAAAACATAATCTACAACACATACACTCATACTTATACATAACTGATTTGCACACACAACGTAATTTTGCTATTTTGCGTACTGTACGTTCAGTTCATGTACTGTACGTAACTACTGTACAACATATGAACATTTTCCATCTGTTCATAAATAAGGAACAAAAGAACAAAATAAAAAAAATCAACCGCGAATGCCGCACGCGTCGGTCGTGAGTGAAAACGGCAGAAATGCATGCATTAATATAACTGACAATGTAACTGAAACAAATCCATTAAAAGCAAGTGAAGTCTTTAAAGCAGCAGCTTCTACACTAAAAGAAACTACACCATTAAACATCTTCTCTACGCCCACAAAAAATATAATTTGGTTTTCGAGTAATTTGACTGCTAACAGCGGATCTCTAGTGAATGCATTAGACGACTCAAATAACAAAAAATCGGCAATACAGACAGGTATGGACCGCTACGTGAATGTTGTAAAGAGGAAAAGAAGCCCTCAAAACTCAAATACAAATAAAGCCAAGCTTAATAAAATCAATGATACCAAAACCCCTACCCTGTCATTGAGTGGAAATAGATTTGCAAGTTTAGCTGATATTAACGATAGCGATACTGGCTCAAGTAGCAACCATTTACCTAAAGAGCTCAAACCTCCGCCAATTTGAGCGTAGCTCAAATGTTATTGTTTCTAATATGTATTGCTAAACTAATAGGCAATGATAATTTTTATGTTGCGCCTTTAACAAGGGGCAACATATATGAAACTAAAATTCAGATTAAAACTGAAAATAATTATCGTACTATTGTTAGAGACTTTGAGTCTAATGGTAAAAATTATTACACTTACCAACTTAAAAGCAGTAAAGGGCTTACAGTTGTGGTAAAAGGCATTGAGTCCGATGTAGATACTGGAGAAATAAAAAATGCTCTTGGCGAGAAAGGCTTTCATGCTAGGACAGTCATTAATATTGTCAACAAGGATAGAGTTCCCCAACCTATGTCCAAAGTGGTCCTCTTACCAGATGCTGCAAAGCTTAAGAAAAATGAGATCCATCCGATCTATAAACTGCAATATTTATTGCATCGTAGAATCTCTGTTGAAGAGCCTTACAAACGTAACGGTCCGGTTCAATGTTCAACTGTCAAGAATATAGATACACAAAATCGTACTGCACTCTACGTTCTGTGTGTGTCGTATGTGGTGAAATTCACCACAGCTCCCAATGTGATAGAAAAAAGAATGATGATCCTAATTTAAAAAAATGTATTGATTGCCAAGGAAATCATACGGCAAATTAAAGAGGCTTCCCAGTCTACAAAAATTTAAAACAAATGCAAACTCTGCAAAGAAAAACTGTCCCCTATGCTCCTCAGCATTTTACTCCATGTCCAATTATTCCAGATGTGTCTTTTGCTAGTGCATTAAGGTCAGGTACCGCTATGGAACAGAAGATTCCCTTACCAACAAATAACAACCTGGAGATGTTAATATCTAACCTTACCCAGCGCTTGTCACAATTCATGCTAGCAATGCAAAATTCTTTTGATAGAATAGTTCAAATGCAAACCCAATTAATGACGGCTCTTTTGACTAAAAAATGCGTGTCATTAAGATCTGCGCATGGAACTCAAACGGTGTTGGCCAACATAAGTTAGAAATTTCGAACTTATTCTACCGAGAGAACGTTGATGTGATGCTCCTATCAGAAACCCACTTAACTAATAAATATTTTTTCACCATTTCTGGCTATACATTTTACAAAACCAACCACCCTGATGGCAAAGCACATGGTGGCACTGGAATTCTAATTCGTCAGAGATTAAAAAATAATTTTTTCGGGTCTTATGACACCAATTATATTCAAGCGACTTAAATTTGTCTACAAAGTCATGGTAAAGGTTTAAGTTTGACGGCAATATATTGCACACCTCGTTTTACCGTAACTGAAGCTCAGTTTATTGATTTTTTTAAAACTTTAGGCGATAAGTTTGTTGTAGCTGGGGACTACAATGCAAAGCATACGTTCTGGAGATCTCGCATAAGTAGCCCTAAAGGTAAACAACTTTATAATGACATTATAACTTCGATGTTGCTTCTCCTGGGCAACCAACATATTGGCCAACGGACAGAAACAAAACGCCTGATCTCATTGATTTTGCTATCACGAAAGGAGTGCATAGGGAGTATATTTCTGTATGCACAAGCTTCGAGTTGTCCTCTGATCACTCCCCTGTTGTAATCCACATACTTGAAGAGCCTCACTCATTGTCTCACAACACCTTTCACAAACTGGCTTAAGTATAAAAAGTACATAAGCACACATATTCATACAAATTATAAATTTGAATGTAAGGAGCATATTGATGACGCTGTTGCTATTTTGAACTCTATTATAACAACAGCAGCAGAAAACTCTACTCCTAAATATAAAAAAAATTGGAATGCAGCCAATTTTGTCACAAATGCTGAAATTGAAAGATTAGTGCTAGAAAAACGAAGACTAAGAAGGGAATGGCAACAGCAACGATCTTTAGCTAGTAAAACTAGGCTCAACCAGGCTGTAAAGAATCTTAAACTGGCACCTTTCAGTGAAAAGGAGAGAAATCAATATAGTTTTATTTAAAAACTCTCCCCAAATGGAACAAAAAGCTCATCTCTTTGGAAAGCTAACCGTAGTCTGAAAACTCCCACTGCGCCAGAGCCACCAATTAAAGGCCTTAGAGGGTACTGGGCTCGAAGCGATGAAGATAAAGCTAACGTCTTTGCAGATCATTTAAGTCCGGTTTTTCAACCAAATCCCGCCATTGGTGGTCTATGTCTACCCCAGCAAATTCTAAACACACAGTCTATTGGCACAAGCATAACTCAAAGCGAGGTTGCAAGTTTTATCAAAAATAAATTAGTTCGTAAAAAATCTCCTGGACTTGATCGCATTACACCCATTATGCTTATAAAGCTACCTTCGCAAGCCTTATCATTTATTACCAGGCTATTTAATGCTATAATAGCGTTTGGACATTTCCCTTCTGATTGGAAAAAATCTCTAATTATAATGGTTCAAAAGCCTGGTAAAGACCCTACCTTAACCTCTTCATATATACCCATTAGTCTGCTTCCTTGTCTTTCAAAACTTTTTGAAAAACTGTTGCTAGCAAAATTGATGCCATTCTCACAAGAACAAAATCTTATCCCTTCTCATCAGTTTGGATTTAGGGAAAAACACGGAACCATTGAACAGGCAAACCGTATAACTAATGAAATAAGGAAAGCATTCGAGCACCGCGAGTACTGCTCTGCTATGTTCCTTGATGTTCAACAGGCATTCGATAGAGTATGGCATGATGGGCTTATTTATAAAATAAGGTTGCTTTTACCCCAAAATGTTTTCAGAGTTAAACATAAAACCTCTGCTACACCTGATTTTCCAATTAGAGCAGGAGTACCGCAGGGCAGTGTCTTGGGTCCCTTTTTGTATTTCTTATTCACATCAGATATTCCCACAAATGACCATTTAGTTACCTCTACATTTGCTGACGATATAGCAATTTTGAGTCGTCATAAAAATGCTGTAACAGCAACACTTCAGCTTCAATCCACTTGTCGGCAGTCGAGAGTTGATTGTCACAATGGCGAATAAAAGTCAATGAACAAAAATGTCTCCATGTTACTTTTACCCTCAACAAAAGTCTCCCTCCAGCAATATTTCTTAATGGAATCGTTATTCCACAAAAAGATAATGTCACATACTTTGGCATTCATTTGGACAAACGTTTGACATGGCGTAAGCACATAGACGCCAAGAGGTGTCAAATGAAACTTAAGGCTGCTAGCATGCATTGGCTTATAAACAGAAACTCCCCTCTAAGTTTAGAGTATAAAGTTCTCCTTTACCACCAAGTCATAAAGCCAATTTGGACATATGGCATACAATTGTATGGTAATGCAAGTGCATCAAACATTGAAATTCTACAAAGGGCTCAATCTAAAATATTAAGAACTATTACAGGAGCTCCGTGGTTTATGAGAAACGAATGTATTCACAGAGATCTGCACATCCCAATGGTAAAAGTCGAGTGTGAAAGGCTGAAACAAAAATACATATCAAAATTACAAGGTCATGTTAGTCAATTGGCCAGGACTCTCTGTAACACATTGCCATTTTCGCGACTAAAGAGAGCTGATAGAGCGGGTGTTGAAAATAGACACCCCAGATGAGTCCTGTAATATCACAACCCAAATTCAGCTGGTTCATCGACTTACATTTTGATCAGATGGGGACCGGGAACTAGATCGTCTCGGGCACTGTCCTCTAATCATAATAAATAAAAACAAAAAGAAAACCAACCACGTCGACCCATCCCCACCAGCTGTATGGCGTGGACCGGGACCTAACTCGTCTCGGCTGCAGCCCGTTGAGTGGCGAGTGCGGAAACAGAAACGTTGGAGCAGCGTGCTCTTAGACCGCTTTTGGGTGCTAGACCGGGATCCAGCCCATCTCGGCTACCGCCTTAAAGTTGTTTTCGTGGCACTGGTTTCTCCCAACGTGACGGAACGGGACCTAGCTCGTCTCGGCTATCACTGCGTCCATGGTGGTAGACAGGGACCTAGCTCGTCTCTACTACCACGCCAATTACGGACCGGGACCTCGCACGTCTCGACTGTAAATGGATCAGAAGAGACTCAATAGTCTTGTACTGCACTATAGATGGGTTGTCATGAACCTTTCGCTACGCCACTGCTCCAACGGATTATCCCATTCTCATCTACCGTAATTGCAGTAAACAAAAGTGATGTTTGTAAAATTTACTTGCAGACCAGCTAAAATTTTTGGAGTCCAGCTGCACTTTTAGTTACTTATTATAATGCATATATCAATTTGTATATAATTTATAATTTGTAATAGTTTTTATTAGAAATAAGAGCCTATAACTTATTGTTAGTCTTTGATTTAAAGATACAATAAATAAAAAAAGAGTGAAAAAAAAAATTAAGTCAAGCAATGCGAGCAATGCAAATTGCAAAAAAAAGAAGAAGATTTTATTGAGTGCGATAATTGCGTCAAAAAATTTCACTCTCAGTGCACTAAGTTAGACAAACGTCAATTTGAATACTTAGTGAGTAATGAGAGCGAGGTTTACGTTTGTCACTTATGCAAAGGCGGTGAAGGAGAAGTGAAAAAAGAATTGTAAGCAATTAAAATAAAATTAAACAAATTAGATCAGCTGTCTGACATACAAGAATCTATGCGGTTTATGACCGAACAATATGATGTTATTTTAAAAGGTGTTGACGAGGACAGAAAGAAAGTACGGCAAATGGGAAGCGAAAATCAAAATCTGAGGCAAGAAATTAACAGTCTTAAATTATCGGTAAAGTTGTTGAACGACGATCGCGTAAAAACTAAATGCATTGTCAGTGGTATAAAGGTAAATGATAGTACCACGGCAGCTGAAGGTGTGGTGCAGCTGTCAAAAAGTGTTGGTGTTGATGCTGCGGTTTTTTTTTTTCTTATTTTTATTATTGCTTTTTTTTCTTCGCTCTGTTCTCTTTATGCAGATGTATGCTTGTGGTTTTTTTAATTTTGATTGTTTGCATGTTTTTTTATCTAATCTAATTGCACTATTACTTTCGCTGCTACTGCTTTCACATATATTAAAGAAAATAAATAAGAGAATTTTTTTTTTTGTTATTTTTCTCGCGCATTTCTAAAATCAATCCATCTAATTCAATTAAAACCTTGAACTATTTCAAAATTTATTTTGCACATTATGCTTATTATATTGATACGTGTCTCTGATAGTCGTTTTTCAGAATTTGTATTGCTGGCTATGATCATAATATTTTTAAATGTTGAATGCGACTCCTGATAACGTAAGATGCGTTCTAAATGTTCTGTGTCGTAATTTTAATGGGTTCAATGTGTGTCACTTGAATGCTTGTAGTATTAAGGCTAAAAACTCCATATTATATCAAATATTTAGTGCGTCGGAAGTTGATGTAATAATGATATCAGAGTCTTGACTAAACAATTCAATCTTAACACAATTAGTACATATCCCTGGTTACAATCTATTGAGAAATGACCGCGCGGCAAAGTAGGGGATGGGATTTGCATTTATTTAAAAGAATTTATAAAAACCAAAATTATATATTAATCAAAAGATACTAAATTGGAATTTGTATGTGTAGAGGTAAAGCATAATGACTTCATTTGTCTACTAGTGGTAGTATACTGTCCCCCTACAAAGTTTCGAAGTGATTTTCTTGTTGAAATTGAGGAAACTTTATTAAGACTGAACAATAAATATGAAAACATATTGGTCGAAGTAATTCAAGTACAATCAATTTCTTTCATTATTTCTGTGATAAAATATGCCTATCTAAAGTTAATCTTTATTTGCCTACCTGTTTCCGGTCTCGAAATAACCCTTCTTTGGTTGATATGTTTTTAGTAAGTTCCGATTTAAACATTTTAGGCTTTTCACAAATTACACCGCCTTTTGATTTTGATCATGACTTATTTTGTGCGCTCATAGGGCACATCAAAATATTTGTTATCAAAGACTCTTTGCAGGCACCTCCAATTTAGATTGGGACGCAATTTACTTCATTCGTGATTTAAATGAAAAGGTGGCAGTATTTAACCGTCTAGAAGTAGAATTATACGAGACTTATGTTCCAATTGTGACTAAGCAGTTTAAAGCTAAAAATTGTGTCTGGTTTAATAATAGTATTAAAGTATACATTCTTGAAAGAGAGCGCTTCAATAAAAAATATAAAAGAAATCCAACTGAATTTAATAAAAGGCAATATAAATTATCAAGAAATAAAGTGAACACGTTAATATGTACAGCCAAACGATCTTATTTAGGTAAAAAACTTAATCCCAACCTCAGTACGGAAGAGTTATGCAAAAATTTCAAGGATCTTGGCGTTGCTAAACGGAAATCAAGTCCTGGATGTCCGCTCTTCCACTCTTCCTGTTGCCCCTGTTCCATTGTCAGAGACCATATTTTCTGAACCTGATTCTGCTTCAGATTTTTCTTTTCATTGTATGTCTTCTTCTGAAGTTTTAGAGGCCATTAGGGCTGTAAAGTCTGAAGCGATCGGTCCCGACAGGAATTGCCTGAAATTTTTTAAACTTATCGTTCCACAAATTTTACCCTATATTGTTTACATCTGTAGGGGAAATACGCTTTTTGTTAAGGAGGGAGCTAACTTTTTCCCTATTCTAGAGACTTGTTTTGACTTATATTTAGATCTGTTAGTCAAGCAGTTTTAATGGCAGTTATGTCGCACTTAGTGAAAATATAAGAAAAAAACAGGCTGTAAGCGACATTTTAGTTTTAACTTAATTCTGATCTTTATTATAAAATTCTAAACTATTTATACAATTAAAACTTGTATTTCTTAACGCTATTTTTCCCGTTATTTTACCATGACTCCTCTTCTATTCAATTTCCCCGCTGATCGCGCAATTTCAGTTGCGTCAGCATTTTCGATCACTAATATGCAAATTTGGTAAGAGTGAAAGAGTCACAAATCTAATTGACTTCAGTCACTTGTTCCCAGCCTTGAAAATACGGCATAAGGGTGTTTTCTTACAAATTGCATTTGGGTTTGCTATTGTTGTTGTTGTTGGTCAGTTGAGGTAGGCAAGACGTTGCCTTGAATGCACTAAGTCAATGACGTGCGGGTGAAACATAATGCCTGGATATACTTGTTGTTGCTTTTGTTTGTGCGAGTGGCGTTAGCGGCACGAGCACAAAAAAAAGGCAAAAGGAAAAAATGAGAATGACTTGCAGATGTAAGTCGTAAATTTTACTTTTAATTACTTGACCGAAAAGTGTCATATGAATTTGTTTATTTTTGATTTCCGTAAATCAAAAATAAGAATTTGAATTTGAGTGGATTATTTTTAGTGTGAAAAATGTGGGTTAAGCTAAATTGGAATTAAATGGAAATCGGTGGGAACCTTTAATTTGTTTGGTTCCCTTACTGCCGGAATTTAAAGAAGGTGTTAGTGGTGGTCATGGTGATTAGGTAGGTTCACTACTACCCTACCCTTAAGCGAAAAATTATATCTGGAGATAATTTTTTAAGATTGTGGAGTATTGGCAAAATAATATAACTTTTATTAAAATTGATAAATTTTAGTTATAATTTAAGAGATTAATTTCTATATATGTATATAATATTTAATTAATGATTAATTTTTTTAAAACATTAATGTAAAAGTATTTAATTAATTATGTATTAAATTTATATTTTAATGTATTAATTTTTATTTTATGAATTATTTTAATTTTGTAAAAATTTAAGTTTTAAAGTAATTAAAGTTTAGAAGTTACAATATAAATTTTATTATAAGATTGATTAAATATATTTCTTTATAATTAAATTGTAGATATATACCATGGTATTAATAAAAATATGTATATGAAATTGAGATATTAAATTAAAATTTTAGTTATTAAATATGCTCCTATATACGGTAAGCAAATATAATTATTAAAAAAAAAATTTATATAGTTTTAAATGACATAGTTGTTTCTTTTTGAACATTTATTTGTTTCATGGTGTGTATTTTTTTAACATGTTATTGTGAAAGGATTTTAAATTATTATTTATTTCTATTACGGAATTAACTCCGTTCCTTTCTTTTATTTCGTATGGACCTTTGTATGGACTTTAGGATTTTTTCCTGTTTTCTAACCTTACAAATACTAACTCTCCTATTTTAAAATTTGAAGGATTCACATTTAAATCGTACGTGGTTTTTCTTCTGTCTTTTACTATTTATATGAGATTTCTTGCTTTTTCTAGTGAAGTCTTTAACCTTATCTTTAGTTCATTGGAATAGTTTTCTAAATTATAGTGTCTCGTTTCCTCATTTATTAAATTAGTCGGAAGTGATGGCAATTTACCAAAAATAAGTTCAAAAGGTGAGTAGTTATTGTCTACGTCTGGGGTAGAATTGTACGCGAAAGTGTAGTATGGTATCCATTTGTCCCATTCAAAGTCGTCGGCAAAGGACAAAAGATATTCGTTCAATGTCCTATGGTTTTTCTCAATGGAACCTAGTGTTTCGTGGTGGTAGGGGGTTGAAAATTTTTGCTCTATTTTTAATAGTTTACATACGTTGTTCATCAATTCATTTACAAATTCTGTCCCTCGATCGGATTTTAATGTTTTAAAATAACCATATTTTAGAATCAATTGTTCTACTAATGTTTGTGCAATTGACCTTGCATCTTTTGTTTCGATAGGGTGTGCAATAACGTACTTTGTGAGTTCGCACTGCATTGTAAGTATGTAGCGGAATCCGTTTGAAATTTTAAGTGGGCCTATTGTGTCAATAGATATTGTTTGGAAACTTTTACTTGGTGTGTCCGTTACGGTCATATTTTCTTTTTTGTGTCTCGTCTGTTTATTGCGAGCACATTTGTTACATTTGTTGACATAGTTTTTTACCATTTGCCGCATGTTCTTCCACGTGTAGCGCTGTTTTAATTTGAGTACTGTTTTTCTGATTCCTAAGTGTCCTCTCTGGGGTGAATCAAGGAATTCTTTTATTAAATTTTGTTGCATGGTTTTACTTGGTATTTTCTTCGGGGGTTCATATATTAATATATTCAGAGATTTATTGCTCTATATTCTCTTCTGCTGCAGCTTATTAAATTTTTTCTTGAATTCATTTTTGTCAAGTATTTCAAATATACCATCATTTGCTTTTAGTCCTAGGTCCTTAATATTCTTTTTATACATAAGAGATGATAGCTTCTCCAATGTCGAATCTAGATTCGTTGGATTGTCGCCACATCGTACCTGTACGATATCATCTGCAATTTCAACACGTGTATTGTTTAAGTTGTTTATAATGAACTCTAATTTCTTTATGTTTCTGACGTCAGTTATAGATGTGCAATCCCATGTGAAAAGTTGATCAGACTCGTTCTGAGATTTGCATTTCTCTTGTTCATTATCTTTTGCTAGCTTCTTATTCATTCCCCTTGTTATAACCAATGCTTTATTAATTTTTTTATCCTCTTCGGTTGGTATCATATTTACCAATATTTCCGAATTTATTTGAAAGCGCGTCGGCGTTGGTGTTGTTCTTTCCTTGTTTGAATTTAATTTCAAAATCGTAGTCTGAAAGATCCAATCTTATTCTTGTCATTTTGGAAGAGGGATTTTTGTGGCTGAATAAATAGACTAACGGCCTATGATCAGTCACAACGATAAATTTTCTTCCATACAAGTATGGTTTAAAAAAATTTATTCCCCAATGTATTGCAAGTAATTCTTTTTCAATTACCGGTTTGTTTATATCATGCTTTTGAGGGTTTTGCTTGCGTAGGATATTGGCAAGTCTTGTCCAATTTCACCTTGTGATAGAATAGCTCATAATGCAAAATTTGAAGCGTCAGTCGTTACAATAAAAGGTTTTGTAAAATCTGGATATTGTAAGACTGGGGGTTCTATCAATTTTTGTTTTAGTGTTTCAAAGGCTGATTGGCATTTATCTGACCATATAAATGGTTGATTCTTCTTGAGTAGGGTATTTAGGCATTGTGCGATTGTCGCGAAGTCTTTTATGAAACGTCTGTAGTAGTTGCAAAAGGCTACAAACCGCCTTACGTCGTCTGCGTCCTTTGGTACTGGGTAATTTCTTAATGTGTCATATTTTGAAGGGTCTGTCTTGATTCCTTCTTGTGTTATTAGGTGTCCTAGGTAAACTACTTCTGGTCTCAGAAGTTTTGAAAGTCTTTCGAAAACTTTTACGAGATTTAGATTATAATGCTGTAGGCTGAATCCAAAAATTATTATATCATCAACGTATAGAAAAGCTTCTGAACTTAAACCTGTTAATGCTATGGTGAGCATGCGTTGAAAACTGTTGGAGGATATTTTCAATCCAAAAGGTAGTCTCTTAAACTGGTAGTGACCGTCGTTTGTTGAAAAAGCTGTTAATGGTCGTGATTGTCTGTCTAGTGGTATTTGGTGAAAAGAACTGGTCATGTCGAGTGTAGAAAAATACTTTGCTCTTCCTAATTTGTCTAAAACATCATCTATCCTGGTTAGTGAAAATTTGTCGTTTACTAACTTGTCGTTCAACTTTCGAAAATCGACTACTAATCGCCATTTTTTTGTATCATCACTGGTCTTTTTTGGTACTAGTAATAATGGTGCGTTGTATGGACTAATTGAATGTTCTATGATGTCGTTACGTAGTAAATCTCCTATTTGTCTGTGTATTTCTTCGTCATGAGTTTTGGGTAGTCTGTAGTTTTTTATGTATGTTGGAGTATTATCAGTTGTAGATAGTGTTTGAGTGTAAAAATTGTTTACTGTCAGTTTTTCATTTTCTGAGTGAAAAATATTTGATATTTTCTAAAAATTTCTGTTAAAGGGTGATTTTCATTAATATTTAGTTCTTTTTGTAGTTTCTTAAATCGTTCGTCATTTTGTTTACTGTTATTTTTAAATTGTATGTAATTTGTTAGTGGTTCTCATTTTGGTTTTATTTTTAGTATTTTTACTTCTTTGTCGTTAGTATTTAGTATTTTGATGTGGCATTTTCCGATAGCAGGAATTATGGTGTTAGCTAAAAATACACCTTCCTGAATTTCTTCATTTAAGCTGGTAAGCTGTCCTCTTTTACGTCTATATGGATGGGATGTACTATTTCTGTCCTTGGTGTTATACGTATAATGTCGTATGCATGTTTGTTAAAGTGTAAAGGTATTAAAACGTCTGTATCGTCAAACACTGTTTTCAATGTTTGTGTTTCGTAGTCTATTTTGCACATGTGTTTTGAGAAAAAATCTCTGCCTAATATGCCGTCTGTTGGTATAGGAAAGTTATCTTGTACTGCATGAAATATATGGGGTACTATACGGTATTGAAAATTGAGTTCTATATTAATAGTTCCTAGAGTTGCAATTTCATCGTTCGTTATTCCTGTCAATTTGCATTGATTTTCCGTCATCAATTCTGTATTATTTAAATTTTCGAGTTTGCAGATCGATATGTCTGCTCCTGTATCTATAAGAAATTTTAAATTTCTTTTGCATTTTTGCTTTTTAGACATACATATGTAATTTGTCGAGTTATCCGAGATATTAAAAATCTTTAATTTTGCTGTCCAGGATGATCTTGTGTTACGATCTCCGTTTCCCTGATTATTTGTTTCTGCAACATAGATTCTATTTTGAATGTTTTGATTATTCGAATTATTGTTATTGTTGTTGTTGCATGAACATTGATTTCTGTTAGAATTATTATCATTATTGTTATTTCGAAAATTGTTATTGTTGTTATTCTGATATCCGCGATTATTGTTGTTACCATTATTTGATCTTCGATTATTATTGAAGTTATTGTTATTTCTGTATCTACGGTTAGTATTAGAATTATTATTTTGATTAGAGTTATTGCGGTTGTAATTATTGGAGTTACGATTGTTATTATTGTTACTATTGTTGAAATTGTTGTAGTTGTTGCTGTCGTTATTTTGTCTATTATTTGTATTTCTAAAATATAACAGTTGGTTACTTGATTTGTTGTTTCTTTCTAATTCAAGTGCTAAGTTGATTGCTTCCGTTAAGGTTTTAGGTTGTGCTGCAAATAATGTTTGCTTCAGATCATCATTTAGGTCATTTTTAAATACTGTCAAAGCGTAGCTTTCGTTCATCTTTAGGATGACATTTCTCTGGTTTTCCTCGCCTGTCATTTCTGTGATCTGTAAACTGTTCATTTCTGGCACGAGGTTTATGAGTTTGTCCTTAAATTGTGTCACTGTGTTATTTCTTTTGGTTAGCGTGGCTAATTGAGTGTGTATTTGAGAAGTAGTTAAATTGCTTTTGTATGTATTTTGTAACGTTGTTTTCAAGTCTGTGAAATTGTTAATATTTGCGGTGTAACCTAGCGTAGTTTTTACGTTTGCGCTAAGTTTTATACCAACTATGAGTTCTATTAGTTTTTCTTATCGTCGGCTGAGTAACTGTCATGTAGTAATTCTATGAGTTTTAAAAAACCTTCTAAGTCTTTGTAGTTTCCTGTGAAAACAGGTACTATTTTCATTACTATCTCTAGGCTGAATTCTACCATTTTTGGTTTTATTATTGATTGTTCTTGAGTAATGTCTTCTAACATATGTTTTAAAATGGATCTCGATACATTTACTAATTTATATAAGTCTTCTGTCAACCTAAGTAGTTCATGGTTCTCTTTTATTGCAAGTTTATGATTGTTAAATCCCTGTACGTAAGTATTTAGTTCATCTAATTTGTTTTTTATTGTTCCCAAGGTGTACTTTCTATTTATTGTTTTTTTAAATTTATCTTTATTTTCCTAACTTCTACGAAAATTTCAGTTAATCATTTCATAAAAAAAAAAAATTATTCTTTTGATTACTTTTTTTTAGTTATACATTTTGTATCCTATTTATGTGTTTTATTACGTAGTTTTTATAATATTTACTAATTTTATAAAAAATGTAAATTATAATTATTATTATTATTAATGTTAATGTTATTATTGCTGTTGCTGAGATGTACTTTACATCAGTAGTGGTGACTGCTGACCTGACATTGTTCTCAATGTTTTCATTGATGGTTATCCTGTCTTCATTTTTATTGTCCAACATCGCTATTTTGAAAGGTATATCCGGAGATATCGGGAACATTCGATGTTACGTTCTAAATCGTCCTCAAATGTTGGATTTACTTCTATGAAATTGGTCAGTGTCTCGATCTGTTGCAAAACTTCTGCTTGCGTTGTCAAGTATATTTTTATGGGTATTTAAATGTTCTTCAATCTCGTCTACTACTGCCTCACAGATGAAGCACGCTGTTTTTGGCATCCTAGTTGCTGTTGTTCCTTTATCTTTTTCAATTTTTGAATGTAGCTGTATCTCTGTTGTCCTTTTGTTATGTGGATCAATTAGTACAAGTCTGCCAGTTGCTTATACTCTTCTTGTAACCTCTGGATTTTGTTTGTTATTTCGTTGAATTCTGCGCCAAAATCTTCTTTGTTGACGATTTCTTTTTTGTTGTACATCTGTAGTGTTGTAGTTTTTCTTCTTTTTTTTTGTGTTGGAAGTTTAGTTTAGTTTAGTTTAATCAAAGTTTATTCTGTTCTATCTGAAAATTCCAATTTCGATGTCGGCAGGATCGCCATGTAGGGGATTGGTCCTATAATTATTAATTAGATATTTGGTGTTTGGGCGCACCTCGCCTATTTATGAACGGCAATTTGCCTTTTCAGTTTTGAATCATAGATAAGTTGAAAACAAGTCTTGGCTTTATTAAGTGAAAATTATGATTAAATTTTATTTACAAAAGTTGAGGTTTTTATACAAATATTACACGTATTTTCTTAACGTTATTTTTCCCGTTATTTTACCATGACTCCTCCTCTATTCAATTTCCCCGCTGATCACGCAATTTCAGTTGCGTCAGCATTCTCGATCACCAATATGCAAATTTGGTAAGAGTGAAAGAGTCACAAATCTAATTGACTTCAGTCACTTGTTCCCAGCCTTGAAAATACGGCATAAGGGTGTTTTCTTACAAAGTGCATTTGGGTTTGCTATTGTTGTTGTTGTTGGTCAGTTGAGGTAGGCAAGACGTTGCCTGGAATGCACTAAGTCAATGACGTGCGGGTGAAACAATGCCTGCATTTACTTGTTGTTGCTTTTGTTTGTGCGAGTGGCGTTAGCGGCACGAGCACAAAAAAAAGGAAAAATGAGAATGACTTGCAGATGTAAGTCATAAATTTTACTTTTAACTACTTGACCGAAAAGTGTCACATGAATTTGTTCATTTTTGATTTCTGTAAATCAAAAATAAGAATTTGAATTTAAGTGGATTATTTTTAGTGTGAAAAATGTGGGTTAAGCTAAATTTGAATTAAATGGAAATCGGTGGGAACCTTTAATTTGATTGGTTCCTTTACTGTCGGAATTTAAAGAAGGTGTTAGTGGTGGTCATGGTGATTAGGTAGGTTCACTACAACCTCGAAACAAAAACAAAACTGTCTTGAGACTGTTTTGTCTTAATGAGTTATAGACCTTAGGGAAAATCTTTGAAAAATTAATTGACATAAGGCTTATGAATTTCATCACAAAAACTGCTGGATTTGATCCATTTCAATATGGTTTCCAAGAAGGTAGTCGCACAATATCCGCTAAAACTGAAACAATTAATAATATAAATAAAAGTCTTGATGAAGATAATTATGTAGCTGCCGTTTTTATTGACATGTCAAAAGCTTTCGATGTAGTAAACCATTCAATCTCATTGGACCATTTGAGTGATCCAGGAGTAAGGGGTGCAACTCACCAGCTTTTCGCGAGCTATTTATCTGATAGACCTGTGAAGACCGAGGTAAATGGACTTTTAAGCGATCCGATAAATTTTTTTTGCAAATGTCAAAAAATTCTAAAAATTTTGAAATCCTCAATCTTCAAATTTTTTTTTTTCAATGTTTTAGTGATTTTAATTTTTTGCAAATTTTTGATTTATTTGAAATTTTTGAAATTTGCAAAAAAATAGGAAATTTAAAAAAAATTAAAATCTTTAAAAAATTAAAAAAAAATTAAAATCTTTAAAAAATTAAAAAAATATTTGAAGATTGAAGATTTTAAAATTTTGAAATTTTTTTTAAATTTGCAAATAAATAAAAAACTTAAAAAAATTGAAATACTTTAAAAAATTGAAAAGCTGAAGATTTCAAAATTTGAAAAAATTATAAAAATTTCAAAAATTCACAAAGTATCGAAAAATCAACAAAAGTTTCATAAATCTTTACAAAAATGCTTGTTAAATCAAGTACATATTGTGAAAAAACATGGATATAATTTTCAGGGATGGTACTTCTATAAGTTTTGAAAATTTTGAGCCTAAAAAAACTGAAATCGATTTTGGAGCATTTGAGAAACTGATGTTTTCTTGAAAGTCAATTTTCTATCTTTTAGCATATAGATAACGTTTAGATATTCATTTATTCAGATTTGCAGTTTTTATCATCTACTAGTACACAACTACCTAAAAATAACATAAAAGCTAGTTTGAATTTTGTTGGTTTGCTTATATTCATTAATGAATGGTGTAGTTTTTTTTAAACAATATTATTCGAAAAAATGTTTCAGCCAATTTAAAAAACCTAAGGGTAATATTAGGCCTGTTATAGCTGGAATGACCCATATGTATAAATTATAAATATATGGTATTCACGAGCATAGTTTTGATAATTCATAACAAAATAATGAAAATATGATTTCAGTCCATTATGTTTCGTTCGCCACTACACATGGAGCTCAAATAAAAATTTAATCCTATACATGGTTGAATAATATAGGTTAGAGCGAAAAAAATGCTGCTTCTTCCATTCGTATGCATAATGTCAAAAGAAAGAAGCTGAAAGTCCAAAACAAAAGATGATAACGCTTTTTAACTTCTCTTGAGAAGTTATTATAATAGGTCCGAAAATCGAAATAGGTAATTTTGTGTTTTCTTTACGTTTCAAGACCTCGACAATCGTTTACAAGTATTTTTAGAGTGATGTCTGTGTGTGTGTGTGTGTACGTATGTACGTACGTATGTAGACATATTTTGGCTTTCGTTTCCTCAATAACTACCGGACAGAATTTTTTGATGACCATATCAATCGATACGCCACGTCATGACTTAGATCTGAAAGGAGTCTGGAAAAAATCGGTCCAGCGGTTTGTTTTTTATTCATAAAAAACTGACTTTTATATGCACGCAATATAAATTTCATATATAATTTCAAGTATCGAGGGGGTAGATAGCGGTTTTCGAGGGTGCTTATTTCGAATCTTTTTTCAGTTTTTTAAAATTCTAAATGGCGCACCCAATATGACGTCATTTTTTTTGTAAAAGTTCTCTGAATTCTATAAAATTTAGTTTTGAGAGGGGCTTCAGGTACATGGTTATAAATTAATGTTTAATGTTAATTTTTTTTTTTTCAATTTTCGTAGTGCCATATTGTAATCATAAGATATTCTCAAATGATTTTCGAAGTATCGAAACATTAAAAAAAAAAGAATTGTTCTCAAGAGAAGTTGCTTGTACGGTACTTGCTGCCGAACCGATTTTCTTTAAATTTATCTTTATTTTCCTAACTTCTACGAAAATTTCAGTTAATCTTTTCATAAAAAAAAAACTTTATTCTTTGATTACTTGTTTTAATTATACATTTTGTATACTATTTATGTGTTTTATTACGTAGTTTTTATAATATTTACTAATTTAAAAAAAAATGTAAACTATAATTATTATTATTATTAATGTTATTACTGCAGTTGCTGAGATGTACTTTACATCAGTAGTGGTGACTGCTGACCCGACGTTGTTCTCAATGTTTTCATTGATGGTTATCCTGTCTTCATTTTTATTGTCCAACATCGCTATTTTGAAAGGTACCTCCGGAGATATCGGGAACATTCGATGTTACGTTTTAAATCTTCCTCAAATGTTGGATTTTCTTCTATAAAATTGGTCAGTGTCTCAATCTGTTGCGCCACTTCTGTTGCGTTGTCAAGTATATTTTTATGGGTATTTAAATGTTCTTCAATCTCGTCTACTACTGCCTCACAGATGAAGCACGCTGTTTTTGGCATCCTAGTTGCTGTTGTCTAGCATTGCGATATGGTAGTAGGCGTCTGATGGTAACGGGAACATTAGATTCTTGTTGTAACAATACGAAATCTCCTTTTCTTCATTCATTTAGTTTATTATTCTGTCTATGCGGTTTCCTTTTGTAGTTTGATTGTTCAGTTTTTATTTTTTCCAATAGTATTTTGCGTTCTGGCTGATTATGTGTAATTGCAAGGATTCTATAAATTTCAGCCATTCTTTGCCGGCTTTACCACCTCGCCGTCTCTTTGGGGTTTCCACTATTGTAATTCTTGGTGTCTTTGGTATTGGGTTGTTTTTTTGTATTCCTCGATGGTAGGTGGTTTAGCACCCAGTCCTTTCAGTTCCGGTATGTATTTCGGAGGTTCTTCTGTTCTTGTAGTTACCGGTTGTGGAATGTATTCAAAGTCGCTGTAGTTGGACCAATTTTCAAAAATGTCGTTCACGGATGCCTCAGTCATCAGAATTTAATAATTTTGTTCAGATTGTATAATTTTAGCAGATTGGCAGTATCGCCATGTATGGGAAAAAGGCTTTTTGTTAAGGAGGGAGCTAACTTTTTCCCTATTCTAGAGACTTGTTTTGACTTATATTTAGATCTGCTAGTCAAGCAGTTTTAATGGCAGTTATGCCGCACTTAGTGAAAATATAATAAAAAAACAGGCTGTAAGCCACGTTTGAGTATTAACTTAATTCTGATCTTTATTATTAAAACCATTAACGGTTCTTTATTTAATTTCTTTGAATATTTACAGTATTGTCTTAAATTACATTACATTACATTTTATTTTTTCTTGACATACATTCGTATTTATCTAAGAGTTTCTTAATTAATATTTCTTATTTTGTAAAAATAACATAGGTTTTATTTTACAACATAGTTTTAATTATAAGATACAAAGTTTACATTAGAATTTATTTTTCCAAAAAGTTTAAAAAAGGAAATTTTTTACTTAAAACTAGACAATAACTTATAACTACCTATAACTATATAACAACAGGTAAAGAACTCTTATTTTAACTTGTCACATGATACGTGAATCATTAATATTATAGAAATTGCCCAGTGCTGTACACTGTATTTCTAACGTCAAGTGTTTTGTACCTTCTGTGGTAAAACAAGAGTTTTTTACCTGCGTACAGATTATTATTATTATTTAATACATTAAGATATATGGGTGACATATAATTTTCTAAAATTGGGTATACTATATCTCTTTCCTTATTTAGGTAGCTATCTAGTAGATCGTTACTAACATTTGCCTAAGAATTTCAATGCTAATCCTACGAGAAAGGAATCTATTCTTTTTGTCCTACCAAAGTCGTAAATTATTTTATTGGGAGTACTTTTAAAAGTGCCATCCGAGCATCGCTTAGCTGGAATACCTAAGCAAACCCTGAGGATGTATCTTTCAAATGTTCTAAGTCTTTCCATTTGGGCTGACGAGATATCAAACCATATGGGGAACGCATAACCTATAATGGGCCTAATAATTTGCTTGTAGCAATTTAATCTTATCTCATGTTTAAGGTGTTTTGCCCTTCGAAACAAGTTCGAGTAGCAGAAAAATATTTTTTTGGCTTTGGATAGGGTGTAATCAATATGAGACTTAAAAGTGAATGACTCCTAAATACTTAATTTTTTCACTGTGTCTAATACATTCTCCGTTTATTTTGATATCGGGGATGTATTGCCTAGCATTGGGATATAGGTGTTTCTTAAGGTGATCTTTATTATAAAATTCTAAACTATTTATACAATTAAAACTAACGCTATTTTTCCCGTTATTTTACCATGACTCCTCCTCTATTCGATTTCCCCGCTGATCGCGCAATTTCAGTTGCGTCAGCATTTTCGATCACCAATATGCAAATTAGGTAAGAGTGAAAGAGTCACAAATCTAATTGACTTCAGTCACTTGTTCCCAGCCTTGAAAATACGGCATAAGGGTGTTTTCGTTTGCATTGCATTTGGGTTTGCTATTGTTGTTATTGTTGGTCAGTTAAGGTAGGCAAGACGTTGCCTTGAATGCACTAAGTCAATGACGTGCGGGTGAAACATAATGCCTGCATTTACTTGTTGTTGCTTTTGTTTGTGCGAGTGGCGTTAGCGGCACGAGCACAAAAAAAAGGCAAGAGAAAAAAATGAGAATGACTTGCAGATGTAAGTCATACATTTTACTTTTAATTACTTGACCGAAAAGTGTCATATAAATTTGTTTATTTTTGATTTCCGTAAATCAAAAATAAGAATTTGAATTTGAGTGGATTATTTTTAGTGTGAAAAATGTGGGTTAAGCTAAATTTGAATTAAATGGAAATCGGTGGGAACCTTTAATTTGTTTGGTTCCCTTACTGCCGGAATTTAAAGAAGGTGTTAGTGGTGGTCATGGTGATTAGGTAGGTTCACTACACATCTTTAATACCTGCTTATTGAGTAGTCTGTTTGTAGAACTGTGGAAATCTGCAAAGGTTATTCCTATTCAAAAGAAGCCTAATCCGAATTCTTCGTCGGATTTTAGGCCCATAAGTATTTTGTCTAAAATTTTAGAAAAACTAATTGCTAACCAAATTTTACATTACGTTAGTAGAACCAAATAAGTGTCAGTCAGGATTCAGGAGAAAACATAGTTGTGAATCAACTGTTATCAAGGTCACTACTGACATACGCTACGCTGTAGATAATGATAATTTATGCATAATGGCTTTATTGGATTTTACTAAAGCATTTGATTATGTAGACCACGCACTACTTTTAAAAAATTTAAATATCAATTTGATTTCTCCAGTACTGCTTTGAAGTTAATGAAAAACTACTTGTGCTACATTGCATTGACAATTGTCACCAA
This sequence comes from Meiosimyza platycephala, assembly GCA_963662105.1. Lineage (NCBI taxonomy): Eukaryota > Metazoa > Arthropoda > Insecta > Diptera > Lauxaniidae > Meiosimyza > Meiosimyza platycephala. The sequence continues at coordinate 72,880,202 of OY759208.1, read as the reverse complement.
TTGTAGCCAATTGTGGAGTTCATCAGGGCTCTGTTCTCGGACCCCTCCGGTTTTCAATGTTCATCAATGATCTGCCTGATATTGTCGTCAATTATCAAACCCATATGTATGCTGACGATGTACTCATCTACTTCTCAAGGCCCTTAGGGCTCTCCGAGGACTGTATGGTTAGAATAAACGAAGATTTGAATAACATTCATGCCTGGACTTTAGAGAATAGGCTAAAACTTAATCCTGCAAAATGTGTTGGGATGATTTGCTCGAAATATTCTACCACCACTCAAGACTTTCCGCCTCTAATTTTAAATAATTATATTATTCCATATAATGAAAATGTATGGTATCTTGGTTAAAGGGAACGACTTTTATTCTTTGACGTCATAATGTGCCGACTACATATTAGAATTAATTTATTATTACAAATTTCCTTTTTTTATTTATTTTTAATGAACTATTTAATTTCATGGCATAATGTTAAGTTTCCTAAACATACTACCTTTCATTGCTAAGCATTCAAATTTGTTATATTTTATTATTGCTTATTTATAAGATAAATTATCTTATAGCATGTTGTGTACTTGATTAAATAAATGAAGTGAAATTAACTTATATGGAGCTGCACAACATTGAAGATGCTTACTTTATAGTCACGGTTCGCTTGAAGCAAGATCAAGAGCCATAAAATTGTCAACCAAATCTGACAATGCACAATTATTATATAGTGTCTTGAGATTCCAAATACATAATCCGCGAAATGGGATCTGCTCATTTACTTGTTTTATGGCCATTTAAGTTTAGCAATTTGTCCGACACGGTTCGTTTAAAGAAAAGTCAAGATCGGTAAAAATTGTTAACCAAATCTGACAATGCACAATTATTATTTAGTGTTCGAAGGTTCCAAAAATATGATCCGTAAAATCGTGTTTTAAGGTAAACGCTTTTATCGATAATTTTAATAAAATTATGAAGCGAACCGTGTAGTTTTTGATGCTGAACACGATGAAGTCAATTATTTTTGCAAACATGTAAACGCGCTTGTGTTCTTCACCATTTTTCATGAAAAAAAAACCGATACAAAAAAAAATTATTTTTGTCGGCCGAAAAACTAGTGAAAAATAAAATTTTTTTACTATCTTAGGCTTAAAAAGTATTTTTGACTTCGAAGCCCACGAAGAAAAAAAAATAAAAAAAATTTTATATATGTTATGTTATTCATTATTTTCCATGGAAAAGAAATGAAAATTTAAAAAAAAAAAAATTTTTTGGGCCTTAAAACTTGTGAAAAATATTTTAAATTATAATTTTGTTTTATGGATTTTTGAGGTTTTTTCCGCTAAAAAGCTCACCACAAACAATAAATAAAAAAACTTTTATATTTGTTGTGTTATTCTTCGTTTTTCATGAAAAAAAAAAAATAAAAAAATATTTAAAAAACTCTTTTGGGCCTAAGAACTAACGAAAAATAATTTTTATATATTTTTGTTTTATGGGTTTTAAAAGTATTTTTGATTACGAAGTCCACAAAGAAAAGCAAAATAAAAAAAATTTAATTTTTCCTAGAACGCATTTTTATCAATATTATCGGTAAAAGCGTTTACCTTAAAATGGCCATAAAACGAGTAAGTGATTAGATACGACTTTGTGGATCATGTTTTTGGAATCTCCGAACACTAAATAATTATTGTGCATTATCAGATTTGGTTGACAATTTTTACAGATTTTGATCTTACTTGAAACGAACCATGTCGGCCATAGTAAAACCTTTAAATAGCCATAAAACGAGTAAATGAGCAGATCCGATTTCGCGGATTATGTATTTGGAATCTCAAGACACTATATAATAATTGTGCATTGTCAGATTTGGTTGACAATTTTATGGATCTTGATCTTGCTTCAAGCGAACCGTGTAGTCAACAAGAATAAAAGTCGCTTGGAAGAAAAGAAAACTGTAGTTGTTAAGTTCGCTTCTAAAATGTGTAAAGAGAAATTGATCAGGAAATATCACTCACGAATGCTCATATCTTACTTTTTCTCACTCATGCGTATTCTGTTTTGTGATTTCTCTAGCTCACCAGAAATCACAAAACAGAATTCGCATGAGTGAGAAAGAGTGAAAAATGAGAACTCATGATAAAGTCAGTTAAAACAGAAATAAGCACTAACAAAGAAATGCGGTGGGTTTCACTGTCTCATTTTAATTGCGTACAGTAGTCAAAATGGGTAAGCCGTCGAAAATAGACAAAGAATGCTTGGTCACTTTTGACCAGCAAGCCAATGTGTCAAAGTGTATTAAATGTGCAAAGGAATTGAAAAGACACTTACTTGGAAACATTAAAACACTATGAAATAGTGCATAAAATATTTTTCGATGATGACGTTCGCCCCAGAAAGGACAAGAATAGTCCTGGATCGTGGCTTAAATTAAATTTAAATAAAAATGAATTTTTTACACAAAATTGAATAGATATACGACGTACAGTTAAAGCATATAAGCAAAAAGAAATATTACGTTTTTTTCAGTTTCATCAACCCATTGTGCCACTAATGAGCAGCGCTCATTGAGCACTCACTTATGCTCTGAGAAATGCTGTCTGCTCAATCTTTTTCTCAGAGTTGTATTCTTTTTGTGTTGTTGCTCACTTTTTTGCATTTTGCAGCGGGCAAAATTTCGAAATATCTGAATTTCGTTTTGTGAGTTTTCGCCTGCTTGTGCGTCCAGCTCATGAGTTATCATTTAATGAATTTTAGTGAGAAATAGCAACGCGTTATAAAATCACAAAAATGAGCATTCTGCGTTCCCTGAAATTGATGTCTGCTAAGCCAAAGTTGAAGCAAAACGAGTCTACGAATGCAGTATTTATTAATGACTTCCTGAGTAAAGAAACTCTTATCCTTCTGAAATATGCAAGAACCCTAAAAAATGTTCGTTATAACCACTTCTTTGCAAAAAATGGGATAGTATTTTATAAGAAGTCAGATACATCAAAGCCACAAGTAATCAGATGCGAAGAGGTGGACAAAACGCAGATCAATGATAAGCAACAACAACAATTACGCAGCAACGGATCGAAGAACTACTGCTGATGATGAAGACGATGATCAAGTGGCGGTTGTTTCTCCATAACTTGGTTTACTTTTTTTTTTTTGCATTGCATTATCTTTTTGTGTTGTTTTAGACTTTTTTGATTGATATCATGACTAATAATCAATATTTCTATAATTTTTCAAGCTTTAACTATATTTTCAATTTGAATTACTCTTTCCTAAATATTATCAGTGTAAACATTAGGAGCGTTTCATCAATGAATAAGTTTAGCAAATTTAAATCTCTTGTTGCAAGTATTGTTAATCTCCCCGATATAATAGCTGTTCAAAAAACGTGGTTTAAAGAAAATTTATCTCAGCTATACTCTATACTTGGTTACAATGTAGTGCAGGAATGGCCAGGTCGAACAAAATTTAATTATTCCTGCTCATTCCCAAATATAATAAGCTCTCATATAAATTTGATGAAAAATGTCATTTGTATATTCCACAAGATGTAAAAAATACTAAACACAAGCAAACAACAATAAAAATTGGATATTTTTGCGTTTACCGTTACTTGAGTTTTTTTGTCAATACGTTCTATTCAGTTGCTCATTATCAGTTCGTGTTTTTGTTATTGTAATTTTCTATTTTTTAAAATAAAAAGCAATAACAACAATACGGAAAAATACGAACTAGTGCCGCGGCTCGACACTCGCAACGAAATATGTCTCAACTCATTCGACTTCATACTTTTGTATCGAAATGAAATGTATGTAATTGTTGTTACGATCGCTTCCATCGCATTTCGTTTTTTTGATTTTTTCAATTCTTGGATTTAGATTGTGCAAATTTACGCATTTGCTCGTTTAATCAAGTGATTAGCGATTTCCTGCTCCCAAACTCAACTCTTCTGGCCATTCCTGATGTAGTACATTGTTGATGGATAGGTACTTCGCTCTATATGAGCAGTAAACTGAAACTCTCTGTGTAGACGTGCGTAAGTGAAATTTTTTTTGACTTGGTGTCTGCTAGGTTGGATAATTTTCAAGTACGATTAGTGTCGATCTATCGTTCGCAAAAATGCCATAGTAGCGCCTTTCTTTCTATTTTGGAGAGATTTATGGCTAGAAGGGATGGATTGGCTTTTGGTTGATCAGAGTAAAGTTTCTGACTGCTTTCCACCTGGGGATTGCCAGAGCGATCTCTGAGCCAACCATTAGCAAGTTGACCCACAGCCTCCCCACTGGCTCCATCTGGGTAGTTATCTCCGCATCCGCTGAGATAGTGAGCGAATGTGTGCAGCGCGTCCTCCCTGGAAGTAAAATGGGTTGTGCGCAGGGTTTGGTACCCGCCACGTAAAAAAAAGAATCCAATGAAAACTAAAAAAGCCTCGGATAAAGAACCCCTCAACGTTGACGACCACTGCAAACGAAAAAAGGACTATGATTTAAGGATATGCACCTGGAATATCCGGACCCTCAATAGGGAAGGTGCCTCTATCGAATTGGCGGATGCCCTCAAAAAAATTAAGGCTGATATCACCGCCATCCAGGAAATAAGATGGATAGGACAAGGTTGCTCTCACCAAACAAGTTGCGATATCTACTACAGCTGCCATGCGGAGAGGCGCGAATTAGGATGCGGATTCGTTGTAAGCAAGAGACTTCGCCACCATATCTCCAGGTTTACACCTGTGAACGAAAGGTTGGCTACGATCCGCGTCAAAGCTCGATTCTTTAACATCAGCTTGATTTGCGCGCACGCCCCGACGGAGAAAAAGAACGATGTTGTCAAAGATGCCTTCTACGCGAGACTCGAGGAAGTATATGACCGCTGCCCGGCCCACGATGTTAAGATTGTACTCGGGGACTTTAACGGAAAGGTCGGAAGAGAGATGTTTGGCCCCACTGTCGGTCAGTTCAGCCTCCATGAGACCACCTCAAACAACGGTCTACGGCTGATTGACTTCGCCGCGGCGCGAAACATGGTAGTAAGTAGCACCAGATTTCAACACCTCGACATCCACAAGGCCACTTGGCTGTCCCCTGATCAGAAAACACAAAACCAAATCGATCATGTTGTGATCGCCGGAAGGCATGCTTCCAGCGTGCTAGACGTTCGTACGTTCCGTGGAGTCAATATTGACTCCGATCACTATCTTGTTGCAGCCAAGATACGCATGCGGCTGTGCAATGCAAAGGATGTACGCTCTGGTATGCAACGAAAGCTGGACGTCGCTAAACTGCAATCACATCCAAGTAAGTAAGTTATGGCTAGAAGCCCAGTTATTTTAGTTGGTGACTCAAACATTGACTTGTTTGGTAGCTCTCAATATTCAGATTTATCAGAATTATTTCAAAATTATGATTGTCACAACTCTCATAATCTAGTAGCAAGATCCGGTAGTAGGACCTGCATTGACCAAGTATTCTGCAACGTATTCGATAAAATTGTTGTCGACTCAGTAGAGTGCTCTCTTACTGATCACAACTTAATTTGCTGCAGATTAAAGAGTGATTTCATTACCAATCGGTTCGTTGTAAAAGCCAAAACCCACCTCGATTACGCAAAAGCTAAGGACTACTTGAACCATAAGTTGTCAGAAATTTAAATTTCTGGGAACTCTTCAGAGTTAACAGAGAAAGCCTTATGCTGTTTAACCGATACCGTGAGTCTTTTAACAAAATGCAGCAAGAGCAGAACACAGTTGAGATTCGAAATAATGCCGTGGATCAGTAATTTGCAATCTTTAATTATACTGAAACGAAAACTATTGATGAAACGGAGGAAACATATAAACAATAAATACGATAGTTTGCAGAAGCGAATTAGCAAGGTAATAAAGATAGCATGTAAAATATCGAAGGATAAGTACTATAGAGGTAATCTGGGAAGTTCGATGATGATCCAAAAAAGTGTTGGAACTTTATAAATAACTGCCTCGGACGGGTACCTTAAAACGAGTATAATATTCATACTTCAACTGGTACGAGGATAATTGATGAGAAAACCAAAGTTAATATCTTCAATGAATATTTCGTTAATTCGGTCAAGGATTTGAGGCAAAAAATTCCTATCTATCCTGATGATCACTGTAACTTTTTCAGAACATTGTGTCAAAGTTGTCATTTTGTTCTCCATCCTGTGACTGAAAGAGAAGTAGAAGAAATCTTATGCGACTTGAATTTAAAAAAATCAGCCGGATTTGACAACGTCCCTACAAAATTATTATGACATTTCTGGTGACCATGCCTTTTTTAGTGACAAAATTCCACATAATCCCTTTTTGAGCACATCTGTTCATACTCCTTTGTAGAAAACTTCTTGTTATGACCGTTTTTATTGTTTATTACATTAATTTCAATAAAATTGTTTTTGTATATAAAGCCAAACACCCGCATAGGCCAAGTATGGTAAAAAACTTTTATTCTATCATAGAAGATATAACACACTTGACATAAGAAATACAGTCTATAGCACTGAACAATTTCTGCAAAATTAAAGATATAAAATGAAATGAAGATTTTTTACCTATTGTTATTTAGTTATAGTGTAGTTTTAAGTTGTTAATCTTAGTTTTAAGAAAAAAAAAATTATAATGTGATTTCCTTTTTATAACTTTTTGGGAAAAAATAAACTTTTAAATGTAGAAATATATATTATACTAATGGAATGCTAATGTAAGAAATGTAATGTTACTCTTACATAGCAATATGAAGTCTTTTTAATTATTTAACTCTTAGATAAATACATATGTATATTAAGAAAAAATAAATGTAACTAGCCTATAAGACAACTTGTAATGTAAGATTTTTAAATAAAGGTAATTAAATAGGCTGGAAAATAGGCAAAGTATTTCACACAAAAAAACGTAAGCGCAATAATTACAGCAATGGAAAGTGTCACGTACGAATGCCAAAAAACTCGCTTTTTCCTCCACTGTGCGACGAACATTCCTTGCAAATTCACTGGGGAACAAATTAATTTTAGTTTCGTCACTCCATAGTATATTTCTCCACTTTTTGGTTCCTTCTTCTCCACACCATGAAGCATGATTTTTGACATTTCGGGAAGATATGTTGCCCATTTCGACAGCTATTCTGCCCTCAGAAGCGAAATGGGCGTATCTCAAAAAAACGCGTTTCGAGATAATTGATGTTTTGTTTATGTCAATTAGCTGCGTTTTATTCGCCATCCTCTGCTAGATATCTTTAGCTAGCAACGATAATTGTATAGGAAAACAAAATCGTAGACTTAGCGCCTAAAATTATAGTTGCTAAGTATACAAGCAAGTTTCTTAAATGCCAGTGCTACCCAGTGAATTTGTGTTTTGTCAATTGTGATTTTGTATTTTGACAATTTTGTCAATTATGAAGTTTGAAATTAAAAAAAAATATTGAATTTTACGAAAAAAAAATTTGAATTTAACGGAAAACATTCATTTTCATATTCTTTTTTTAAATTCAATTCAATTAATTTTTCAAAGCAGTAAAAACACATTTGTGTAAACACCAGGATAACCTGGCAAGGCACAACCATTTCCCCAGGACACAATGCCAGCCAATTAATTTTTCAAAACAGCAAAAACACAAAAAAATGACATATATGATGTAGCCAGTGCTACCCAGTCAGCTCTAAGGCAACTTAGCAACTTGTCGTTTTATTCGTACATAGATAGCGACTTGGCCAATAAAACGTACCTTTTGTTGAAATACATGTAAAATTGAGATAAAGGAAATTCTTTTAGGAGAATTTTTATATGTTTGAACTAAGATACCGGCATTTGGCGTAGTCCATTAGATGCGTAATTTCTTAAGCTATCCGATGCCATAAGAATCACGAATATAAACTTTTTTGAGATACGCTCATTTCGCTTCTGAGGGCAGTATTGTCCTCGAAGATTTAAATGTGTACTTTTTGGGCATTATCTTTATGTGATGATCATCACTTGGTAAGATTTTTTTTTGCTTTTAATCGTTTGATACAATTTTTTTTTTCTTTTAAGGCATTTACCACAAAGTTTCAAGAGCGTCCAAGAATTTTGGCTGCACCACAAATACCCATTTTTTTCACCACGAAACTTAAGAGCATGACGCTTTTGTTCTGAAGTGCAAAGTACGCCGCGACCTATCTAAAATGCAAAAGCCTTCAATAACGCTTTCCAAATTAAACTTATTTTACAAACCTTTACAGAAAAGTTCCAAAGCTACACTAAGAATTTATGGTTAACAAAAAATTTACTTTATACACACTAAAAATATTAACTCAAAGTGTACATATTTTATTGTCTAAGCGGGATTTGTCACTTTGTCATATATTTCTTATTAACAAAACGTTAAATTAGAAATTGCACTACGAGTCGATTGCTTATCATTAACGGAACAACTTGTGTAGTAGTAAGTTTTGTAGATTCAAATAAGTGATGATATATAGATTGAAAACAATTTTTTAGCGCGTGTACCTATTTCATTGGCCACCTGTATATCTTTGGTATAGAGGAAACTACATTATTAATGATATCCTGCGATATCCCTTCCCAGGATATTTTCAAGGATTGAAACAGATCTGACGTGGTTTTCCAATTTTCAATCTTGATTTTTATGTTAACGATGTCCCACAAGTTCTCAACAGGATTCAGATCAGGGCAAGCCAACTAAGAAATTCAATTTCATTGCTCTGAAGCCAGGCCTTAAAAGCTTAAGAGGTGATTTTGGATCGTTGTCCCGTTGGAACCTCCACTTAAGTGGCATCTTTTCATCGGCATATGGCAGCATCACATTGAAATTAATCGAAACTCATTGGGTTGGCCATTTACGTGCTTCATAATCCATCTTTGAAAACTATATCCATATTATGAATACTTTGCCTCAAATAATCGGCGAACGATTCGATGGGGATGACGTAGCAATAGCAGTATATTTGTCACGCGTGATGGCAATGCTGGAATTTGTCTTCGCATTAGTGTTTATGAAGGATTTATTGCAAACGATTGAACCAGTAACGAGAGCGATTCAAGGCCGAGTGATTGGATACAAATATTCTATGCCACTCATTACAGCTGTTTATACGATGCTTGAAAAAATGAGATCACAGAATAGTTAAATAAATACTATTTTCAAACAACAGATCTGTTGGAAAAATTAAAGCCCACAGAATCAGCTCACGCCTCAAACCGTCCAATTCGGAATAGGCAGCAGTCAAAAATGCTGAAAGAGTCTGTTGTTGAAGAAATACAGGGTGAACGAAGCGAATCGGCCATCATGCTGGATTTGGAAAAGCTGCGCCTATTGGCCGATTTCGGCATCTAATTACCAAGTGAAATTGAGCTCAAAATTGCCAAGGAATATATAGATGGAATTCGTTTAGAGAATGAACAATTAAACAAATTGAAAAAGCCGGAGGAAAAAAAAATTAAGACGGTGGTGCTGACGGAGCTGTATAAGGTGCAACCATCGCAACTTTCCCTTCTGGACCGGAAGTATGCGAACCTTCATTTTCGGCATTAACACGAATCATGCGGCCACAATGAATATTCATGTTGACTGATAAGCTGAATAATTTATCGTTTCTGGCTTTCGAGCACAAACATCTTGACATGGTTTTAAAAAGATTCAATGCACTGAAAGATCGCAGAGTACAGCTATTTTAAATTATTGTTATTGTTTTAGAAAAAAATAGACTGTAAACCTAAGTAGGATAAACTACAAAAATAATTTTCTTAATTGCTTTTGTCTTTGAAGTTTTCCGTGAAGTAAAAAGTAAAATAGCCCCTGAAATTGCTATCTTATATAAAATGAAAAATAAACTAACCAAAAAAACGAAACTTTCGCTTTACTATGCAAAAAGCCATCTTAATTATATGGTTATGATTTACAGATATAAAAGTACTAATATAAGTTAAAGTAACTCCAGTGTTTGCAGAATAAAGCTCTAAAAGTAGTTTACAATCTGCCGATTTTTTATCCAAAGAGTTCCCTTTATACTCATATTTGTAGCCCAATTATGCCAATAAGATTGTTACACCGGTACAGTGTGTTATTGTTCATACACAAATCTATTAATAGTATCGGTTATTTTTAGGGTCCGACCAAAGGCTTCGGCTTCGGCCACCTTTGGCCTAAAAATCGCACATTCGGCTTACCTTCGGCTTCGGCCTTAAAATGGCTGAAGGTTGACCGAAGCCGAAGGTTTGCAAATGAATGCAATTTCGAAGTTAAACTCGCCAATTTGAAACACACGAAATATGCACAAGTGAAATAGTTTGGAATAGAAAGTTTTTTAAACAAATATAGCTCAGAATGTGATATTGTAAAGTTAATGTAAACGACATTAGTTGTGAAGTTAAAGCAATAAGCACTACAAATGTTGAATATAATCTTTGGGAATCTCATGACACAACGGCCATGTAGCCATATAACTCATGGTGAGTTTCAAGTTTTAAGATAGAGTTTGAGATGCACATTAAAAAATCTATTATTATGAGGAATGGATGTATTTTTAGCAATTGGCATTTAAGTTCATTTTTGAAACTGAAAAAAAGCACAAAAAATTTCTATCTGCCCCTCCGACTATCGCTGCAGGTCAGCTTTATACCGACTCAGGTTTGTGTGGCGAAAACGTTGATAAACTTTTATTTTTAGCTTACAATAAAAACTTATTTGACTTTGAATATTAAAGTACCTTCATATTTTATTATCATTATAAACTAATATTATTTAAGTGTATTGTAATTTTTTTGTGTTGACACACACACATATCGAACAGTAAGCTCAACAAAAATAAAATATAAATTATTCTCTGTTCAAACAAACAAACAAATTACCTATCGGGGAGCCTGCCGAATTATTATACTATTTGCACTTGCTACTTCGTTTTGACTCGCTAACAAAGCTTGCAACTAAGTGCCTGCAAGAAAATGTGTAATAACAAGGGAGTTACAATAACAAACGTAAATAAAAGGGAAAAATAATTTTTTGCTTTCTTTGTTTAATTTTTTTGCTTGAGTTCTTAACGGATCTATAGAAGAAAATAAACATAATAAGGCTTCCAAAACTTTTACTAATTGGTTTAGAAGTTACTGATGAGTATTTCTAGCAGAAGACGAAAATAGTATAGGGTGTTTTTTTTAGAGGTATAGAACTTTAAAATGGAATAAAACAGAGATGAATTTTTTAAATAGACATGAAAATTACTTTATTCGAAAGATAATCTTCTGGCATTATAATTTAAATATGACTTCTGGCATATGAACGCCACGGCTAGCTCAGACGTAGTCTAAAATGGAGGTCCAATTTTCAAGGTATATCGCGAATTACGCGAGTAATGTTGGCTTCGAAGTATTGAATCGTAGCTGGCTTATCGACGCATACTTTTGGCTTCACATAACCCCAAAAAAAAAAATTAAGGTGTGATATCACAAGATCTAGGCGGCCTTCTTGACTTCATAATTGCAAAAATCATGTGAATTTTGAGTGAAAATAAAGTTGAAATTTTAGTGACTATAATAAATTTGCACAATTTGGACGCGTTGTTCTTTTGTCAACCTGTTCATGATGAAATGGCAAACCAAACTGAATATAAATGACATTAGAGTTGCCAGATTTGACCACAAAATCCCAGTTTTATCTCTATTCGAAAAACAAACCTCTAAAAAAAACACCCTTTATAACTAGCTTTAGCCCATTTTTCCTTTTTATTTATGTTTTTTAAGTGTAATATTTTTGTGTTGACACACACACATATCGAACAGTAAGCTCAATAAAAATAAAATATAAATTATTTTCTGTTCAAACAAACATACAAATTACCTATCGGGGAGCCAGCCGAATTATTATACTATTTACACTTGCTACTTCGTTTTGACTCGCCAACAAAGCTTGCAACGAAGCGCCTGCAAGAAAATGTATAATAACAAGGGAGTTACAATAACAAACGTAAATAAAAGGGAAAAAGAGTTTTTTGCTTTCTTTGTTTAATTTTTTCGCTTGAGTTCTTAACAGATCTATACAAGAAAATAAACATATAAGGCTTCTAAAACTTTTACTAATTGGCTTAGAAGTTACTGATGAGTCATTCTAGCAGAAGACGAAACTAGTATAACTAGATTTAGCTCATTTTTCCTATTTATTTATGTTTTTTAAGTGTAATTTTTTTGTGTTGACACACACATATATCGAACAGTAAGCTCAATAAAAATAAAATATAAATTATTTTCTGTTCAAACAAACAAACAATATTGTTTATGTTTGCTAATAGATTATAACCATATAATTTATTTTTTGTTACTTATACATTGAATTTTTGTTTATGCAAGTTTTTATTTATAAAATGCTAAACCTTCGGCTTCGGCCGAAGGTTTCGAAAATGGCCGAAGTTCGGCTTCGGCCAAAAAAGTCACCTTCGGTCGGACCCTAGTTATCATACTATTATCTTCCAACGGAACCATTTAGTATTCAATACAAGGAACCAAGAGAATTTAAGAGTACCCAGGTACAGGCTAGAGACCACAAAGCACACGATGGTGCAATCCATGCATTGGAACTGCTACGGATCAGCACGTGTACATGGATAACATGCAGGATGTGACGGTGCCGTAAATGAAATGCTGATAGTTTGGACCCTGTAACCAGACAATGATCCGAAGCATACCAACAAAAAGGCTAAAAAGTGGTACCAAGACAATCAGGGCAATGGGAAAAAATGGCCACCGCAGTCACCAGATTTGAACCCAATTTAAAATTTGTGGGCTGACGTTAAGAAAGGAATGTCAGACAGTCAGCCAAAAAACAATACTGACTTATGGGCTGCCATTAAACATTCCTTGAAGGCGATCCCTAAAGAAAAGTGTCAAAAACTGATAGACCCAATGTAATCACAGTCATTGCTAATAAAGAACATGCAACAAAGTATTAATATAATGTATATTTAATGTAAAACTTAGTCTAAAGTAATAAAAAATTAATGAAATATTCAAAGCTTTTCAAGAAAATTTTTAAGATTTTGTGATATCTGCTCGGTGATATTTTTCTGATTGTCTAATATTGGCATTTATGAGCATTATCGTGTCATAAAATTAGGAAAATATATTTTTTATTGATTTCTTTAGATAGGGAGCATCTGGCATATTACATCTTGTTTATTCGATTAGCCCCTGAAGTTTCCGAGATTTTTCGTCAAAGATGCTTACCACGTTCTTGGTGCTATTATTTTGATCGCAGCTGTATATAATTATAACTTTAAAAATACTTACTCCAATAGTACAGCGTGAGTCCTAATAACTGTCGCACCTAAATGTTTGAATAAAAATAAAAGTAGAGCACATTTTGAGTTGGATATTAACTTTTTGTATTTATTGGATCATTGTTCTATATTATATATGGTTAAGTTCAAATCTTTCGCCTTTCATATTCTTCACGAGCTTCAAGCACTTAGGAAAACTGGAACAGGCGGCACGGACGACCTCTTGTGGTATTTCGTCCCAAATTTGTACCAAACGTCGTTTGAACTGGTCCAATTTCATATTTTTAAGGTTCTTCATTTTATCCATCATGTATCCCCATATGCAGAAATCTAATGGATTTAGATCCGGAGAAGATGGGGGCCATTCTTCCACCGGAATAAAACGCGGAAAATTGTTCTTGCACCAGCGCTGAGCATTTCCTGCTTTGTGAGCCGGAGCAGAGTCTTGCTGGAAACAATATGGCTCATTCCCAAAAAGCTCGGATGCATGAGGGTGAAGATGATTTATCAGGACTTCGTTTAAATAATATTCCGCGTTTATTTTGACTCCTTTATCAATGAAAAGGAGAGGAAGCTTGCCTTTTGCAGATATTGCTCCCCAAACCATGACCGATGTGGTATTCTGATACCTTTGAATCGATTTTTTATCAACTGGAATATCACACATTCTCGACGCATATACGCGATCATTCTGCGGGTTGTGGCTTTTTTGCAATAGGAACAGTTTTTCGTCAGAAAACACGATATCACAGCTTGCGTGCCGATGAAGGAGTAAAGCGCTTCTTACTCTCCGCTTTTCCTTTTGAGGCTCCGTAAGGCCGTGAATTCTTTTATTTTTATAAGCTTTTATTAAATTCTTTTTAAAAATGTTTCAGATAGTCTTTTGGCTCACATTGAGGTCCTTGGCCATTTGTCTTCCTGAGACTGCACAATTTCTTCTAATTCTTTCACGAACAGTCTTCACCAGACCAGGAGTTCTGATGCTGCATTTCCGACCGGATTTTTGGAATATTCAACGCTCCCAGTTGTCTTGAATCGAGCCACAGTACGTTGGACAAATCTGCGGTTAACACCTAGGTTCACCAGCGACTTAACAATTTGGTTTGCTGTCTTGCCTTGCAAATGCAACTTCAGTACAAGCTCTCTTTTCGCTTCCATTACTCACAAACTTTTAATCAAAACAAATCGAAACGACAACAAGCTTAAATTATTTCAGAATGAATGTAGCAAAAAGAAAATATTACGTTAGTTAAGCATAGAGGTGCTTTAAAAGAGTGCGACAGTTATTAGGACTCACGCTGTACACTAAATATAACATTTAACGTGTTTCGTATGTATGGGAGGTGCCCCGCCCAGTAACGCATCCCGTTGAAATCTATTTAACTTCAAAGCTTATAGTAACCGACATCTCTACACCAAATTTAAAGAATATTACTCCCATAGTTAAGGTCACTCATATAGCACACCCAATATAACATTAAACTTTGTTTGCTTGTATGGGAGGTGCCACGCCCACTGATGCAATCCTGTCAAAATTCGTATAATTTCAAAGCTTATAGCTATCGACACCTCTGTACCAAATTTAAAAAAGATTGCTCTCATTGCACATTTAACGTTTTTTGCTTATATGAAAGGTGCCACGCACACTGGTACTATTGCACCGTTTTTTTGTCTTGAGATACGTTATAGAAAGTACATATATCCACCATGCAAAATTTCAGAACGACTAATTCTGTTGTTATAAAGTTTATAAATATTGTCGGTAGTGCCACGCCCTTCAACGAGTTTTGCCAGTATAGTGATATGGCTTGTTATGATGACTGTTAGAGGTACTACCTTTAAAATTTTTTTGAAAATCGTCAGTGCCGTTTTCGAGTAATATTGAATCAAAATTTTCAATTATTAAAAAGTGACACGCCCACTTTTTTGATTCCGCCCACTTTTGGAAAAATTTAAGATATTTATGATCTGCATCTGTCTATCAAATTGCATTACAATATGTTGAATGGTTTGCGAGATATGACGTTATGAAAATAAAAGTTTAGGGCTGTGCCACGCCCCTGCAAGCATTTGAAAACTTAAAACCAAGCCCAATCTTAATTTCGTTTACATATGTACCTAACCCATAAGTTTCATCAAAATCGCAGCACACTAAAAAAAAAAACAAAATGAAAAAAATTTGAATCACCCTAATATATATGTATGCATATTAGGGTGTTTCACTTTTTTTCAAAGGTTCTCCAAATTCAAACCTTAAACCGAAATTCGATTTATTATAAAAAAAAAAGTAATTCATGAATTTTTTCAGATTTTTTTGAGGTCATTTACCACTCGCCAATCGCCATTTTAATAAAAAAACTCGCTTAATACATTTTTTCCTTTATAATTTTTATTCATGATTTCTAACCTAAATTTTTTTCTTGTCTAAATATTAAAGAATAATAATATCTTTGGGTTATGTATCGAAAAAAAGGTTTTTACTTATCTTCTAAGCGTGAAAATTGGAAGAAATGGACAAAAACTTGCCTAATTTTTGCTTTTTTCGCTTTTTTACTTAAAAATATTAGGCAATTTTTTGTCCATTTCTTCCAATTTTCACACTTAGAAGATAGGTAAAAACCTTTTTTTCGATACCTAACCCAAAGATATTATTATTCTTTAATATTTAGACAAGAAAGAATTTAGTTTAGAAGTCATGAAAAAAAATTATAAAGGAAAAAATGTATTGTGCGAGTTTTTTTCAAACGACGACAACGCAAACGAAGACAACTCAAACGATGACAACTCAAACGACGACAACTAAGAGTTAGTTGTTGTGTAGCATTCAACGAAGAAGCGACGATCAGAACGACAGTGAATTAATTGCAACCAATTCTTTTATTTAAATAACTTAATCAAATGTAAATTAAATACTTGTGAAATTTTAATTAACTTTTATAATAAAAAACCCTACATTTGGGGGCTCGTCCGGGATTGACGTAGCCCAGGCGGAATACAGTCGCACATTTTTTTTTCTATGGCGTGCCTAAACGACTTGATTGAAAAAAATTGCGAGTGGCAAGTAGAGCAAGCATTTACGCTTTACGTAAATTTGTGTTTGACAAGAAGGGACAGAAGCAACAGGCAGCGATTGCGTGATTTTGCTGGCTTCCATTTCTCTGAGAAAGACGAGGAGTTTGCAAAGAACAATATATAAAGGACAACATAGGCGAGCGTGACCTTGTTTCAATTTGCACCCTTTTAGGTTTGGACTACAACGTTGAAGATGTGCAATTGCATATTTTTCAAAATTTGGTTGCCAACAGTTTACTAGCGCACAACGACGCCGAGTCAGATGAAGAGGAATTCGAAGGATTTCGCGAATCTACACTTAACAACGAAGCAACAAACAGCCACAAAAGGGCAACGAAAAAACCAACGACGTAAGTGAAGCAGCGGCCATGTTGAGAGACGTAGCAATAGGAAACAGCGTCAGAATTCAAAGCGACAGTCAAAGAATGCAGGCAGCGTCAGCAACAAATAACAACGAAAATCATTCAAACACATACAACTACAACGATATGCAGATGCCGCGTTTCGCCATCAGTTTCCGCGACATAGAGGAGTCAATAAAACAATTTGATGGAACTGACAGTTTTCCAGTGGAAGTGTGGACGAGAGAATTCGAAGAGCAAGCATCATTAAAGGGCTGGAATGATTTTCAAAAAATGATATTTGCAAAAAAGTCTTTGAAGGGAATTGCGAAATTGTTCGTACTGAGCGAAGAGGTTTAAGTTCCTGGAGTACACTCAAGCAATCACTTTTAAATGAGTTTAAATCAAATATAAACAGCAAACAAATTCATAAGCAGTTAGGCGAAAGCAGACGTAAAAATAATGAAAGTGTTTACGAAAATTTTTACCGTATGAAAGATTTGGCTTCTCATGGAAATATTCCAAATGATTCATTCATTCAGTACGTCATCGATGGTATAGATGAAAACTCAGTGGTTAAATCTGTTTTATATGGTGCTGAGAATATACAGGAATTTAAATAAAACTAAAACATTACCAAGTAATGAATGAAAAACAAAAAATAACTTAAAATAATAACAATCGCACCGGTTTAAATGAAAAGAAAAATCAAAGCGTAGTAGACGTGAAAAAAGTACAAAAATGTTACAACTGTGGTGAAGTAGGACATTTGTCAAACAATTGTCAAAATAAGTTGAAAGCCAGAAAATGCTTTAAATGTAACCAATTTGGTCACATTTCTAAAAATTGTAAACTGAAAAATTTGACAATAGTAAACCAAATACGCGTTGTTTACGAATAAAAAACGACATAACAAACAAAGAAGTTTTGATTGGAGACAAAAAGTGTATTGCATTGTTTGACACAGGCTGTAAATTTAGCATTATACGTGAAGATTTTTACAATGCATTAAATAAACCTAAATTACTTGAAAGCAGTGTTTTTCTAGTAGGATTTGGTAGTGATCGTAGTAAAAATAAAATTAAACGGATTGGACATTTTAAACACATGATTTTAATTGACAATGACGCGTTCGAATTAGACTTTTTTGTGGTTCCAAATGGATGTGTAGATATTGAAATAATTATTGGTGAAGAACTTTGATGGTATGCAGAAATCTTGTTTAGTCGTAATGGTTTAAACGTGCGTAAAATCCCAATAAATAATGAAGACAATGATGAGATAAATTTGATGACAATAGATGTTGTCAATAATAATGAACTAAGTATAGGCGCAGTGAGTGAATTCGCAAAAAATGAAGTTTTTGCACTAATTTCAAATTATAAACCAACTAAAACTAAAACAACGAATACAGAAATGCGTATTACATTAAAAGACAAATCACCATTTTTTTCGAGACCACGACGACTTCCATTCACTGAAACGAGTATTGTTGATGCACAGATTGATGACTGGTTACAAAACGATGTGGTTGAAGGTCAAGAAAAATTACGGTTCACCAAGGCTTTGTGTTGATTGCAGGCGGATAAATAAAGTAATAATTAAAGATCATTTTCCATTACCACTTATCGAAGACCAGCTAGACAGGCTCCAAGACGCAAAAATATTCAGTACAATCGACTTTAATTGATTTTTCCACGTGCCGGTTGCAGAATCAAGTAGAAAATCCACTTTTTTGTGACGCAGAGCGGTCAGTACCAGTTTCGGAAAGTACCTTTTGGACTTTCAAATTCACCGGGTGTCTTCCAAAGGAACATCAATGCAATAATCGACTACTTACGCGCAGAGGCGTTGCACTACCATATGTTGATGACGTTATTATACTTGCGAGAGATGAAGAAGAGGCTTTGATGAATCTTAAAGAAGTAGTTAGTACTTGCGCAGAATATGAACTGATGCTGAATATAAAGAAATGTCATTTTCTGAAGACGCGTATACAATTTCTAGGCCACATCATCGAAAATCAAAAGCTTTACCTAATGCCAGAGAAAATAAACGACGTTTCAGAATTTAAAGTTCCACAATCGCTGAAACAGCTTGAAAGTTTCCTGGGTTTAACCGGATATTTCCGTAAGTTTATACCAAATTACGCTAATATTTCTAAACCACTCACAGATTTGACAAAAAAGAGCACCAAGTTTTATATGGGTCCCGTTGAGGTAAATGCGATTAATATTCTCAAAAAACTGTTGAATGAGGACCCCGTTTTAAGCATTTACAACCAAAAGTTCGAGACTGAAGTTCACACTGATGCGTCCATGGATGGTTCTGGTGCAGTTCTAATGCAAAAATCTCCTGATGGGCCATTGCATCCGGTTTACTTCATGAGCAAAAAGACTTCTGATGCACAACGAAAATATACCAGCTATGAATTAGAAATACTCGCAGTCATAGAAGCTTTAACAAAGTTTAGAGTCTATTTACTGGGTTTGCATTTCAAGATTGTTACGGACTGTAACGCTTTTACGAAAACATTAGATAAACAAAGTTTGTGCACGATGGGTTCTATTCCTGCAAGAGTATGATTATGTAGTTGAACACCGTGCTGGTTCCCGTATGCGGCATGTCGACGCCCTCAGCCGATATCCAGTGATGACGATAACTGATGATAGTATCACGTTGAGCATAAAACAAGCACAAACCAAAGACGAACAAATAAAAGCCATTAGAGAAATCCTAAACGATGACAAACCATATGATAACTATTTTGTAAAATCGGGTATTCTTTACAAAGTTGTTGATGACGCCGAGCTGATTGTAGTACCGAAAGACATGCAGAAAAAAATTATAAGTAATGCGCATGACAGAGGTCATTTTGCTACAAAGAAGACCAAGGAATTAATTTGTAAAGACTATTTTATCAAAAACATCGATGAAAAAATTCAGAAATACATAGACTGCTGTATACAGGGATTATCTACAGAAGGTGCCCTGTTAAGTTTTTGCTGTAATATATATGATGGTTTTAATAGTAAGATGTTGACTGCGGCTCTTTTTGTGGACATCACAAAAGCTTTTGACACTGTCAATCATACAATACTTTTGGAAAAATTATTCAAGTGCGGTTTCAGAGGCTATGTTTATAAGTGGTTTGAATCATATTTATCTGGCAGAAGTCAAAGAGTAAAATTTAAAGGCTATTTGAGTGAACATTCCAATGTTTTATTGGGTGTACCACAAGGGTCAGTGCTGGGTCCGATCCTGTTTTTGATTTTCATTAACTCCCATCTCCAGCAAAATTTCAAATGCAAACATAATGCGTTTGCAGATGATATGGCTTGTACCCTCTCCAGTAACTGTTCTCTAAATCTTTTTTGTGATATTAATCATGATCTTGAAGTTTTGAGCCACTGGTTTAAGTTACATAAATTGATTATTAGTGATAAAACTAAATTGATGTTGTTTGATATTACTGGTAGGGAGCAGGTATATGAAGATTTCGTATTCCATGCAGCTAATTGCGGTAAATATTGCTATTCTTCTGCAACTTGTAGATCATCTAATAACGCTCAAACTTTTTTTGATTTCACTTCCTGTTCCTTGCGTTGTTTTGCTATTGAAACTGTTAAATCTTTTAAGTATTTGGGTCTTTTGATTGACTACAAGTTAAATTGGGGTGATCATACTGCTGCACTTAGGAGGTACCTAATGACATCTGTCAGATATTTGTATATTCTAAGATCTTATTGTTCTTTGATGCTTCTTAAGTGCATTTAGTATGGAATATTCCACTCTAAGCTGGAATACGGTCTGGTGTGTTGGGGTGGTGCTCACAATATAAAAATTCAACCACTCCTTATTTCCCAAAAACACGCAATGCGTGTAATATGTAGAAAGTCCAGCCGGGAAAATAGTTTTAGCTTTTTAATAATTTGAATATTCTCCCAATTAAACACTTATATTTTTTTAAGGTGCTAAAGGTGTTTTATATTAAATCTGGCTACTTTTCGAGAAGATCGTATGAAAACTATAATCTAAGAATGAATTATCTGCATATTGCCTTAGTACCACAGCACGCTCTTCAAATTTTTTTAAGGTTTTATACGTCTGTTGCACCTAGGCTTTTTAACTCCCATTAGATATCAGAACCAGCTCAAATATGTCCCTGTTTCTAAAAAGTGTTAAGTCTTGGCTTTATACTTTAAGTTATTATGATGCATTTAATCTACTTTTATCTTCGGTTTAATGGATGTGTAGTTGTTCGTATATTTTTTTAGATATCTTTTATGCTCATACATATTTATATTTTTATTTATTTGCTCTTTTGATAATTCACAATTAGTTAATATTCACTTTTGCTCCGTTTTTATTTTTATCAATATTTTACTATATTTATTCTCATTTTTTTTTATTATTTAATTTTAGTTCTGTTTATTTCATCTAAACTTAATAATTGATTTTTTTAATTTTACGACCCCACTTTGTGCTCAATGAATTGTATTTAAAATTGTGAAACTTGTAAACTGCCTTCAATATTAAATCTTTTTGATTTACAGAATGCAGATTTATTAATTCTCTTAATCATGAATTTTAGGTTAATTAATAGCTTTAAATTTTTTTGTTATTTTTAATAATATACTTACAGTGACTCACGAAATTGATCACGCTTCCACATGTTTGACACAAGAAGTAGATTTTTAGCTTTAAAATGTAACTAGCGATAAAGCTTACATAATAGCTTTTGTTGCTTAGTGTTCGAAGTTTCGATATGAATTTATTTTTAGTGTTTTGGGAAACTTATTTTGTTAAGTCACAAAATTGATCATAATGAATGTTTTTAATTTTGTTGTTGTTGTTTTTAAAAAAAAAATTTCATGGAATTTCGCCTTTATTTTTTTTTATCCTTATTTTCATCCAGTTTAAGCAAAATAAAGAGCCAGTAAAAATATTTAACAATTTCAGAGATTTCCTTAATACTTTGCATATATAGCAAAAGCGTGATCAATTTCGTGAGTCACTGTATTTATATCTATTGTTAATTTAGCATCTGCTTATATATACTTTTTGAATTTTTTGTATAATGAATTAATAATAAAATCTATTACTACTACTACTAAAATACCATGTATCCTACACAACCGCAAACGAGGCAAACAAGGTTTGTTGCACCCGCTACAAAAAGAAGATTTCCCGCTGCATACGTTTCACATCGATTTTTTGGGTCCAATGGAGTCTACGAGCAAATACTATAAGCACATATTAGCAGTTATCGACGCGTTCACGAATTTTTGCTGGCTGTACCCCACAAAATCTACTACAGCAAACGAAGTCATAACGAAACTACGCAATCAGAGTATAGTTTTCGGCAACCCAGCGTACATCATATCTGACAAAGGTGCAGCATTTACTTCGCAAGATTTTTTACAATATTGTGAAGACGAAAATATTAAATCAATCAAAACGACTACAGGCCAAGTGGAGAGGTTAAATGCTATCATAATCTCAGTTCTCTCAAAGCTTAGTATTGACGACACTTCAAAATGGTACAAGCATGTTGACAGCGTTCAAAGAGCTATAAATTCGACGTTTACTAGAAGTATTGACACCACACCGTTTGAACTTTTAATTGGTGTAAAAATGCGATCAAAAACTGATCATCAGCTGCAAAATATGATCAACAAAGAAATAATGACGATGTTCAACGATGACCGGATTGATTTACGTAGTAGAGCGAAGACGCAAATTCTTAAGTTACAGGATGAAAATAAGAAATCCAACAATCTACGATGCAAGCAAGGTAGAAAATACAACGATTGCGAATTGGAAGCCATAAAACGCACACAATTTGGTACCGGCCTAAAATTGAAGCTAGTTTTTGGGTCCTTGCCAAGTGGTTAAAATTAAAAGCAACAATTCATACGATGTCCAAAAGGTTAGTAATTCCGATGGCGATGGAACACTTCTGCATGTGCAGAGTATATGAAGCCATGGTCTATCAACGACGACGACACATTCGAGACGAATGTTTAATCAAGATAGCCGAATAGGGGTATGCAGAGGTTTCTCCTAGACAACGAAATCGAAAAGACAACAACGATAATACAAAGACGAGAGCAGCGAGACTCAAACGGCTACAACTCAAACGACGACAATGCAAACGACGACAACTCAAACGACGACAACTAAGAGTTAGTTGTCGTCGTCTGTGTAAAATTCGTGTTCTAGCTTGCTTCGCAAACGTCGTGAATTTTCGTTTCCAACGCATAAGGATTCCGTCGCTTCTATGTACGTGTACGTCATAGCGGCCTCACGCGTGGAAAATTCAAAAGTTATTTCAACGCAAGCGAGTACTTCGTGTTGACTCGCCGCATATACGAAAATATCCGTAAGCGACCGTTTCTGCGCAACTTATGTAAAAAAAGTTGTGTTTGCTCTTATGCACTTTTACGTCGTAGGAATCGTAGAAAACACGACAAAAAAAAACCTAACATTGGTAGTACGCACGCTTTGCTCTACAATTGTTTTTTTTGTAGAAAAATACACGTTAACGTATCTAAACGCATACTTCATAAATTAAAAAGACTTAAAAAAATTACTCTACGTATAATACTGCAAGATAAAAACGAAATTGAAACATAAATATAATACAATGTCGTTTCGTGGGAAATGGTTGAAGAACTGCGAAACATGTGTCAATGGCTGGCAAGAAAAATCAATTAGTGGCCCGCCTTGAGCAAAATTGCGATGAGGAAGGATTCGCAAGTTTCGACGAAAATCATTCTGCGCTTTTACAACGAGTAGACGTGTTGGAAAAAACAATAGCTGCCTATCAAATGCCACGTTCAGTGGCACTAAACGTTTCATCGGCTGCCGCTTTGCCCGTCACCTCCGTCCAAGTAGATACGTCACCAATCAACGTTTTTACTCCACCTGTTGCCGCTTCAACTTCTTTCCAACCGCCAATGATGTCATCACCAATCGACCATATCAACAAACAACATTCGCACCAAATATCCATAGCGCACACGTATCAGTTCACAACGCACCTACAGCTCATAATACACCGGTATGTACTCCATCTAATATTTATAACTTGCCATCAAATTTTCAGACGATGCCGTCCGCAAATCCTTACGCTAATGTTCGTGACATCGTCATCGTTTTGCCAGAATTCGACCCACGATCTGACAAGTCGCTGAACGCAACACAGTTCATCAAAAGAGTGGGCATGTTAAAAAACACGTATAAATGGGACGACACCACTGTTCTATTTGCTGTTCAACAAAAAATGGTCGGACCTGCGAAATACTGGATTGACTCTATGCAAGAAATATTTTTTACGTAGCAACAATTCGCTGCTAGATTGATTGCCAATTTTCCTATTTTCGAAAATGTAGCCGACGTACACGTTAAGATGGCAAATACAAGACGTATCTTCAGTGAATCTGCGCAAGATTATTTCTACAAAATGGTCGCCTTAGGAAGGAAAGGAGACCTACCAGAATCGTCCATCATAAGGCATATAATAAACGGAATAAACGATCCGGACTTAAAGAAAAATATATCGAACGTTTACATAAATTGCAACGACTTGCTTCATGATATAGCTAACTACTGCACCTATAACGAAATAAAATCTGCTCCGTCTATGGTAAATACCACATCGAAGATAACAAAACAATTCAAACCAATTTCCAAGGCAACGGATAACAATAATGACGTGTCTACGATAAAATGCTATAATTGTTCTAAATATGGACACTATTCAATTAAATGTCCAGAGCCGCAGAAAAAAATGCGCTGTCAAAAATGCCAACGAACGACACATGCAACGGATCAGTGTACCATAAAAACTTCAGGCGAAACAAAACAACGTTCAAATGTTAACAAAATCAATGAACAAGATATTGTTACTGGAAATGACGAGCTTATAACAAAAACCATCGCAGTCAACGGTAATCGGACCCAATCACTGATAGATCCAGGTAGTTACAGAACCCTGATCCGCAAAGCTTTTGCAGAAAGTATCGGTGAGTTTTCTGAGTGCAACGTAGTACTAGAAGGTTTTGCAGGAGAAAAATTCACGTGCACACGAAAACTGTTTGCAAAATTGCAAGTCGATGACAACGTCTACGAAATGGACATACTTGTTGTAGAAAACGATTACATAAGCCAGAATGTTTTATTAGGACGAGATATTTTATGTCAAAAAGGTAAAAGATTGGTCATTGAAGGAGATGACTGCTGGATCGAAAACGTAAAAATTGGAATGTCCGACGTGTCCAACGGTTTGTCAACTCAAGAGAAAAAAAATATCCAATCATTGCTGACCAAGCACTGTCACAGCTTTGCTGAAAACATTTCTGAACTCGGAAAATGTAGCGTTTCCAAAATGGAAATTAAATTGAACACTGATGTACCAGTAAACATCAAACCATACCGAATTCCGTTTGCGAAACGAAATATTGTCAACGATATAGTTGCTGAGTTGCGAAAGAACGATATTGTTCGCCTATCTGAGTCACCCTATGCGTCTCCTACAGTGTTAGTGGACAAAAAGAAAAACGAACATCGACTTTGTGTTGATTATAGGCTGCTCAACAAAATCACAATAAAAGCTCCATACCCGATGCCTGTAATGGAAGAACAATTTGCGCAACTATCAAACAATAAATATTTCACCACACTGGACTTAAGAATGGGATACCACCAAATCGAAATAGCAGAAGAATCAAAAAAATTTACTGCATTTCAATTTCAATTTATTTATTTGTTGAGAATGGTTGTACTATGAGACGTAGTCTATGCAGTACATCATATAAATTAAATTAAGATATATGTAATTTATGTATAAAACAGTATAGTATAGAAGAAAATAAGTACCGCTTAATAACTTAAAATATATTATTTAACTTGAAATATTTATTAACTAAAAAAACTACTGCCAATTTGAAGTGCCTCAAATTACGAAGTATTTTAATGTAATATGGCAAAGAATTCCATAGTTTGACAACACTAACAAAGAAAATTCTAGACGACGTTAAAAACTAAGACTCAGGTACATTGATATTGCATGTTCTGGTAGATTGTGAAAAGTGTATCTTCGTGTATAGATAAGGTGGACAGCGGGTGTTAATTAATTTGTGAAGAAATACAAGATTTTGGATATTGTAATATTTTATTATATCACAGCTAAGAATTTGAATTGCATAAGTAGAAATATGATCGAATTTTCTCTTCGAAAACACGTATCTTGCGGCGTTATTTAAAGCCTTTTGTAATTTTTGCTTCGATGCTGCATCCAAATTTCCATAAACAAGGCCACTATATGAAATAATTGGTATAAGGAAAAATTTTATTAACTTTAACTTTATATCTTCCGAGATAAATGCTGATGAAAACCACAACTTCCTGATTACTGAATACATCCTATTGACTACTTGGTTGATATGGTCTCTGCAATTTAAGTTTGAATTCAATTTAAATCCGAGACTTGTTACACAATTTTCGAAGCTCACCGACACACCGCCTAAGTAGACAGGTGGCAGCGATTTCAAGTCAAAAATAGAATGGGAGATTGCTAAAGCTTGAGTTTTGGATGCATTTAATTTAAGGTTATTTTTCTCTGCCCATGAGTGTATTCTGCTCAGATCTTCATTAAGTCTATATATAAGGTCCTCAGACAGACCGATCGGCCTCGACAAATAAACCTGCATAAAGGTGTATTGAAACATTTTCACAACACTGAACAATGTCATTAATGAAAATACTGAAGAGTATTGGCCCAAGAATAGATTCATGATTGAGCGTATCAAAAGCCTTCGAAAAGTCAAGCAATACCAAAACTGTTAAGTCTCCTTTATCGTAACGCGGACGAATGTCTTCCATGACTTTTAACATCGCCGTAGCGCAACTGTGTTTTTCTCTATAACCCGATTGATTTTCACTCAGAAGACTGTTTCGATTGAGATGCTTAACAATTTGAATCGACAAGAACTTTTCAAAAACCTTTGATAGAGCAGGTAAAATACTTATTGGTCTAAAATCTTGAGACTTAGTACCAACTGAGCTTTTCGCAATTGGAGTAACATTTGCAATTTTCCAGTTTTCGGGAAAAACTCTAACTGTTAATGAGAAGTTAATTATATGA
The DNA here is from genome assembly GCA_963662105.1 of Meiosimyza platycephala. Classification (NCBI taxonomy): domain Eukaryota; kingdom Metazoa; phylum Arthropoda; class Insecta; order Diptera; family Lauxaniidae; genus Meiosimyza; species Meiosimyza platycephala. Next base: position 72,853,370 of record OY759208.1, on the reverse strand, counting down.
GTTATAACCCCAATAATGCATGGCAAAACTAGTTTAATAAACTTTAGACTAATTTTATCTTCTCCAATGGCATTGGATTTAATAGAAAAAATACAATTTGCAATTTCCTCTTCACAGGCCATATCAAAATTGAACTTTTGATCGAAGTGGCGCACCAAATCATGATTGATTTCAAAAGGAAAGCTGTTTGTCGCACTGTTTGATTTCAAAAAAAATTCATTCATCTCATCTGGGTCAAAATTGCACTGACTTTTGTTCTTATTGCCAATACCTATGGATTTAAGATTATTCCATAGTCTTTTTGGTGGTAAATTCGTGTTTAGTTTTGACCCAAAGTATGCCTTTTTTGCACATCCAGTTAAAACCGCCGCATGATTTCTTGATCTGCGAAAATTTTCCCAGTTGTAAGCAGTAGAATTTCTCTTCCATTTATTGTACAATTTTCTTCGGTTTCTAATGGCTTGAAAAATCTCTCCATTAAACCAAGGCTGAGTGGTTTTTTTAACTTTTACCTGCCTTAAAGGGACATGTTTGTCAAAAAGTTGGTTCAAAAGGGATGAAAAATATATGACTTTTTCATTAACGTCAAAGTAAAACCAACAATATTGCCAAGGTAATAAATAAGCATCTTGTAGCAAATTTTCATTATTTATGCAGCGAAAATCTCTAAAACTTATAAAAGATTCGGAACCAGACTTATTTAGATCAATATTATAAGAAAGAAAAAGCATATCGTGATCAGAAACTCCAGGCAGTGAAAATTGTTCTTGATGAATAGCATTACTTTGATCTACTACGCATACCAGATCAAGCAAGCTTGGTTTTGCATTGGGACTGAACCTTGTGGGCAGATTATTTATTATTGTCATACCTATACCATCCATTTCATTAAGTTAATCATTACAACGGGCATCATTTTCTAATAGATCAATATTCATATCACCACATAGTATTATGTGTTCATAACAAGGACTTAGTTCTCATAGTTTGCTAAAAAAGTTTGATAGGCTATGTTTGGATGGATTATAAACACACACAATGAGGCATTTTTCAAATCGATCTGAAATTTCCAATAATAAAAACTCTACAGGATCTGATAAATCTGACTTAAAAATAACTTTTTGTTGGAAGTGCTTTTTAGCATAAACGGCAACTCCACCACCTTTTGCACCGGTTTTTCTATCATTTCTAGTCAAAGTGTAATCACATAGCGTATACCGATCAGCATCTATTTCGTCCTTGATCAAGTCTCGACCACACATACAACATCAATGTTAAGTTGTTCGAAAATATGATTAACATAGTCCAGTTTCGGGGTATTTAAACTGCGAGCATTAAAAAAACATAGTTGAAAACCAGCGTGATTTTCACTCGCTAAGCGTAGAATAGTCTTCAAATTGTCCCCATTAGCGTTGAAACTCGTTTGAGTATCAAACATATACAGTAAAATGCATTGCACTCTTAAATTGGCAGTTTACAAAGGTAATAAAAAATAAATTGTATCGCAGTGGTTTCAAAAGTAAATAATTAAATACAATAAGAAATAAATGAATAGCCACTAATAATAAAATAAAAATCTGTTGGATAAAAATATAATTAAAGCACATTGCAGAAATAGCAAACATATCTTCTTTTTGATTTTATGCTGTGCCGACAATGTCATCAATACATTTCCTATCATGTACACATTTTGCCTCTCCACCATGCTGCTTTCGCACAAAAACTTGTCCCCGAATTGAGAAAACATTCAAGAGAAGTTTTTTACGCTTAAGTTGAGTTGCATAAAACATAAGTTCACGTTTTGCTTTCGTCAGACATTCATGTACGTAAATTGAAGACTCACCATCTAAGCCGATATCTTTCATAGAAAGGGATCTCTTATTTGCCTTACAAAAACCTGCGACAGATTTGAAAAGCTAACTGCGAGCATAGCTAGAGTGAAGCTTGACGATAAGGGGCGAAGAAGTGTTGCTTTTTCTTCCTTCCCAGGTAAACGAAACGCTTCGCGCACCATAGACATTTCGAGTCCAATCGCCCGGCACAATTTAGCAAAGAGTTCAGTACAATTGCACTCAAGAGAACTTGGTATCCCGTTAATAATTAAATCAGTAGCAACCACCTCATTCTCATGTTTTTTCTGCATTCCGTTTTAGTTCTTGCTCTTCACTTTTTAGTTTACCGATCTCTTCACACGATGCCTCTGCTGCAGTTAGTCTCACATTCATATATTTCATTGTTGTTTTGATATTCGACAGTTCGGCCGACAGTTCTCCAAATTTTTGTAGCAGTCTCTCTTCACTACTTTTCACTTTCGCACTCAATTCTGCAATTATTATCTCCTTCTGCTGGTCCAATTTTATTTCTAATTGCTGCATCCAGTCTGCTGGAAAGCATTCAGCACTAATGTTCTTATTTTGGCGCGGAGTTTCGCTTTTTTGAGGGGAAGTTTTCGTCGTTGCTCGCGTATTTTTTTTCACACCAGCCGACATGACAAGTCTTTGTTGTTGTTCCAATTTACGAAAAGCAAAAAATTATTGAAGCAAAATATGTTTATATATGATCTTATTAAAAAAATCTGTGCTCTAATTTCAAAATATTTTAATACGCGACAATTAAGAAATTAATCACGCAAAATAAGTTAAACTTTAAGATTTTTTAATATACTTTGACTAAAAGTATCGATTTAATCGGCAGCAAAAATGTTCACGTCTACTCGCGAAAAATTACCACAATTACAGCATTTGTGACTACCAACGGTCATTATGAATATAATCGTATGCCGTTTGGACTAGTTAAAACACCAGCCGTTTTTCAAGCCGTTATGGACAAAATGATTTCACGAATGAAACCCGGTACGGTATTAGCGTATTTAGACGATGTAATAATACCGAGTAAAACCGTTGAAGAAGGCCTTTTACGACTGAACGAGTTTCTAACGTATCTTAGCGAATTCGGACTTACACTTCGACTCGACAAATGCCGATTTCTTCAATCAAGCATCACGCACCTGGGTCATATAGTCAACGAAAATGGTATAACTCCAGGAAACGAGAAGGTAAGGGCCATTAAAAACTTTAAGGTTCCTTCCAATGCTACCAAGGTTCGAAGATTTTTGGGTCTCACCGGATTTGATGACTTAAAATAGCCGTATCATCCGCAAAAGTGGAGGTAACTAGCTGGCCATTTGTCGGAATATCAGAAGATATATAAAAACGGGCCAATAACACTACCCTGTGGAACTCCAGCGCCAATTGAGAACTCAGTTGTATTAAAACTTTGATATTTAACACGATAGCACCTGTTTGCCAAATATGACACTAGGACAGCGGGGATATTTTGTGGTAGGAGTTGTCTGATTTTGTAAATTAGGCCCTCATGGCCATACTTTATCAAAAGCTTGCTTAACGTCAAGAAATATGGCGGAATAGTATTCTCTGTGTTCAAAAGCATTTCTTATTTCGTTTTTTATTCCATTCACTTGCTCAATAAATCCATGTTTTCCCCTAAAACCAAACTGGTGTGAAGGAATGAGATGATGATCTTGAAGGTAAGGCATAACCTTTTCTAAGAACACCTTTTCAAACAGTTTTGAGAGGCAGGGGAGCAAGCTAATAGGTCTGTATGAAGATGGCAAGGTTGAATCTTTGCTGGGCTTCGAAATCATTTTAATTATTGATTTTTTCCACTCACCGGGATAGTGGCCAAAATTAATTATAGCATTGAAGAGCCTGGTGATGAAAACTACAGCTGTTTGGGGTAAATTTTTGAGCATTATGGGAGTAATGGAGTCATGGCCAGGTGCTTTTCTACAAATAAGTTTATTTTTTATGACGTTAGCGACTTCAGTTGGAGTAATATGCATGTTTATATTTTAAGTGTTAGTTCTTTGCGGAGGTAGACCAGTATTGTTTGAGACACAATTGGGTTGAAACACTAGGCTTAGATGTTGTGCAAAAATTTATGCCTTTTGCTCATCACTTCGTGCCAAATCGCCATTATTATCCCTTATAGGAGGCTCGGTCTCAATTGGATTTCCAAATACGCGGCTAGACTTCCAAAGGGACGATTTCTTTTCGGCTTCCCTAAGTTTTATTTTTGATGCTGGGGACCTATATTTCTGCCATTCCCGTTTAAGCCTTCTCTTATCCGAAACTAATTTTTCTATTTCACCATTAGTTAAAAATCTATCTTTTCTTCTACTAATTGAATTTTTAGGCGTAGAGTTTTTTGCTGCTGTAGTTTAAATGGAATTTATAGCCTCAACAGCATCATCAACCTGCTCCTTACATCCTATTGTGTAATTTGTGTGGATATGTGTGCTTATGTATTTTTTGTAATTAATCCAGTTTGTATAAGGAGTTGTAAGGGTAGGTGGTACCTCTCTATGCTTGGGTTTTTCAAAAATTTGTATGATAACAAGGGAATGCTCAGATGATAACTCAAAACTTGTACTGACAGAAATTAAATCTCTGCGAATACCCTTGGTGACGGCAAAATCGATTAGGTCAGAAATTTTGTTGCGGTCCGCTGGCCAATATGTGGTTTTCCGGGAGAAGCAACATCCAGATTGCTATTTTTGTTTATTGCGTTATACAGCTGATTACCTTTGGGATTATTAATGCGGGAGCCACCAGAAGATGTGTTTTGCGTTATAGTCACCGGCTGCTACAAATTTATCACCTAAAGTCTTAAAATAGTCCATAAACTGCGCCTCTGATACAGCAAAGCGGGTAGGACAGTAAACTGCAGATAAAAAAGGTCTTTAGGGCCAACTAAACTATGCATTGTTGCATGCATGCATGCCGTAACCTACTGTCAAATCCGAACGAAAAGTCTGTCAAGTGCATAACAAACTCAGAGAAGACTTTTTAGTGGCTATGTTGTACTTACATGAACTTTAGAAACAATGTAGCCACTGTTGCAAACCTATGGAATATTCCCACAATTGCATAAATTTTATGTGAAATATTTCCTAAATAAATCAAATCTATTCAATTAGTAAATGACATTAACTAAGATACTTAAAACAAAATATATGCAAACCTATGATCATTTTATAAATGTTAAAAAATAAAAAGAAACCAAAATAGTTCACTTCGTACTATTCGCACGGCTTGTTGAGAAAAGTATTGGCAAATGCAAATGTGGCAACACTGAATTTTCAATCAAATTGTTGTATGTATTGTGTGTGTATATTAAATTGCATATTTCTGCAACTGCACTCCAATCCTTCATTTACATTTCGATTATAATAAAATACGTCTATTTTATTGTATAAACATTTTCTTTTTTCCCCATTTTATATTAATTTAAAAATAAATGCAGTTTCCATTTCTGGATCCATTGCAAATACATTTTTTTTGTATACATTCATAGACAACTGTTTCCTTACAGAAAGTGCGACCAGTTTCGCTCTTTCCTTAAGGAAATGACATTTGTGGAAATTGAACGAAACTTTTTGTTAAGTACGTTGTAGTTTTGATATACGATTTGTGTGTATTCGCACAGTTGCAGAAGCTGACTGCAGTCAAAGCATGCATGGTTTAGTTGGGCCTTTTGCCATTACTTTGCAAAAAAATTGAAGTGGCTTGTAGATAGTTCTGGGCATAACCCCCTAAGCAAGAATGTTTAATAGCCCCTTCATGGTTGGCTACTGATTTTTGTCTCCGAGACGATACAGTAAGGAGACAATTTTATTTTTCGGCTTCATGGTTGGCTACCGTTTACTGTCTCCATAGTATTAAGTTCCACACTTTGTGGATGACAAAAATATTGACATTTCTGGATTTACTTGACATTTGTGGTGAAATTTGACATTTGTGCCCAACATTTATTAACATAAATTTTGCCATTAAACTTTTGTAGGTTCATTTCCAATTTTCGTCTCAACAAAGAAGGTTTATGTACGTTTGTAACGAAATAAAGGATTATTTTTAAAAACCCAATACGTTCATCAAGCATGCCACCCGTTTTAAAATACTGGTTATTTTTCCAAAATTTCAATATTTCGTTCATATTCTCTTTTGGTGCAGAGTTTTGTTCTGAAAGAACAGCCTGTTTTTCAATTAAGAAAAAACTATTTTCAGTTTATAAAAATTAAATATATTGGTCCGATATTATTCGCATTTTGAAATACATTTTTTGATATTAACTGCAAATATTTATTTATTCACGTGCACTTTTTAATTTTGGCGATAGCAAAATAGCTGTCTCCAAATTTTGACATTTCTGGATACAACTATAAGAGACTGTCGCCAACCATGTAGAGAAAAAAAGTGTGGAAGACATTGAAGCGGAGATACTTCGCCTATGTCACCAACCGTGAAGCCAATTTTATCTCGGCTACTTAAAAGGCGAGATTGTAGCCAACCATGAAGGGGCTGTAAGCCTTCTTCGAATTAGTATACCAGTACCGCCATGGGCTTTGCCGTCTGGGTGATTGGTTTTATGGAATATATAGCTTGGAATAGTGAAGTTATATTTATTTGTTAAGTGGGTTTCGGACAGAAGCATTACATCTACATCTTCCCGGGACAAGAAGTTTGAAATCTCTAGTTTATGTTGGCTTACGCCGTTTGCATTCCATGCGCAAATCTTTATAAGACCTATAACTTGGCTAGGAGAGCAGTCATAGATTGGGTTTGCATTTCAACGATACGATCTAAAGATTTTTGCATGGCTATCATGAAGTGTGATAGGCTTTGAGTAAAATTAGAAATCATTAGCTCAAGGTTATTATTTGGTTCTTGTGGAGTTAGGTGTTGCATTTGAGAGCCTGATTTTACATTAGCATAAGAAATACATAGCTGGTGTATAGGGGTTGGCAGAGGACTACTAGGGGGCAGAAGCAGCAGAGAACTACTGGGGGCAGAAGTGGCAGAGGTAAATACATTTTTAGTCGGATTGCGAGCAGCTTGTTTAAGTAAAGTTACCCTCTGTTTTAGGCTTTGATATACAGTACAGCCTCTATAGTTAGCAGTATGGTATCCATTGCAATTGCTACATTTTTTGGAGCTTGAATTATTTTCTGCTTTTTTGGTACATATGGAGCTGTGGTGGAGTTCACCACATGCGACACATACAGTACGGAGATTACAATAAGTTTTAGTATGGCCAGACTCTTGGTAGTTTACGCATTGGACTGGCCCATTACGTTTGTGGGGCTCCTCGACAGAAATTTTTCGGTGCAATAAATATTTCAATTTGTATATTGGATGCGTTTCATTTTTTTTGAGCTTGGCAGCATCTGAGAGTAGTACTACCTTAAATATAGGTTGCGGAACCCTATCTTTATTTACAATGTTAATATCTGCTCTGGCATGGAAACCTTTTTCTTCGAGAGCATTTTTTATTTCATTCACATCTAAATCAGATTCAATACCTTTAAGTACTACAGAAATACCTTTACTGCTTTTCAGTTGGTAAGTATAATTTTTTTTTTTTTTGCTTCTAGGTCATGTGCTAAAGTACGGTTATTACATTCCGCGTAAATTTGGATTTTTGATTCATGTATATTTCCTCTTGTAAGTGAAACTACATGATATGAGTCTTTCCCTATTAGACTATTAATATAATTTACAAGGGGATTAGAGTTACGCTCATGCAAGAAAATAGGTGGAGGCTTATGATCTTTAATACTTTGCCTACCGCTACCACCAGCTTCATCATCATCATTTTTTGCTAATATTGCAAATCTATTATTATTGGCGTTGATTGTACCTGTAGAGGTGGATTTAATGACTTTCGCCGCTTGTATATTGCATCCGTTTTTTTGTGGGCTTCGTTTTCTTTTTAACTGGATGTATGGTCCAGCCTTAGACCGGTTAAAAAAAAAAAAAGTTTCTGAAATTTAGAGGCACCGGCAGTTTCCTATTCCCATAAGTGTCCCGAGTGGGATGTGTTACCAATTTTTTCTAAATATTGCGCTCCTGATTAGCGATTTTCATTTTACTCTTGAAACTTCCGCATGAAAAAAAAAGTTGACCAACAACCTAAAAACGATGGTGGTTATCGCTGAGGTGAACTTTTTTCTTTTAATTCAGTCTCACATTCGGAGTAGTTTTGAATGGGGAATTCGAATTTTTCATTATTTTTTAAATATGTTGTTTTCTTCAGTGGTAAAAACTGAAAATAATCATGAAATTTTGTCAAAAATTGAAATTTTTTTTTTAATGAAAAATCAGGTATAAATTTTTGGATTTTTTTGGTTTTATTATTTTAAATAATTCATTTATTTCTCTTCTATCTGATGGTGGTAACCGCAAATTTTTATTATTTTTGTACTTAAAAATATAAACATAAATATAATTACCCAAAGGATTTTTTTCATATTAAAGCTATGTTTTAACAGGAAAAATAAATTTTAATGTGGAAATCTGTTTCAAAAATATGAAATCTAGTTTTCTTGAACCAAACCAAGTGTATAGAATTAGATAAATATATTTCATATTTTTCGAAACAAATTTCCACATTAAAATTTATATTCCCTGTTAAAACATAGCTTTAATATGAAAAAATCCTTTGTTCAGTTATATTTATGTTTATATTTTTAAGTACAAAAATAATAAAAATTTCCAGTTACCACCATCAGATAGAGGAAAAATAAATGAATTATTCAAAATAATAAAAGCAAAAAAAATTCAAAAATTTATACCGGATTTTTCATTTTAAAAAAAAAAGATGTAAATTTTTGACAAAATTTCAAAACTACTCCGAATGTGAGACTGAATTAAAAGAAAAAAGTTCACCTCAGCGACAACCACCATTGTTTTTAGGTTGTTGGTGAGCTTTTTTTTTTATGCGAAAGTTTCAAGGGTAATATGAAAATCGCTAATCAAGAGCGCAATATTTAGAAAAAATTGGTAACACATCCCACTCGGGACACTTATGGGAATAGGAAACTGCCGGTGCCTCTAAATTTCAGAGACTTTTTTTTTTTTTGAACCGGTCTAGTCTAGCCTAGTTTGAATTTCAGAATTTTTTGGAAACAAAATATTTTTACCTTTATTTTGTGTGTTTGACTTTGTTGTTGTGTTTGTTGCATTTGACGAAGTTGTTGTTTTTGTTGTTGTAATGGCAACTGCTGTTTATGTTGTGGTTTCTGCTGTTGCTGCTGCTGCTGATGCTGTTGCAATTCTGAACATTGGTGCTCTACCCTGGATTCATGTTGCAGAGGAAATGTTGCTAAGCTGTTGCTCACTACATGTGAATTTGTGCCTACGAACATTATTGGTGTAAATAAACCAGATGATGATGTAGTAATTACACATGTACTAGTTGTTGCCAGAGTTGTTGCTGGCAAAGAGACTGTTGCGCTTGTAGGTGCTGGTGAGTGTTCGGAGTTGAGCATTGAGCTCCCCATGAGAGAGAAGAGGACAACACATGTTGTGTAGATTTCAGATTTGGATTATCAAATGTACTCAGAGAAGAGTTTTGAGCAAACAACGCATGCGCATTACCCGAATGAGAGCTTGAAGTAGAATTCGCGGGAAGAATATTATAAGTTGCTGTTGAATTGTTGTGGGAAGCACTCGAGCTCGTAGAAATGCACTCATTGGAAAGAGAGTGACGTCGCTGCATAGGCGGAGAGCGCTCCACGTCTTGCTAGCTTTGTTTATTTTTTTTTATGCTGAACTTTGTTCTTTCTATTTACTTTTTAAAATAAAATCACCAAACGGACAAGAAATCAATGCAAAGTGCATTAATTGTATTGGCACTCACTTCAGCAACCGTTTTCAGGAGTCTTAGATTTTTTGAATTATTTTTTACACTCGAATTATTAAATGACCACGGAGGCGATTGAAAACACGTCCGTCGCCCTTAAATCGAACTGGATCACTTCTTGATTAAACATTTGACTTTTTTTTTCTTTTGTTTATTTAACGCGCACACGTCGAATATCAATTTACAACTTCTTCGTTACAATATTACAAATATTCTAACTACCACCGGCAGCTTATATTAGGTCCGTTCGTTGGTTAATACTTTCTGAATGTAAGCCAAGTGAAATCTTTTTGAGAATATAAATAATAAACAGGATGTAACTCAAAAAGCGAATGACCGAATTTCAAAATTATTTAACGTATAGCATTTTTCGAATAATTACCAATTTTTTATTAAAATTTCTAGTTCTTGTTCATATGTTTTCTTTAAAAAACTAAAATGTGTGCAGGACCTTCAACAAGTAGTGAATTTTAAAAAGTTATATGAGTAATTTCCGATGACTATATATCCGAAAGTAGATTTGAGCAACAGTTTTGTATATGTTTTAAAATTTTTATTTTTAATTTTTACTTTATATTTTTATTAATTCAAATAAAAAAAAACTTTCCTCAAAATTCATTGGACAAAAAAATTTAAAAAAAAGATGGTGGGAAAAATATTCCCGCTGCTTTAGAAAGGGTTAAAATCTTGTGCACCGTAAAGTTTTTCATTTCGCATGGGTTTTTTAAGGAATTTACGTTAAATTTAACAGTTAATTAGTGAAGAAAAATTTGTTTGTTCAAACAAAAATTTATTTTCGATGGAATTGTACAAAATAATGAAAAATGGGGTAATTTTGATCTAGCTACATTTTCAATTTCTTATTTTAAAACTGTGCGCATTGAAAAACAATATTTTAGAAATAATTATCTGGTTGACTATCATACAATCATTCAACTTTACGATTCATTTTCAATCAAAAATCGCTCATCTATTTAATTGAATAAATGAGCATTTACCAAAAAATGTTGTGATTTCAAGCTTTTTGTTATGTTGCTGCTTCTTAACCCTTTCATACCCGAATTAAAGTGCGAGGACTTAAAAAATATATTTTTATTAATACGACTACAATGGTTAACTGACATCAATTTCAAAGTCCTACGTATCCTTGTTCGTCCTTACGGCAGCATTTACTTAGGAATTAATAAATTAATTAATTTACCTATTTTGAACCAATTGAAGTACTTTTTTTTTATGTCCGAGTAATCTATTTCACATATTATAATTAAAAGCACAAACACCTTTTTTTCCAATTTTTCGGCACTTGTTGTTTTAACGACGTTACGACGTAAGTAACGCCAATACTAAAAACTCATAGCTGCTAACTAAATTTTGTGTACACTTGAATGCACAAAACAGAGCAGCTGAGAAGACAAGAACAAAACAAATCGCGAAAAAAATAATATAACGGTGATTTTGGCATGAGAAGACAATGTTGCCTATAGGCAACATTGGACGTGAAAGGGTTAACACAACCTTTCAACAAGTGAAAAAAACTGAAGTACTGAAAAATATTTTATTAGGCAAGTATTGGACAGATACAATTAAGACATGAAATTTTCTTTCCCTCGCTTGTCAAAAGTGAGTTTCTAGTCTCGTTTCCTATGACTTTTACAGTCTTCAATTTTTAGCCACAAGAAATATGTCTGGGTGAAAAATTAAACTCTTTTTAGGAGGGGAAGTGATGAGCTGTTTTCTTACTCTCATTTTTTCTCTCTCAACCACCTCATTTTTTCCGGCTCGAACGCTTTTTGTGGTAAAACTTTATAATTATTTATAAATATTTACCTACTTTTTCCGGCTCGAACGGACCTATTGTCTCTTTTCTTTTTCTCAAATAATATTTTTCAGTCTTATGTGTTGAACAGAATTGGGACGGAGTCCGAAAAGCGGCAACGGAAATCCGCTGTCAAATAAAATTAGAATTAAATCTAAATCGACGGGTATCCGTCGGTAGGTTAACAGTCGTACACCGCAATTCTGTTCAATTTCATAGCGTCAAGTGTGTTATAATTTTTGACAGCGGATTTCTGTTGCCGCTTTTCCGATTCCGTCTCAATTCTGTTCAACACATTACTTTTTATCAATTAATTAAACCATGACTTTTTATTTTCTTTTTTACAACTAGTGTTGCCACAGGTTTTTGACCAGCGGATTATAATTTCACTAAAAAATTGTTAGTCAATTTTGTCCCGACGTTTCGTCACTTTTTTGGTGACTTTTTCAGGGGATTTTTATTTAAATAATAATTATTTAAGTACATTAAATTACTTTAATTTTAATGTAAACACTGAACATGCAAAAACATTTAAATTTAGTCGCCATTCATTTTTCATTTTAAAATTCATTTTTAAATTTTATGATAATCGCCTTATAATAATAGTTGTTGTTGTTGTTTTTGTTGTTGTTGTTGTAACTGAGTTTTTATTGATTTTGTCCATAAATACTATAGGTCGTTAACACAATTTAAAAAAAAATGGATATTTAAAAAAAAATGGTCAAAATTTCAGAAAAATCGTCATAACTCCAAAAATATAGGTTGAATTTCAATACTTATATTCTTTTTGACCAATATTTTGTTGATATTATATGTTGAAAATTCGTTTTATTAGGCTTATTAGGTCACTTTAGATCAATGCTAAAATAAAAACAAAGTTTTTATAACATTTTCCCGACGTTTCGCCTATGGGATTTAGGCTTCCTCAGGGGATTTTATTTTAGAAAAAACTAAAATGAAAAATGATTAAAAATTATGGTTCAAACACCATTCTTTAAAGGCTTACACTTTATAAAAATTTAAGACATTTACTTTAAATTATAAACTGTAATTAATTTGAACATTAAACATTTAAACATTTAAAAACTTGCACAAAAATTAGACTTTATAAAACGATACTGTAACAAGAACTAATGTTGTCGTAATCTTCTTTTCTGTTCACAGCTGTTTTTTGGTTTTGTCTAATTCTAAGGCTCTCTAACGTTAGCCTAACATTCGCTCTTCTTTCCCTGTCTAATATTGTGGTATTTTCGAAGTCCGCTTTATGATGTTTTTCTGTTAGATGTTTCGCTAGTGCTGTTGTCTGTTTTTTGTTTTAGGCGTCTGCTTTGTGTTCGCCGATGTGGGTTTCCAGCATCCGTTTCGTCGTTCCTATATATATAGCGTTGCAAGGTTTTCCTCCTTTGCCGTTGCATTTAATTTCATATACAATGTTATGTTGGTGTTGCTTTTCAGTTTTGTCTTTGTTTTGTGAATAGTGGTGTAAGCGTGTGGTTGGGTTTATGAGCGAAAGCTATGTTCTCTTTCTCAAATTGCTTGAGAGACACGTCATCTGTTAACTTTGGTATGTACGGGATACAGAAAAATCGCTTAGGGTTGCCAACTGTCGAAGTTTGTTGTCTTTCATAAGTTAAGTTTTTAGAGATTAGGTGTTCAATTATTTTTTTTTGGGTAATTGTTCATGTGTAGAATATTGCGAATTTTGTTGATATTTTCCATTTTGAATGTTTTATCACTTATTGTCAGTGCTATGTGTATTACATTGCTGCCTGTATTGCGTTTTTGTTTGTATGGTTGTGTTGAATTGAAATTCATAATCCTGCCAGATGCCGTCGGTGTCATGTACCAATTAAAGATTACGTTTTCATTTGTTCTATGGATGGGTGCGTTTAAAAATGATAGTTTGTTATTGTTTTCTTCCTCATACGTGAATTGCTAAATTCTGTAGCAAAATTCCAGTGTATTTTGCTAGTTTGTAGCAAGGTACATTGACCGAAGAAGAAATTGGCCTGAGTGGCATGTCTGGCTTATGTATTTTTGGGAGACCGTACAGTCTGGGTGCGTTACTTGCAGAGCAACTTAGATTTAGTTTCGTTTTGTAATCAATGTGATTGTCTTTAAAGAGGGTATTGATTATGTTATTGTTTGTTCTTTGTAGTTTTTGTGAGGGGTCTTTGCGGATTGTTTTGTATGTGCTTCTTACTTCAAGTAGTTCGTTCATTTTCCTTTTGTATTCGTTTTTGTACATGACTACTGTTTTGTTTCCCTTATCTGCTGTTGTAATAAAAATTGTTTCCTGATGTTCTTTGATAACTTTTTGTGTTGTTTTGTATATTTCTAGAATGAATTTTTCTTTTGTTGTCAAACTTCGTCTTCTAGTGTAATTCATGATCTTGTGTGTTAACTTAGACCTGGTAACCTCTTTCTCGTTTTCGTCCTCAATTGTCTGTATGTATTGTTCTATATCAGCTATGATATGTATGGGTGAGATGTTTTCATTGTGTGTTGGTATCGCAAACTTTTTACCTAGTGAGAGCAGCCACTTGCTTGTCTCAGGAAAAACAATATTTGTTTTATTTACGAACCATTCCTCGTTGAAAATTATTTTGAGCTCGCGAAATTTTGCGTTTATGAGCTTGTCTAATTTTAATTTGTCAGCGTGCTGTCTTTTTTCTATAAAATGTTTTGTTGCATATCGTTGTGTTTTCTTCAGAGATTCAAGTTCTACATACCATTATTGAAGGCCATTAAATTATTATCTTTCTTATGGCACCCATATTTTTGATATCCATACAGGGGTTTCCAACTTATGATTGTTTTTACAAAAGCTATATCTGGAACTTCCGATGGCTATATCTCCGAAACTAGATCTGAGCGACACTTTTTTTTCATATTTCTTATTTATTTTTAACCCTCTTTTACCCCTAAAAAAATAAATAAAATTGGACAATGTCAGCTAAAGTAAACTTATGCCTCAATTACATTTGGTAATTAATTATACATGCAATTGCAATTACTTGTAATTTGTAATTGAAATGTTTCAATTACAATTACATGTTATAGTAGTTGAAAATTACGAAACTTCGACTGAAATTACTGTAATCCAAAATATGTAATTGAAAAGGAAAGTAATTGAACGAAATTTGTAATGGATTATTTTTAGTTGTAATTTCTCATTTTTTAGTAATCAAATACAAGATATACAAGTACAAATGCATATCCATAGATAGTATCTATTAGATACACACATGTAAATACATTAACACGAAAGATTATAATAAATTATAATTACATAATTCAAAAACTTTTTATTTGCTTTGCCCAGAGTTAAAATTTCAAAATTTCCATCGTTAAGTTTTTGATGTCGGAGTTGTGACACAATGCAAACTGTAAAAATGTCATTTATACATGTCCAACAAGCATTTAACTTGGTGAAATGTTGGAGCTCAAGTTCCTTCTTTACATTCCCATATAAATCATATGCAATAAATAGCATAAATATTTTTTGTCAATTTTATCGCTTGAAAGAAAATTTTTTGTCAAATTTTAATAAATGTAATTGCAGAAAAATGTGTGATTAATTACATTTTCATTTCAAATTACTTGGCAAAAGTAATGGATTGAAACTTCTTTAAAGATTACATAAAATGTATTAATCCAAATACAAAAGTAATTAGAATTGCATGTAATTGTAATTTTAAATTACATGCAATTGAAATTAATGTAATTGAAAAAACTTCAATTACAATTACTTTTAATTTATTTTTTGAATTAAAAGTAATGATTACTTGTAATTGTAATTGAATGAATTGTAATCCAAAAATACCCAAGTCTGGGCAAGATGGGAAAAACCAAAGAGACGAAGTAAAAATGTGTCGTAGCCTAAGCTGGCATAGTTATTTAAGATTTTAATCTTGTTATGCTAGCTGATTCAAGTTTTTAATAAATGAAATGAAATATTTTGCAAATGCTAAACAAAAACCACAAAAGAGAATAGACAAGAATTTGTTTCACCTAATTTGCCTGTGTAAACGCCGAGTATGCATAGATAGTGGTGCTCCCGTATACAAGCTCGAAAGCATTCGAGGTATGCCCATAGAGTTAGTCCAGAAGTGTTTTCATTAGGGTTTTAATTTTGAAAATTCTGTAGATTTTTTTAATGTTTGTTTTGCCTATCTTTAAGCATGTGGTTTAAAAATTATTTTCACAAAATTTGAATTTCCTAACTGAGACCTGTAAACAACGTGGACAGAGTTTGTGTCCGAAAATTCTACATTAGATGACAATATATAACGTTTTAGGTATTATAGTAGTATGTGAGGTGCCATCCCCTATTGTCAATCCACGCCCACATTTTTTGTGTGGGTGAAAGTGCGATCAATATACATTCGAAGGGTTTTCCGCTTCTAGATCAAACCTGTGAATGGCGCAAACAGTTTGTTTCCTATTACAATGGAAAATGCGATAGGAAAAATGGAAATACAAAAATTGAGTTAAAACATATGTTAAAAAAAAATGATATTTTCGAATTGTGCGAAATGGCGTCTTGTCTGAGGATCCTACAAGATGGATTAAATACTAGTTCTGCTGAGTCATGGTAGAAGGCGCTTGATGATGAATTCATAGCTCAAATTAAAAACAACACATTGGAGATAGATGATATTGACGGAACACAACACAATGAAGCACGCTAGTAGTTGATACAACGGCCAAAGCCAAATTAAAAAGGTAAGTCAGACGAACAGGAACAGACAGATCACAATTTCCAAACGTAGAAAGAATGCAAATCATTATTGTCAGACCACGATTCTTTACTTTTTATTCATTTCTTTCATGGACTACTCGGACTTAACTTAAAAAATCGTTGTCAGGACTCAAATATCAAGAGTTGGAACTACAGTTAAGATCATGTGGAGAATCACGGCGTTCCACACAAAAAGGGAACGCACTGAATATTAACTGGTGGAACTTCAGTTGAAATCAAGCCACAGTTTTCAATTGTAAATGTGACGTTTTTTAGTTGAGCAAATTTTTCTACAATCTTTCACTTATTAGTAATCTTCGTTTGTTTCCTAATAAGAACTTGACTTTGCAATTAGATTGGAAAAACGCTTGAGATTTGTATAGTTTTTAATGTAAGGCGTTGGAATTACAATTGATCCCAACTTGAAATCCCAGGCATTCTCCACAAAAAGGAACACTGTTTACCCAGCAATAATTGCAAGCGTATTTAAAACTTTTCTATTATTTTTACCTCTTAGGTAAATATTTTTAGTGTTAACATTTTTGAATTACCGGCCTTGAGTACAACCTTGGATTACAATTTGAGTATAGTTTGAAAACACGATGGAATCAGACGTACAAATTCCACAAGGCT
This sequence comes from Meiosimyza platycephala, assembly GCA_963662105.1. NCBI lineage: Eukaryota > Metazoa > Arthropoda > Insecta > Diptera > Lauxaniidae > Meiosimyza > Meiosimyza platycephala. Next base: position 72,836,454 of record OY759208.1, on the reverse strand, counting down.
GGAAAAGATGTTAATTGGGTTGAAATTCACACATCACAATCCATATCATTTATATTTTGTACATGATAAATTGAATAACACTACATAAGAGCGCAACTTTTCAAATCTGAATGAAAATATAAACCTAAAGCTAAAACCATTGTAGATTGTGGTACATTGGTATTTTAAGAATCAAAAGCTATTTTTGCTCTTAAAATACGACATCATAATTTATTGTAAGATAGATTAAGCCACAATGTGCCGTAAAAAAAAAACTTTCTTTGCCGTCAAAATCCAACAAGAGCAGACTCTTTAGAATGTACACCTACTTAAGACGAATGATAGATTTTTCGCATTAACTTTAAAAATCTTACGCACTCATTTCAAAAAAATGTATGAGTTGGAATTATTTACAAATAATCAAGACAAGTGCAGGTATTTATTCCTTAATAATAATTTCATAGTAAATTTACCTTCCAAAAAGTGGATGCCATAGTGCTGGGATTGAATCAGTGATAATTGTTCCGATGTTTTTTATCGAACTTTCCGGTGGTGTCGCTTTTGCACAAATTAGATTTTGTTGACTGAGTCTTACTAAGTCGGATGTACATTTTAGATTTCCTTGTGTGGTCGTTGCTGCTACCAGAGCTGATGAACTGCCAAATATTTTCACGTTATGTTCACGCTTAAAGTTGTCACATTTAGAGGCATATTTATTATCAGAAACAAGATTACTTAAAGGAACAGTTATTGGTGTGGCAATATTTTCAGGATCCAGTAAATTTGAAAGAGATTTACAAGTTAATCTAGGTCTATTGTCCGTACTTTGCTGATTTTTCTCAATTTTATTGGGTGAACTACCATCATATTCCACTTTATTAGTTTTATCTGCAATTGTTGATTTTCCCAAAATGCCACATTGAATATTTTTAGACACATGAGGCGTCAAGAAATTGTTTTCCATAAAAGATTTTTTAATAATCTTTAAGTCTGAACTTTGTTCATGAAAAGGTTGTTTTACAAGCTCTGCCCTTTGAGACGAAATTGGATTTAATCTAAGCATACGATGAATTTGCGCTTGAGCGAGTTTTTCCCATATTGAAATTTCTACAGGAGTAGGAAAAGTATGAATACCGTTTGAATAATCAAGATTTTTCAATTTTTGCTCTTTGCTTCCGTTGTCAAAGTTATTAAAAGTTTGGTTAAATGATTCTGCTGCACAGTTTTGATTGTAAAATGATAGTAAAGAAGCATTTTTGAGATTGCTGTGATCGGTGCTGCAATCCGTAAGATTTTTGACGGAATCCTGTGAGACTTGATTAAAATATGGAAGCCATAACATTTGATTCATGACTGCTAACGTAGCCGCGTTAATTTCGGACTCTAAACTCGATTCTACTTGGATGCATTTCGCATTATTTTTGCAGTCCGACTTTGACATTTCAGATTCAACAAGTGGGTTAATGTTGTTTTGTACCTGCAATGGCTGCTCACATCTTACGTTTAGCGTTGGCAATGCTATGCTTCTTGCCTGTTGAAATTTTTGCTCTTGCACTTCCGCATCATTACGTAGTATTGCTTCTAGTTGAGCCATGGATATGACTAAAATGTTTGGATTTTGTAAAATTTCTGGGTAAGCAAATGCTTCCGGGAGCTTAAGTTCTGGACGTGTTGTTAACAACAGTGGAATTTCACGAGCCGGCGAGGCTAAAACAGCTCCTAAACGATCCTTAGGCACAAGTATCGGATCAGGTACTTTCCACTGAGTATTTTGAATGAGAAGCTTCAATTGAGTCAAAGGGTCAGGATCTTTGTCAATTTTTGCTTCAAGTGAACTATGATTGTTTTTGATAGAGCTTCTAATACGCTTTTTTATTGGTTCTTCTTCATCACTTATGTGATCGATTAAAACTGTTTCAATATAATTTGTTGTGGCAAAATTTTCTGAAGTTTTTTTAGATTCTTTACCTTTTTCTAAATTTATTGGTTCAGTTTGTTGTTTGGCAATTGTATTAAATGGAGTTAGCTTTAAAAATTGTTCAAATATATTTTTGATTGCTTCAGAGGTAGGTTCGAAAGTAGTTCCTGAACTAAGGCAAGGTGATTTTACATCAGAAGTAGATGTAACTGCACATTGACTTCGTGATTCCGATGGAGGGCATATTTCTTCCCTCTTTCTATAACTTAAATCTTTTGGAGAATTTCCATTATAATTTGTAGAACGTTTGCTTTCATTCATAGGTAGCTCAATCTCTAGTATTACATTCTTTGAAGACAACGGCTGGATGTTTACATCAGTTGCATGTTTAGTAAAAGTATCAATGAAATTGTTGGATTGGAAAAGTTCTCCATTCACATCCTCGATTTCACCGGCTTCATTAAATGAGAGACATTTTGGCGAATCATTGACTGAATTATTTATACGCGATATCTCCGTTACAGGTTCGTTTTGCATAAGGATTTGTTCGTTTTCACTGAAGTTCTCTAGGTGGTTATTAATGTGCAGATTCTCATTTGCTATTTCATTATCTGCTATTAAGTGGTTTTCGCAGCTATTTTTTACCAGAGAGTCAATCAAATCGGATCCACTATTTGCGTTATCGGAGCAATGCTGCAGCAAGTCAGCATCGTCTAAAAGATCTTCTAAGTTCTTTGTTTCATCATCAAGGTCCTTTCCTGTTTTATCATCTTGAACCGTATTATTTTCAATATTGGAGTCTTCTAAATTTATAACTATATTATTTAATGGGTACAAATTATTTATTACCGCATTAGTATAAATTTGTCTATCCTTAGGAATAAACAGACCAGTTTCCGGACATAGTTCATATTCTGGCGGCTCAATTTGATATGTTTCCTCAATTGGTGAACTAAAAATTTTATTTTCCATGTTGTGAAAACTCTGGTCGTTCTTTTCAATATATTTAGCAATGGAATTTGTATTTAATTGTGAGATTTTTATATCTTTTTGAACGAATCCCTGAATATCAAGGCATGTTGACTCTAAATTTACCGATCCCTTGGTTGTTGTGATTTCAGAATTAGGGACTGGTTTTTTTGTCGATTCCCGTTTGCGTTTACTTTTATCTTTTTTTTGCTTTTTGCTCAGTGTTTTATTGGAATCGGAACAGTTAATCGTATTAGAATAAGGAAGAAGTGAGCCAGATGTGTTTTTAGATATCGGCAGTTGCTTTAGTTGTATATCACTTGTGGTGTTTTTATGACCAGCACATATATTTTCGTGTTTAATTGCTATTAAAGGTGTTGGCAGGAATTTAACTACTCTTGTCGACGCTTGATCAGTGTGCGGTGTCGCTCGCCAACCGTTTGTTGTTTTTGTTATTCGTATGCGATTACGTTTGTCATAATCTTCGCAACGGACTTCTACTATTCTCGTATCATCTTGTTTAACCCAAAGAAATATTGGGTTTACTTTTGCTGTTGGAACTACTTTAGCAGTTGTCTTAAGAGAATTAAAGCTTTGGGCTTTTATGCCCCTTTTATTATACGATGTACTTACAAAATAATTTGATTCTTTTTTTATAGAGCATATAACATTTTTAGATTTATTGAATGAATTGTTGAGTTCTCCAACTTTCAAATGCCCGAATTTTGATTTGGTTTTTGTACGAGTTTGTTTATTTGATTTGTTACCAGACCGACTTTTGGGTTCCTCTTCAAAAACCAAAAATATATCCCTTGCCACTCTCCGTCGTTCCGACTTACGGTGAAAAACCTGATCATCAGAACATTCAAATTCATTTTTGACAATTTTAGACTGATTTAGCTTAGCTGAAATTTCGGAACTTTTAAAACAGATTTTATTTCTAAGTTTTGACATTTCCAAAATTTTGGACCACGCTACGTTTGATGCACATTAAATGGCCATCTTTAACGCACACAAGTGCTGGAGTAAATCCTTCATGTGCCAAGCAAAGCTTATAATTTTTTTATCAGCGAACTATTATATTTTATAAGTTTTACTACACGAACATAAGCACAATTTTTGTACTCGACAAAATCAATAGAAATTTGTATACATCAATCATTCAATAAAGATGGAAGAAAATCATCAATAGAGATGCTAAAATCATTTCAGACTGGATGTTATTTTTATGGATAACCTATGCTGTCACTTGCAATATGGCTGTACACACGATCCCACATGTTGGACAGCATAGCTTCACAATATGTGCAGCACTGGTGTGATATATTCGCGATTTTTTGTTGCTCCGAAGAAATTAATATACATATTGGGGAGACTACGATTTCCGTGGCGCCTCGATTTTTTTTATTTTTTCAATAAAAAACGTCAAAATAAATCGAAAATGTTAAATAAAAAAAATGCATATCTCGTTTAGTTTTCGAGTTATCGATACTTACATTTTTTTTTTTGATAATATCGTTAGTGCTAAAATTTCAATGCCGGCGCAATTTATTGATGATTTTCAATATAATAGCTCGAAATAAATCGAAAATGTTGAATAAAAAAAATCAGTACCTAGGTTGTATTTCGAAATATCGATACTTAAACATTTGATTTTGATGGATTTTGAAAGCAATTTAAGGACGAACTTCAGTAGAAACGAAGCCGGTGTTGGATTTTTGGGAGTTTTAAATCCTTTTATGTAAAATTACTGTGGCTAGCAAACCAGGTGTTGGATATATTATAGACTGATCCGCGGCCGAAGGCTGCCGCGAAGCCGGTGTCGGATTTTTGGGAGTTTTAAATCATCAGCAGCGGCCGTAGGCCGCCCACTTACCCTTACTTTTATGTTAGATTACTGTGGCTATCAAACTAGGTGTTGGACATATTATAAACTGATCAGCCGCGAAGCCGGTGTGGGATTTTTGGGAGTTTTAAATCCTGACCTGCGGCCGTAGACCGCCCACTTACCCTTACTTTTATGTAAAATTACTGTGGTGCCGCAGGAGTCTTACTTGTAGGGGTATAATAAAAATTACATTTTTAAGTATCGATATTTCGAAAACCAAACGAGTTATCGATTTTTTTAATTTAATATTTTCGATTTATTTTGAGCTGTTCTATTGAAAACCATCCTTGAATTGCGGCGGCATTGAAATTTTGGCACTAACGATATTATCAGAAACAAATTTTTATGTATCGACAACTCGAAAACTAAACGAGATATTCATTTTTTTTTTAACATTTTCGATTTATTTTCATATATATATATATATATATTTGTTTATTTAAAAAAAATTAGTTTAGATTGCGGAAAGTGCAAAAAGGTACGCGAGGAAGTAAGACGGTTACTTGTAGTGGAACATGCGGAATTATATTCTATGCAAAATGTATTGGGTGTACGGACTACCTTTTAAATGCGTTAGAAGAGAACAATATTTTCTATGTATTGTGCGGCGAATTCACAAACGCACTTAAAAGTATTAATAATAAGCTATCAAGCATAGCAGAAGAATTTAAAGTAATAAAGGAAAAAATAGTACAACAAAGTGAAAAATGAGAAGAAACATAAAAGAAAATTGAAGATGTCAACAAATGTCAGCTGGTCGTTAAAGAGCATAAGGCTAGATATGCAGAAAATTTAAAGGAAATGAAACAGCCTGAATCTATGATAATTCTAAACCCGAAAAAGCACAGGATGCAAGTGTTGCACAAAATGAAATGATGGATAAAATTAATCCAGTAGGAATACAAGTCTTAAAAGTGAAAAGACAAAGAAATGGCACAGTAGGCACAGTAGACCAGCAGCTAGCGACAGAAATTTAGTTTCGAACAAGCCTTTCAGGATTCTGAACATATTATACTCACAGAATAAAAATTTGATGATATGAAAGTTGGCGTCTGGGGCATTTCGAAGAAAACCGAATTTGAAATTGCAAAAAAAATAGATATTTTTAACCAATCGAACCACGTATGCTAAGCGTACTACATGAAATTTTAGGGCAAAATAGTCCATCAGCATCCATGGCATACGTGTTGAGCTGGGTCTAAGGTCAATACCCACTCTTACATGTGAAAAAAAAAATATCATTTTAAGTCAATCGAACCATGTATGCCATATACATATGTATAATACATTAATGTTTATAAGACATTTTTATCGGAAAACCATCGGCATACATGTAAGACAGGGCCTAATGGCCTCTGAAGATATGCAATTGTGTAAAAAAAATATCCATTTCGGAACAATCGAACCATGAATAAAATTTATTTCAAATTAACCCTTATGAGCGCAAATAAAAATTCTAACGTCAAAGCGCAGGTCGGGCCTTCGAAGCCCGGCATTGGCAGTGAAGAAGAAAGTGGAGAATTTATTATGAATTTTTTTTCCTGCACACTCATTAAGTAATAAAATGAATTAGTAAATACAAATGCCGTAAAATTAACAAAATTTTAATTTTTACATTGAAAATTACATAGAAAAATAACACGTCAAATTGTTTTTTCACATGAACAGGAAATAAAAATTATTCATCATCGGATTTATTCTGCAACGTCCTCTAAACGGTACAAGCTGCTCGTCAATCGTCAGGTTTTTTCCGGATGAGTAATATTTGTTCAAGTTATGGACAACACGATCGAACACATCCCTGATAGGTGCAAATTTGTCGTGTGATCGTCGTACATTGCGTGTGTCCTTGTCGTCGAATCTTATGTGACGAAGATTAGAAAAGAATCGTTTCAAGCCCAGTGTGGCTCTGAAAATGAGTAGACCGCGCAAAGGTCCAAAAAACTCTCGGAAATTTTTTTGCTTGATCGATCAACACCTGCAGCTATAAACAATCCGATGTATCCCTTCATTTCCACGCAATCAATATCTTTCCACTTCCTGTCATGCTTTTTCGCTTCGACAATACTGTATCGCACGATAATTTCAATTATTTCCTCGTCAAATATTAAATCGAAGCAATCCAATGCACTTTCCAAATGTTTATCAGGTGGCAGCAAAACTTTATTCAATTGAACACGTGAATAACGAGAGGTTTTCAGAGAATCACGTCATGCGTCGATTGGTGATGAACTCCATTCCGTTTTATCTCGTCCAATAAATGTGACACGATCATTATCGACATCTATTTCTTCTCCTGCGCCATCACTCGATTCTTCAGATTCTTTTTCATAGTCTGCTGCATCAGATTCATCGTCAGAAGCAATGTCAACATCATCCTCCTCTTCGCTTCGGCAAATAGCAACATCGGCCTCATCTTCTGATAAATTTGTTTGAATAGCTGCTGTCACTTCTGATTGCTTCAGGCGATTAACGCGGGAAGGAGCGTCTTGTCGCCATTTGTCACCTGAAAAATTTCACTTGCAGTCGAACAATCTCAAAAAGCACAAATAATATAACTTACCAATCGTGAATCCAAAAATTAAAAGAAGAAACCAAAAAATTCAGCAAAACGTTTGCATAACTAAATAAAAAAATACACGCATAAAAGTAACAGGCAGGGTAGCATACCCTGCCACACTCTCGCCGGGTTAAAAATGTATGCAAAACCTATTTTGTAAGTAAAATATAATTATCTTAGCAAATACAAAGAATATAAACAACTATGAAATCACATTGACATTGCCACAGACACCGGGCCTCCGAGGCCCGTCTTGCGTCTTTGTGAATGTAAAAAATGTTAGTGCCCTTGCAGAGCACCCTTATGAATGAAATTTTTTAAATCCTTCATTTTTGCATATATTTGGAATTGATTTACAAAAATTTCCACGGACAAGCCATATAAACAAATAAAATTTCTTTAAAATCAAAAATTGTTACTGGCCGGGCCTCCGAGGCCCAGCTTTCGCTCATAAGGGTTAAAGCTGTAACCTTAAAATGTTTTGTTACGCGCTGCCTATAAAACAAACTAAGGACGATCTCGCATAATTTTCCCGGCTAGGGTCGCGGTTTTCCTAGGCAGCATTTGTGCGCACGCATAGAAAAATTAAATAAAACAAAATCCGAGGAAAAATATCCCAAACGGGGTAAACAACCCCACTTTTACATTGACTTTCGTTACTGTACCTCGCCGTTAAAATTCCACCCCAGCATCTTCCCAAAATGTACGCCCTAGCAAATCTTCATCTTTTATTTTATAAGTAAAAAGAACTAATTTTCGTTTTATTCTTTTTTTTAATTTTCAAATTCATTAACGTTTCTGAGTTTTCCTTTTTTTTGAACAAATCTTCTTAAGCTTACTAAAAGATAATGATTTAATAAATGTTATACAAATTTATTGAATTCACTGCTTAACATAAATTCAAATACTATGATTAGAATTTAACGTTACAATAGCGGTATTCACGATCTGTAGTATTTGGTCTTGTATTATGTATTTTTGATAAATTTGATATTTGTAGTAAATTTGATATCGTAACAAAAACAAAACACTTGCAGTTTTCAAATACTCTAAATATCAAAAATACAATGACAAAACCCTATTGTAACTTTTGTATAGTATTTGTCATTTGTCAATCGAAGTTATCATAGTAAAATAAAGAAAACATGTCAATCGAAGTTACCATATCATAATTTCTCAAATACTTTTCAAATTATTCAGTAAAATAAAGAAAAATATTTTAGGGCGCTCACAATCTGTAGTAAAAATTGTAAATATTTACAAAAAATACTAAAAGTACTACAGATCGTGAATGCCGCTAATCCATTTCTAGCTGTTGTAAAAATTTAACTTACATTAATAATTAATATAGGTATATATACATGCTACTTCATGTATACATACGTTTATTAATTCTTTTAAGCAATCTTTTGTACACCAAAAAACTAGGTTTCTAGAAAGGCATTGATTCTACAAGGAAATACTAATGTTAAAGTTAATAGTCAAAAATATATACTTAAATATATTATACCAATAAAAAAAATGTCGAATATTTAGCGACTTAGCTGGTGGCTGTGGTTGTCGACAGCTTTGGCTGGTAATAATGTAGACTGCGGCTTCTGTCAGTGCTGTAGATGTTGTTGTTGCTGCTACTATTGTTGTTAATGTTGGTTGATGTTGTTATTTGTGATACAATTAGTTTCGTTTAATTTTTGTGTACCTTGCTGGTCAAGGAGTTGTTTTAATAAAATTAGTTAAGTGTTATTTATATTTTTATTTTCGAATGCTCACTCGTTTCAATTTCTTTTGTTTTTGCTTTGTGTCCATTCGATTCTTGTCTTTTTCTATCGCTTGCTTGCTCTTTTACACGTTCATTGTTTTTGTTGTTCTCTACATTCTTCTTATAATGACAGTTATGTAATTTTTCATTATTAAGTTTTTCTTTTAATTTATTTTTTTCCAATTTTAAATTTTCTTAGGTATCACTGCATTTTCCATCCCTGTTATTCGTATATTTGCATACACTTCTTTAAAGGGAATTTTCATGCACATTATTTTAAATTTTTACTTAATAGTTTTTCTTCTTAAATTTCAGTGAGATTTTGATTGTCAAATTTTATGAAATTCGTAGCACTTTTTCAGCATTTCACGCCATTTATTCACGGCAGCGGACGAGTTTTCTTTTCGTTTCCTTTTAGTCGCGATTTTTCCCCATTTCGATTTTCTTTGCAATACCCTTTTTATATTGTCCAAATAAAAAATTATATTTATGCAAACTGAGATCTGGATTCGATTAATTGAATTTATGTACGTTTTAATCAGCACAAATGTTTTTCCATTAATTATATTGTTTTTAAACCTTTAAACGCGACTTATATAATTAAAGACGCAACATCAATTTTGAAGAAGAACTTTATTACAGAACGATCACTTAACTACTACTTAAAAATAAAAACTATCAAAATTAACTGTTAAAATGGCATAAACATAAACATTAAATACGATAAAAAGCAGTCAGCTAAAAGATGCTGATTCTGTGCTTTTGGTCACGTACTGACTGCCTATCATCGACCGTCGCAGACGGTAACGTGATAGCCTCAGTCAGACGGTTGTATACAGCTCCTCCCGAGTTACTCTGAGAATTCTCCTGAATTCTTTTATTTAAAATTTTTATTTTCATACTTTTTTGCTTCAGAGTTTTAATTACAATAAACAATGCCATTAGCAGTATTATAAAAAAAGTTATGCTTAAACCATACGATACATTTTTGTGGTATTTTACCTCATTTATTTCTTTTATGTTTTTAAAATTATCTAATACAATTTTTTTCAAAATTTACATTGATTTTGTATGTTTGATTCAACATTTTTACTGGGTGTATATATTTATCGATAAATTCAATCTTGTTGTTACTATATTTTTGTTTTGAAATTTCAAATTTACAATTTGAAAAGTTTATAATGTAGTTTTTATTTAGCACAAGATTTCTATTGTCACAATTTTGCATAACTTTTTCGTTATAAGCATTTTTCATTACAAGTGTATCTTCATTAATTTCCTGGATTATAGTTTTGTTACAGTATTTAAAATTACATTCGTTTGTGAATATACAATTTTTGCTTACTCCTAAGTTTTTAAACCTAGTGTTTTCTTTATAAACATAACTTTGTGACTTTATATTTGCAACAGTTTCGTCGTTTTCGTCTATTTGCAAATAGTTTTTATTCGGCAGTGGTATTATCAATTTAAGGTCTGCTGTAATATAATTTTTTGGGATTTGTATCGCGAATATCATAGAATCGTTTTTATATGAAAGGACTCCCATCTTAACTTGCTTTAGTTTATAAAAATCTATATTGAAATACTCTATTTCTTCGTTTGTTAACATCCCTGCATGAATTAGATTAGTGTTGGCAATTTACCCTCCCGCGCTCACATTGCCCGTTGCGGGCCATCATTCGGCCCGCCGTGCAGTTGCTGATTTCTATGCGCTGATTCGCATGAAAATTGAATATGCGAGAAACCCAGTCGGAATCAAACGTGCAAAAACAAAACAAATGCAAACAAAAACATTATTTATGCGAAAGGCAATTTTTTAAGCATGTATCATTGAAATATTATTTATTTGTTGTAAAAAAATTTAATTTCATGGAAAAATAGTCACCAATATTGCGTCTGGTGTCGTCACAAAATATTGAACCAGATATTGAAAGTCTTATTTTAAGTAAACTCTGTTAATATGTTTGTATAACATACATATGTATACATAATATGTATAAGATTTATGAAATGTTTTCTTTTTGTTATTAAATAAAAATACAATTATTTTATATGCCAACATTTATCTTTATTTATTAACATCAGTGATGCACGAATTTCTACTGGGTAATTTTTTTCTATATGTGGAAAAGACAAAACACATTTATTTTCATTTTTTTTTCGCTGGAATTTTTTCACACATACTCGTGCGAAATGTTTGTTGTAAACGTCAGCGCGCTGTCGACTTCTGATCACCGCAGCTGGCCATACCTATATTAGATTATGCTTTGTGGCCGCTATGTTGTCTTGAATTTGAATTTTTTCTTCAAGATACCTCAACTTGTTCATTAGGTATTAAAAATTAACTGCTCTAATAATTCTCTATTTTCAGTCTGCACTTTGTTTATTGAATTTAAAATTTTCTTTCTATCAATTTCAATTGTAGTTTCTCATAAGTTTAACGATTTATTAAAATGTTCGTTAATGGATCTGCCTTAGTATCGATTTGTTCAAACTGCCAAAATTTTTCTACCAAACTACTTAATTGCTCACCTTCATTCTGATTCACTAGAAAGTTGTGCACCTTTGTGCCACATCCGTTGATGCACTTTACAGCTCCAGAAACAACCCATCCAAACAGTCTTTTGTAGTCGTGGTAATTGTTCACTTAGACAAATACGGCCAACAGACAGAAGGTCTAAAAATATCTCTGCGCTTGGAAAAAGCTTTCTTTTATGCATTTTTTTCTTATAAGAAGTTTCTAATATAGATTGTTTTTTACCTCAAAACATTGGGGAAAAACGCGGTGCTTTCGAAAATGTTTCTTATAAGCGTTCCTTTCTTATATGAATTGTACTTATATCCGTTACCTACTGTGCAGATTCATTTTTAAATCCTGAGCAATTGGTAAGTCCATGGTCACCGTTGTGACTCGCATGAAGACTTGCCTATTGCAAGTGAAGTCAAATTTGGCTTTTTAAAGTTGTATTTCGGCTTCCAATCTTTATTGGCCTCTTTTGAAATATATGTTTGGTTAGCACGACTTGATTTTACTTCACGCGCTTCCAATTGCTGGCGACGTCTGGCCAAAATCAATGAGCACTCGTCCCATGACCTGATTTTAGTATAATCGACTGACTCTTCCCACTTTACGAGAGAGTCTTCATCGAGCCTTTCCATAACTAAAAATATAAGCTTTGGATTTGCAATATTTTCATAACTGCCCAGAGACAACATAGTGGTGGCAAACTATCGATAGCACTATCGATACTGTCGATAGTCTTAAATTTGTTGCCACTATCGATAGTTTTCTAAGACTATCGAATATTTTCACTATCGAACATTTGCCGCTATTGCAATTTCAATTGGGTTTTCTACATTCCAGCTACATTCAAAGCAACAAAATTTTAAAGGTTTATTTAATTATTATTTAATAACAATAATTGAACGATAAATTTGCAAATTTCGACGAAAAATAGATTTTTTCGATTTTTTAAATTTTTCGGTCATTTTCCCATTGCAGTATACTATTTTTTTCCCCCATTTATCGAAAGTAGACGTAGCAACGAGTAAGTGAGCCAATACAGAACTCCGTAGGAGGTGTAGTTTTCAGAGAAATCGCAGTTAAAAATTTTGTTTTTTTTTTAAATTAAATTTAACAACAACCTCTAAATATTTCCGTTTAAGAAAATTACTACTTTTGTCCAACACTAAGAAGTATCTTTTGCCAAAGTTTCAGCTTCTATCTATCTATTTTTTGTCAAAGAAAAAAGTTAAAAATCGAATAAACCGGTTTTCCATAATTTTTTCTTTAAGGTTACGTTGAAAATGGTTAAACCAAAAAATGTAGATCTTCTTATTTCCTACAACTTTTATATTAAACTTTTTTCATTAGGATGCTTGTTCGACAATATTCCGCTGTCAGAGTGCTGTAACTATAATTATTTTTATTCTCATTTTTACGACTAATTCTACTGGACAATATAATGCAATATGCAATAAGTTTTTTAAATAAAAATAGTTGGTAGTAGTTGAAAAAAAATCTAGACTTTTTCTAATGTCCTAACTGCAGTGACAATATTAAATTTTTTCTTGTTCTTTAAAGTAATCTAACTATCGATAGCCTATCGATAGTTTTCAGAAACTATCGTCCACTATCGATGGTCAGGACTATCGATAGTTTGCCACCACTAAGGCAACATTGCGCTTAAGTGTGCGTTCACACTATCAATAACTTGATGCAACTGTTCTGCAGAATATTTTTTAAATTTCGAAATTTCAAAAAGCGCCGATATGTGCTCTTCGAACATAAGAGCTTTTTTGTCGTAATTGTCTTTCAAGCGTTGCAGTGCCTTTGCATAGTTATCATCTGTGACATCAAAATCAGAAATTGCTGCCAAAGTCTTGGGCCCAAGGCTCTCTTTAAGAATAAGAAACCGCTCACAGTCATCTAGTGCTTGGTCGTTATGCACAAGCTTTGTAAAAATCGAAATAAATTTTGGGAACTCAGAATATTTGCCTTCGAATTTTGGCAATTTTATTTGTCAATGTATGCGTGGTAGTGGCATAACAGCAGTCGTTCCATTCAGGATACTGACATCCGCCATTGAAGGGGGCTTCTTTTTTAGTGAAGACATAATTAATGATTTTGTTGTTACATAAACTTCTTCAATTTCTGCAATGAATGTTGCGTTGGAGTTTAATTCCGATTCACCAGAAATCTTATCAATATTGGCTTGTACGTTTATTATTTGTTTGAAATACGACTCCAAAATTCCAAGTCGACACTCTAATTCTTCGACCGACAATTTTGTTGCTTTTTTAGATACCAATGTTTTTATGCGTGTTATGCTGCCCTTTGTTGTCGCTCGCAATGCCTTAAATTGTGCTAGCTGCGTTGATTTTGATACACTTGCGTTGTCCACTGAATTTGCCGATTTCCTTTTATCTTCGTCAGAAGACACTTCGTGAGCCTCATTATCTGACATTTTTAAGAGAAATAAAAACGCTCAATTGACTTTCCACTCGCACGCAATTCTTTATCTCTTCGTAAGTGCTGAGATTTCTTTAATCGTCGCTCTGCCTTCTTTGCTGCCGATGCTGCTGGCTTCTTCGCGTCGCTGCTGTGTACCTCTGCTGCCAAAAATCGTTCTGCCTTTGATGCTGCCTATGCCGCTGGCTTTGCCCTAGTCGCTGCCGTCGATTTTTCTAGAAATTAATTTTCTGCCAATATATCTCTTACTCCTTTTTTGACTGCAACCGTTGTTACAATATATATTTTTAAGTATGTAAAAATTAGCAAATAAAAAAAAACCGAACTACAGAGGCCAAACGCACTGTTGTACTGCTGGGTAGAAGTGCGAATCCTACCGGCTGCGCCAATGTTGTACTATTATTTTTCCCGTCCTGGGAAAACACTTAGTACTGTTTTGAATGCTGTATCTGAAAAACAAAGTAAATTTGAGGTTAATAATATGAGGATACTCACCTTCTTAACTCGTAGCTACTCCTTTTAAAATAAATAACACCAAACTTCATGTAGTCTTTAATTCAGAACTAACTGTGATTTTAATTTTTAATTTCATTTTACTTAACACCTATGATACAGATAATTACAATAACAAATTACATGCTAAAATAATTACTTATGGATACAATAACGAATACTTATTCTACTTTACCAAATCTTGGCCCACAAATAGTTGGCCTACAAAATTTTGGCCTACAAATATTTATTTGACTTATGCAAAAATTGCATAAGTCTTATTTAACTCACCAAAGTAGTGAGGTCGACATATTTCCGGGTTTCACACCTGGCTTTTGCTTGCTGTTTTGTTGTTGCATTTAAGTGCTTGGCGTTCTCATTTTTGTTAATTCTTAACAAGCAGAACTTGCACATAGCAACTTAAATTTATCAACAAAACAACAAATACCCAAAAGTGTGCTGCAATTATTATTGGATGATGTTAAGCATCATCCCAAAAATATGCCATAATATGTTATTTGTTTAAATAACATATCAAGTGTGGTAAAAACCCACAACATTCCTCACCCCTTCGAATAAGAAAAAATTATAGCTAAGAATAATTTTTTCTTAATAAAACATTATTGTGTCTTACAATAACTTTTTGTTTTGAATGTTAAATTTAAGTGTAAGTATAACATATTTTTTTTTTCGAATAACCCTACCTAATTCATGGTCCAACTTATCTCCATCGCCGCTTGTCCCCCTTGGTTGGAACTGCTTCAGCTCAATGCTCAACTTTAACTGACTTCTTAGGCTGTACTTAAGATTCGGTGGGCGAGGTTACTGGTTATTCTGTTTTCCGGTCTTGTGAGACTTGGCACATCGTAATTCGGCATCCTATCGTATTCCGCTTGTTATACTTGTGGTTACCGTTATTGGTGAAACGGATTATGCCACAGTTTTCATTTCATCAAGGGAGGCTTTACGCATTACTTGTTGCCCCCTCCCTTCCTTTATTTTGGTTGTTTCCATATACGGATTGACAACCATAATTTTTTAGCTAATAATGCTGGATATTTCGGTTATAATTCTTGAAATATTCTTCAGCTTAGCTTTAGTAAAAATATGCTTTTCTCTTGTCTTCTCTGCCTGAGTCTTTGAATTTATGAAGCGTGGATTAAAGTTTGTTTCCCGCTTTTGTATAAAATATAATAGCCCGTATGCCTTATTAGGTTGTTTGAATCGTCAACGAGGAGTGTATTTAGTCAACTCCGACTCTGCTACTGCTTAACTGCCTCAGTATAGGACCAGGATTATAAATCAATAGAATCAAAAAAAAATTTTTTTTTTTTTTTTTAAAAAGCTTATTGCTTGATTAATTTATGTAGTGAAAATTAATATGTAATTTAGGATACCTAAATGTTATATGTGTGTTAGCATATATAAATATATATATATATATATATATACGGCATTTATACTGTTTTATTTCTATATTATGTAAATGCTATATATGTGTATGCATTTTATAATGCATAAATATATATATATGTTTACGGCATTTACTCCGTTTTATTTTATTTACTTTTAAAGTTTATTAGCCTAGTTTACTTAATGTGTAATTTTTTGCAATTAGGCAAAAACATTAAGCTTTACACATTAAGCATGTCAATAAACTGACTTATTTTAGCTTACGATGCAAAAATGTGCAACGTAAATCATAAAACTATATATGTATATACATACGTCTTAAGCGTATCCATACAAATATATATGTTGTAATTAAAAACTCTATTAGAACAAAAAGTTTTGTTCTGTTTATTATCTATTGCCCATTTTTTCGGTTTAGTTTTAAAAATTTTTATTTTTAACTATCATTCTTTTTGTCTGCTATTTATGTGTATACAATCTTGTATACAAATACATATTTCGCATTATTTTTTCAAATTTTTCCCAGTTTGAAAATTCCCGTGTTCCAAAATCAAAATTCGGATTTTTCATTTAAATTTTGGTTTGCTATATGTGTGTATGCATTTGTTAAATCCATACAATCATATATTTTGCAATTTTTATTGTATCGCCCCAGCGATATCTTTAATTTTCCAAAGTTATCTTCAGCTTAAGTTGCTGTTAAATTAATTCATTGCATTATGCAGAAATAAGGCAATGTTGTTATTTATTAATTAAAGCTGAGCTCAAGTTTTTGCTCAAGTTTGCATTGCTTTATGCATTGCCATGCTTTGTGTTTTTATTATTATTATTTTTATTTTCAAAATTTTTTCCTTCACCTACTGTTGAGGTAGGTAAGTTATATGCGACCATGTGCGCTTATTTCGGCACACGTCGTTTCATATTTCTTGTTTACAAACAAGTATTTATGTACATATTTTTTTTTACCATTTTTTTTTTATTTAATTTTACTGTATCAAATAATATGAGCAAATTATTATAATTTAAAAGAAAAAGATTGTAATTTTTATTTCGGTTCATTAAATAATGTTAATAAATTATTATGTAACTTCTTTTTCTTTACTTTTATTACAACTTCTGTTGTAACAGGCCCCTTGACATTTGAAACTTCAAATGGGCCTATCCATATGGGAGAAAATTTATTTTTCCGAGTTTGATTTTTCATCAAAACTTTATCCCCTCGTTTAAATATGACGGGGTTTACTGAACCGTCATATTGTTTTTTAGACAATTCTTTTGCCTTTTCCTGGTTTTTTCTCACTAACTCGTGAGTTCTTTTTATTTGAAACTTTAATACTTTTGATTGGTCCTCCGCGTTATAGAGCGGTGAACATTTTCGTTTTAAATTCGTAGGCATTTCGAATTCAAAACCGTACAAAGTTCGGAAAGGAGTTTGCTTAGTAGAAGTATGTATCGTATTGTTATGGACATGCATGGCTGCCGTCAGCCATTGGTCCCAATTCGAACCATCTTCTTTAGCAAAACTTCTCAAGTATTCTGCTAGTGGTCTGTGGCTTCTTTCCAAAGAACCATTAGCCTGCGGATGATATGGCGTTATATGCAATTTCTTAACCCCCAGCATTTTGCAAGTATTCGAAAATAATTTTGCAATAAAATTAGTACCATTGTCAGTAATCAATACTTTCGGGATATTGTACCTGGCAATGATTTCGTCATAAAATTTTTTCGATACTGTACTTGCTTCTGCGTCGGGCATTGTAGCACATGCCATATATTTTGAAAAATCATCCTGAAATGTTAGTATATACTTATTTCCTGATACAGTTTCAGGTAATGGACCGACTATGTCCATGTATACTTTATCAAAAGGCCTGTTTGGTGTATCTGTTACAAAAATCGACATTTTTGTGAGTTTCGAGCTTTTGTTAGTCTGACATTTTGTACATTTTTTAATATACTCTTTTACATCTCTTTGCATCCCTGGCCATCTATACTGCTTTCTTATCCTTAGAAGTGTTTTGATAGCCTCTTGATGCCCACCAAGTGGTGTGCTATGAAAATCCCTTAATATTGTTTCTATTTCTTTTGGATCTTTAAGTATGACCACTGTATTTCCTCTGTTGCTTTCAACCACCTTGTCCTTATCCACCTCGTTTGAAATATTCACCTTTTCCTTTTCAGAGTTTTTAGATTTTGATCTGGTTTGTACCACTGTTATTTGTTTATTTGTTTGTGGTAATCTACTTAAAGCGTCTGCAGTTAAGTTTTTTTTTCCAAGGCTTGTAAATGATTTCAAAATCATATTCCGATAGTTTATGTCGGAAGCGCGCCAAGCGTGACGTTTGATCCTTAAGGTTTGATATACCACGTAGTGGTTGATGATCGGTGTAAATTTTGAAATGTTTGCCAAGCAAATATGCTCTAAAATTTTTTTTTGCCCACACTATAGCGAGAAATTCCTTTTCAATGGTCGAATACCTTTTCTCGGTATCGCTTAGTGCTCTACTGGTAAATGCTATTGGATTATCTTTACCGACTTCTCCTTGAGATAATATTGCACCAATTGCATCATTACTGGCATCCGTAGTTAACAAAAATTGTTGACTAAAATCTGGATATGCCAATACAGGTGTTGTCATTATTGCCTTTTTTAATTCCTCGAATGAATTTTGGCATTCCGTTGACCATACGAACTTTGTGTCTTTTCTCAATAATTTATTTATTGGTAAAGCTAATCTTGCCGTATCTTTAATGAACTTCCGGTAATAGTTTACCAGACCTAAAAATGCTTGTACTTCTTTTTTGTTTTTAGGTACTGGTATGTTTTTTACACATTCTACCTTTTCTGGGTTTGACAGGGCTCCGTGCTCTGAACATTTATGACCTATATACACAACTTCACGACGCAAAAATTGCATTTTTTCGTGTTTAATTTCAGATTATGTTGTCTTAATACAGTGAACACATTACGTAGCCTTTCTTCATGCTCTCGTAAGTTTTTCCCGTATATGACAATGTCATCTAAATAAACAAAACACTCTAGACCTTGTAGTCCTGTGAGTATGTGATTCATGATGCGTTGAAATGTTGCTGGGGCTCCTGTTAGACCAAACGGCATTCGGTTGAACTCAAAATGTCCCAACCCTGTACTAAATGCTGTTTTTTCTCTATCATCTTCATTTACGAATACTTGGTGGCATCCACTTGCTAGATCTAGCGTGGAAAAATATCTGCTATGTCCTAATTGATCTAAAATTTCATCAATTCGTGGTATGGGAAAAACTTGCTTGATTGTAGCTTCATTTAATTTTCTGAAGTCTATAACTAATCTCCACTTTTTCTCGCCATCTTTACCACTTTTCTTTGGGACAAGCAATAGGGGTGAATTCCAAGGTGAGGTGCTTGGTGAAATAATCCCTTCATTTAAAAGTTCTCCTACCTGTTTATTAATTTCCATTCTATGGGAATGGGGTAGTCTATACTGTTTTTGATTTATTGGTGGTTGACCCACCAAAGTAGGGATATCATGCTTCAATACTGGAGTATATGATAAGCAATCTCCTTCTAAGAAAAATATGTCATGGAATGATGCACATATATTTTCCATGGAAGCTTTCTCTTCCTTGATTATGTGGGGATCTAAATTAATAGCTCCAAATAGCTTGTCTAATCTTTCCCTCACGTTTTGTTCCGATATCATGTTTATTGCGGAACTTGTATTTATTTTGAATTCATTGTAATTTGAAAATTCCGGTCTGAAATTTCTATCAATGATAACTTCGTCTTCTGACGAGTTCAAAATTGGCAAATAAACTATGCCATCTTTCACTTTGCTGAGTTCTTCTTAGTAAACTCCTTGTGAAAGTTCTTGTTTGTGTATAACAACTTCTTTTAATGTTGTTTTAACACATAAAGGTACTATTTTTACAGTTCGAGCTTCTATTGCTGTTTCTGTATTGTATAGTACTCTGTTAAAGTCATTCATCAGCTTAAGCGTGAATGCTATTATTTTCTGACGTTTTTCATTGAAAAACGTTAATTTTTTATCTATAGCGTTTATGACAGCTCGGTTCCACAAATTGTCCCTAACTACTATTCCATCAGCTGGAACTCCTTGATCTAGTGACACTATGTGTAACTTTAAACTGTGAAGGCGGAAGTTGGTACCCGCGTTTCCGCCCACAAAAATCGCGTGAAATATATTTTTATTTTGTATTATACTGTACTTTCTTGAATTATAGTTTGAATTATTTAAAAGAGAAAAAAAAACCTATGAATTATTTAATTTAATTTACTTATAAATAAATTACGCATTAAAAATAATTATGTTAAGAAAATTGTGTAACATATAGTAAGTAGAACGGCAATACTTAGGGAACAGCTGTTTGTGGAGACTTGACAAACAGCTGTTCAAACTCTACACCACGCAGCACAAAGGGCTATAAAAGCGGTAGCACACCAGTAGGAGGTAAGGAGGTACGCAGTCGGCTGGTGATCTCAACGAGGAAACAACTCTGCAGTTGGTAAGCCCTAGTTAGTTGTAGTTAGCAGTAGAATAGAATGTAGCTAATTGGTGCTTCTGCCACACGCTTGTTGAGCTGTGCCGACATTCGTGTGAACAGAACAGCGTCCAAAGATATGTGGGATCTATCGTACGGCAACTGAGCTGTGCCGGGAACCGTGCGACTGAGACCAAGCAGAAGCCGTGCAGGGTAGCGTAGACTGTAGTCTAAAGTTTCTGCCATACGCTTGTTGAGCTGTGCCGACATTCGTGTGAGCAGAGCGGCGTTCTAAAGTTCTGTGGAATCTGTTGTATGGCAACTGAGCTGTGCCGGAAACCGTGCGACTGAGACCAAGCAGAAGCCGTGCAGGATAGCGTAGATTGTAGCCTAGGGATTCTACTACACGATTGTTGCGCTGTGCCGACACTCGTGTGAGTAGAGCAGCGTCCAGAATCTGTGGATTCTGTCGTACGGTAACTGAGCTGTGCTGGAAGCCGTACGACTGAAACCAAGCAGATGCCGCGGGATAGCATCCAAACATAACGGTAAAACTCTGCCACACATTCGTTGCGCTGCGCCGACGTTCATGTGAACAGAGCGGCGTCCGGAATCTGTCAGGCGGTGACTGAGCCGTGCCAAAACCCGTACGGCGGGGCTATAGTAGAGCAGAAGCAATCAGCGTGGAACCTATGCGACCGTGCGCCTGAGAAAACACGACGTACGCGTCCGAACATTAAAACATTCGTCGGTAGTTTAATAAATAGTTTAAGTAATATGGATTTAAGAGAATAAAATTATAACGTTTTTGAAAAGAAAAAGGATCAGTATTGTTATTATTTATTTCTGTTGGAAAATAAATTCTCGTCAGTCACCTGCAAAAAATATAAATTTTTGTAGCCAAACCTTGGACACCGACGAGTTAAAACCTCGGCGCGAGGTTCGTTACAATGGCGCCCGAGTAGGGACCTTGGCTGGCAAAACGGTTTAAAGAGACAGAAATAGTAATAACAATCATAATACCTTAATCCTATTACGAGTGGGGTACGCGGCGTAACTAAAAAAAGAAATCGTATTATCTTTACATGAACTGAAAACGAATAAACTAAGTTGAAGCATAGAAAAAAAAATTACAAGAAAGAAAAAAGAAAAAAACAACAAAAGAGGCGGCCCTTGTTAAAAGCCCATTAGTGCGAAATAAAAATAGTAATAAACAGTGACGTAAGGAAAAAAAATCAAAGAAAAGAGGCAACCCTTGAAAAAAAGGCCCAAACAAAGTCTGAAAAAGAAAACATTGAAACAAAGTGACAGTGAAATGTGAAAGTGAAAAAAAAAACACACGGAAAAATGTTAACCGTATCTTGGGGTCACACTCTAAAAAAAGAAGAGTTAATAACGTACTGCGAGGAGTTCAATCCTGAGGTGTCAGGAACCGTAGACGACCTTAGGAAACGATTTAAAGCATTCCTGGCCGAAGGACACAACCCCGAAATAGAAGAACGACTGCTAGAGCTACAGAAGCAACACAGGCGACCTTCCTCCCCGTGCACACAGACGCCAAGGCTAAAGGCGGATACCATGACGCAGGAACACTGAAAGATAATCCGGAATCAGGTATGGTAAACCAACGAAAGGAAAATATCAACACCAAGATTACCGCCGTGGCCGTAAATCGGGACAAAGCAACGCCCAACACGGAGTCGAGCAATCAAGCTACATACCTTCTACAGCAGGCGGAAATTGGTGAAATTAGGCAATACAATCCCACCATAATGAATCAAGTGAGAAAATGGACACTGCAATATGACGGCTCCAGTGAACCACTGGCCTTTATTGAAAGGGTAGAGGAGTTGGCTGAGGCAGACGGACTAGTAATGGATCACCTCCCGCGGACTATGCCGGAGCTGTTAAAGGACAAAGCTCTCGCTTGGTACCGTAATAATAACCAAAAAGTAACCACGTGGGAGTTATTCAAGCACAGTTTCCTAGATTTCTTCCTACCACCCCGTTACTTTGAAACATTGGATGACAACATCAGGAAACGATTCCAGCGGAAGGGAGAGAAATTCAAGGACTTCCTGCTAGCACTTCAGACAATGAAGCGTTATGCAAATTACTCGGATGAACAACGCTTAGAGCGGATTTTCAGAAATTGCCTACCCGAGTACCACTGGTATATTAAGCGGAAAGACTTTGTCACGCTTACAGACCTGATCGGGTTGGCGGAAGACCTCGAGGGCATACAGGAAAGGGAAGCCTAACAACCCTCCAGAAGTAAAGGTCGGGCTGAACAGCACAGAATGATGACGGAGACGAGTACAGAGGCGATTAACGTACGAACCGCCTGCCGACGTTGTGGACAGGACGGACATCTGGCCAGAGTATGTCAAGGTCCCACGCGGTTATTTTGCTGGTACTGCGGAAAAGTCGGAGTACGCAAAATATATTGTTGTCGGTCTTCGGGAAACGGCACAGGAGGGCGCGCGAATCGAGAGGAGGCGCATCCTCCAGAAGACGCCTCTCGAACCAATTAAAACCAAGCTACAATAACTGCAGAAGAGTATACGCCAACATGATGGTTGGCGGAGAGCAGGTGGCGGCAACTATCGATACAGGGGCAACGGTGAGCTTTCTACGGGAGTCATTTGCGGAGACATTAGGAGAAAGGGCCACAAAGGTGAGGTATGAAGGAGAAGTAGTGTTGGCAGACGGAACAACCCGACCGCTAGATTCCGCCGTGGACACCATCATCCAGTTTGGCTGCCACCAGAGGAGGTTTCGATTCGTCATTATGCCAGACGCCACCGAAGATGTCATCCTGGGTCTGGACTTCTTAACCCAAAGTGGTACAACCATTCATATTGCTGGCGAGGTGATTGCGTTAGACGGAAGGGACCCCGAGGAGCAAGCGAGATGTATGGTGAGTACAATCATTCCCGTTCAGAATCCTAGTAACGACCCACAAAAGGTTCCTCCCTCATCTCTGGAACCAAGACAGAAGAGGCAGCAAGAACCACGAAGAAACCAACGTAGACGGCATCGAAAGCAAGTAGATGGAGTGTCTAAAGAACAACCACGTGAGCTGTCGACAGAACCCGCAGAAGGTCTCGCGGCCGAAAGTGCGATAGTGGGCACAGCTGATTTCGGAGATAGATCAGGAGAAATTCTGGGAGCTGACGAATCGCAGCAGGTAATTGATCAATTTCTGTCAGAAGAATAGCAAAGGTTTAAGGGACTGAAGGGAATGACTCATATTGCAGAGCACCGCATCGTGATGACAGACGACCGACCCGTCAAACAACGGTACATACCCAGGAATCCTGCCATGCAAGCAGTAATCGATGAGGAGATCAATAAATTATTGGTAAAGGAATGTATTGAGCCCTCCCACAGCCCATACAGCGCACCAATCGTGCTCGTCAAAAAGAAAACAGGGTCATGGCGGTTGTGCATTGACTACCGTCAGTTAAACAGTAAGTCGGTACCCGATGCATATCCTCTCCCACGCATAACCCACATACTAGACCGACTACGGGGTGCGAAATTCGTCAGTAGCTTGGACCTTAAAGACGGCTACTGGCAGATTCCAATGGCAGCAGATAGCAAACAGTTTACGGCGTTCACCGTTCCAGGGCGTGGTCTGTTCCAGTGGCGAGTGATGCCGTTTGGATTGCATTCGGCGCCCGCAACATTTCAGCGCGCACTAGACAGAGTTATCGGGGCGAATATGGAGCCATTTGCTTTTGCGTATTTAGATGACATTGTGGTGACGGGTCGCACATTGAAAGAACACATGGACAATTTGCGGGAGGTTTTTCGACGACTGCAAGAGGCTAATCTCCGGATAAACCCTGAAAAGTGTGAATTTTTCAAAACGAAGATAAAGTACTTGGGTCACGTAGTCAGTGGCGAAGGGATTCAGACAGATCCAGACAAAGTTGCGGCGATCCGAGAACTTTCACCCCCACAGAACATCCGCGGTGTGCGACGATTCCTCGGCATAGCATCCTGGTATAGGCGATTTGTTCCTGACTTCGCTGCAGTCGTGCAGCCGCTAACATCCATGTTGAAGAAAGGGAAACATTGGAAATGGGGGGAAGATCAACAACGAGCGTTCGAAGCATTGAAGCTGAAACTCACAGAGGCCCCAGTCTTAACGTGCCCCGACTTCAGTCAGACTTTTACGTTGCAGACTGACGCAAGTGATCACGGACTAGGAGCAGTGTTGACGCAAGTTTTAAAGGGGGAAGAACGTGTGATAGCCTATGCCAGTCGAAGCCTGAACAATGCGGAGAGGAATTATTCGCCCACAGAAAAAGAATGTCTAGCGATTGTGTGGGGTATTCGAAAAATGAGACCTTATTTGGAAGGATACAAATTTGTCGTAATCACAGACCACCTGTCGTTGAAGTGGATGAACTCCATCGAAAGCCCAACCGGGAGAATTGCGCGTTGGGCGCTTGAGTTGCAGCAATATCAGTTTACTGTCCAATACCGGAAAGGAAAACAAAATGTCGTTGCAGATGCTCTGTCCCGGCAACCTAGAGAAACCCTGCAGTTGGCGGCCGTGAATGAAGGTGATGCTGCAGATTGTACCTGGCTTAAAAAAAAGAGGGCGGAGATCCTCAAGGAGCCCGAGAAATTTCCGGACTTCGCAGAAGTTGGAGGGCAGCTTTACAGACATCTTCCACAGCACACAGGCGATGAGGACTGCGCTCAATGGAAGCTGTGCGTGGCGACAGCACTCCGGAAACGCGTAATGTCCGAGAACCATGACAGTCCAAGTGCCGGACATCTAGGTATACGGAAAACCATTGCACGCGTAGCCAACAAGTATTATTGGCCGGGGATGTTCCGGGATATCAGCAAATATGTAAGGAGCTTTGATTCCTGCCAACGCTACAAGGTTAGCCAACAGGCTCCTGCGGGGGAGATGCTAACGTCAGTCCCAAATGAGCCATGGGCAACGGTGTGTGCTGATTTCGTCGGTCCGCTACCACGATCAAAGCATGGAAACAGCATGATGCTGGTTTTTTTTGATAAATTTTCAAAGTGGACTGAGTTAGTCCCACTGCGCAAAGCTACTGCCGATGGGGTAATTAAGGCGTTTCGAGAGAGAATTCTGGCAAAATATGGTATACCTAAGCTCTTCATCACCGATAATGGGTCACAGTTTACTAGTCGGAGCGTCAAGAAATATTTCCAGGAAATAGGGGTGCAGCAGAGATTTACCGCACCATATACCCCACAAGAAAACCCTACGGAACGAGTCAACCGAACAGTCAAGACGATGATAGCGCAGCTTGTGGTCAACCACCAGAAGTCCTGGGACGAACAGCTACCAGAAGTTACTCTGGCCATCAACACCAGCCAATCAGAGAGCACAGGATACAGCCCGGCATTCCTAACGCAAGGACGCGAGCCACGTTTACCAAGAGCACTATATGACGAAGTCACCAAAGGCACGGGAACACCAGCACTAAACCCTGAATCTAGAGCCGCTGCACTTCAAGAAGTGTTCAAGATCGTGAAACATAACTTGTCTAAGGCTGCCAAAGATCAAGCAAGACACTATAACTTACGGAGAAGACAATGGAAACCGACAGTGGGGCAACTGGTGCTAGTCCGACAACATCCCCTGTCCAAAGCTGTTGAGAGCTTTGCAGCCAAGTTGGCCCCGAAATTCGTGGGACCATACAAAGTGATAGGATTCACCTTCCCGGTGATCGTACAGCTAAAACAAGACAATGACAGACTAACTCGGACGGCTCACTTAAACGAAATTAAACCTTTCCACACATAGCTCTACCTTAGTATGATGAGGGAACTAACATCGCGTTTTTCTTTTCCACTCCACAGCAACGCAAACCTCCGAGGCAGACAGACGATCAACTCCGAATTATAAAGATGTCAAGCCACCGAGAACCGGACAACAATTTGATCCGCGCCATCCAACGCCGGGCCCAAGAGCGAAGTAGAGCTACCCGCCAACTTAGGGTGCTAAATGCTGAGTACGAAGAGGCGACTCAGGCGAGGATCAGCATCCCATGGGAAAGCACCGCAGCCCTACAATGTGACAACAACCGACCATTTTTGCTGCGTGCCAGGGTACGACTATCAGCAGCGTGTCAGCTCGGGACAGCAAACGAAACACAGCCGTCAACACGTCACCCGCAACCGCGCCAAAAAAACCACAGCCACCACAACAACAGCAGCAACTACCTCCACCGCCCCATGCACCATCAACACCTGACAGTTCACCAACCTCAGAGCCAGCACAAGAAGACCAAGATGTCCCCTCCGATGACGTCATTTTCTTGGGCGTGCTCGAGGAAGAGGGTACTCTCGAAGAGATGACGGAGTTTCCCAGTGAAACCATCACTCCCAACGGTAGCGCGGCAATCGTCACAATGGGTAACATAGAAACCAGGGGTACCGCTGCTATCACTGTCGAAATCCTGTCAATCCGCACATTGCCAAAAATTGAGGTCACTTGCATGACCAAAGCAGCTCTGAAGCAGTGCGACACAGAACCCCAGGGAGATGATGACGGCAGTAGCACTAGCAGCGACTCTAGCAGCAGCGAATCCAGCAGCAGCGACTCGAGCAGCAGTGACTCGAGCAGTAGCGACAGCGAGTCCAGCGACAGCGAGTCCAACGCCAGCATTAGATCCATTGGACCTAAAAGGGGTGAATGATGCCGTGACAGAGCCGAAAGTCAGGAAAACGAAGCGGTTGCGAGCAAAAAGCCGCGCGTGGAGCCACCGCAGGAGGTCAGGGGCGAAGACAGCCAAATCCAGACAGCAAGTGACACGGCACAAGACCAGCTGTCCAATGTGGATTTAAGCCCCTTCGATGACGACACCATCAGAGAGTTGCGGTCCTTCATCGCCACGCTACCACTAGGTAAAACGCTCGGACAAGTGAGAAAAATAAATGGGATATTGTTCGATATCCGGATGAATAAAGCCGGCTTCGCAAGACTCTTCGTTCGAGGTCAGGGGGAAGTGTGAAGGCGGAAGTTGGTACCCGCGTTTCCGCCCACAAAAATCGCGTGAAATATATTTTTATTTTGTATTATACTGTACTTTCTTGAATTATAGTTTGAATTATTTAAAAGAGAAAAAAAAAACCTATGAATTATTTAATTTAATTTACTTATAAATAAATTAAGCATTAAAAATAATTATGTTAAGAAAATTGTGTAACATATAGTAAGTAGAACGGCAATACTTAGGGAACAGCTGTTTGTGGAGACTTGACAAACAGCTGTTCAAACTCTACACCACGCAGCACAAAGGGCTATAAAAGCGGTAGCACACCAGTAGGAGGTAAGGAGGTACGCAGTCGGCTGGTGATCTCAACGAGGAAACAACTCTGCAGTTGGTAAGCCCTAGTTAGTTGTAGTTAGCAGTAGAATAGAATGTAGCTAATTGGTGCTTCTGCCACACGCTTGTTGAGCTGTGCCGACATTCGTGTGAACAGAACAGCGTCCAAAGATCTGTGGGATCTATCGTACGGCAACTGAGCTGTGCCGGGAACCGTGCGACTGAGATCAAGCAGAAGCCGTGCAGGGTAGCGTAGACTGTAGTCTAAAGTTTCTGCCATACGCTTGTTGAGCTGTGCCGACATTCGTGTGAGCAGAGCGGCGTTCTAAAGTTCTGTGGAATCTGTTGTATGGCAACTGAGCTGTGCCGGAAACCGTGCGACTGAGACCAAGCAGAAGCCGTGCAGGATAGCGTAGATTGTAGCCTAGGGATTCTACTACTCGATTGTTGCGCTGTGCCGACACTCGTGTGAGTAGAGCAGCGTCCAGAATCTGTGGATTCTGTCGTACGGTAACTGAGCTGTGCTGGAAGCCGTACGACTGAAACCAAGCAGAGGCCGCGGGATAGCATCCAAACATAACGGTTTAACTCTGCCACACATTCGTTGCGCTGCGCCGACGTTCATGTGAACAGAGCGGCGTCCGGAATCTGTCAGGCGGTGACTGAGCCGTGCCAAAACCCGTACGGCGGGGCTATAGTAGAGCAGAAGCAATCAGCGTGGAACCTATGCGACCGTGCGCCTGAGAAAACACGACGTATAAATAGTTTAAGTAATATGGATTTAAGAGAATAAAATTATAACGTTTTTGAAAAGAAAAAGGATCAGTATTGTTATTATTTATTTCTGTTGGAAAATAAATTCTCGTCAGTCACCTGCAAAAAATATAAATTTTTGTAGCCAAACCTTGGACACCGACGAGTTAAAACCTCGGCGCGAGGTTCGTTACAAAACTTAGATCTGGGTTCTGCTGGTGTTTAATAGTGGTTGTACCTAATGTGGTAACCTGTCCGCCAAACGCTCCACTTAAATCTTTTCGATTATTTGTATCTAATTCTGGGAAATGAAACATTGCACTTTCTTTGACCAAACTTGTGTCGGCTCTGGAATCTACCAACAAAATAAGTTTTCCATATCTGGCCTCTTTACAGGGCACTTCTATGAACACGTCATTTTGATTTGCTTGGTAGAAATTCTCGTTATGCCTGCCATACAAGATGTGTCTCCCAGTTTCAGTATCTTTTGCGTTTGATACGCATTCTATGGGTTTTGCGAGGGACGCCTCAACCGCAGTATTCTGTGTATGATTTGTTTTCCCCGCATTACATTGCTTTAAGTTATTACTCAAAACTTTATAATTTTTACTTCTAGTAGTTAACGTATCAACTGCACTTTGTTGTGGTTGATTAACTGTTACTACTTTGTTAAAATTATTTGTAATTTCAGATGTACATAGTTAACGTATCAACTGCACTTTCTTGTAGCTGATTTACTGTTACTATTTCATCTAAAATATTTTCTGAAACTTTATTTGTTTCATAATTAGTAGATAACGTACGAACTGCACTTTGTTGTGGTTGGTTTACTGTTACTACTTCTTTTGGCCCTAATTTACTAAGTTTTTTGGGTCCCCAGACTATTGGCCGGTCTTGGGCCCCCCTTAGTTTCCCTAAGCCTTTTCAAATTTCTTTTTGGCAAAACAATTTTCTATTGCATGCCCAGTTCTATCACACCAACTACATTTACTGGAGGACTGTTGTCCCCCTTGATGCCGCTGTGAATTTGAAATATTATTTTTTACTTGTTTCTCTATGTCCGTAGTGTTTTGTGAACATTTTATGTTGGTCATGTGTCCATATTCTAAACACTTGTCACAGAAAGGTGTGTTTTTCCTAACATAACAGTCCTCTCTTGTGTGACCCTTTTTATTACAATATGAGCACTTAATTGGCAGCTTTCTGGCGAAATATTTATTTGTACCCTCTCAGTGGAAATATTTCTTTTTCTAAACAATGTTTCGTAATACTTGATTTCACTGGGAGTGCTTCTTCATTGCCAGACTGCACTACGTTAACTCCAGATAATAATCCTAAATCTCCTTGTATGACATCTTCCATTTTGATTGTTTCTTGTAACAATTTATCCAAGCTGTTTGTGTCCTCCCTTACCATCAATATCTTAAGCATTTTATTACGTAATCCTAACTTAAATGCTGTAATCACTGATTTATTCAATTCTTCTCTGAATATTACATCAGATAAATCTTTATAAGTTAATTTTATTATTTCTAAGGCTTAGCTTATTTATTCGTCTCGCGAATATACGCAGTTCTTCTTCAGGAAGTTCAGGAAGTTTCTTATTTGTTCTTGAATTAAATCAATAGATTTGGCTTTGATGTATGTTATTTTTAACAATTCATGTAGCTCTTCTAATGACTTTAGCTCATGAGATCTGATTAACTCAAATGCATCACCATTCAAATGAAGCCTAACGCATGCTATGAGTTCAGGTTCTTCTTCAGCTTTCATAACTTTCCGCACTGCCTCACATCCTTCTATGAACCTATATAGATCCGATTTCAACGTTGGTGAACTAGCCCCTGAAAAATAGGGTACTATATTTTTCACTAACTTCGAGATTTCTAGGAAACCCATTATAGAAATAAATAAAACTTAATTAGTTTTCTGTTATGCTTAAGATTTCCGTTATATGTAAATCTACACAATTCTCCTAACAATTTTTCGTGGGCGTGTTTATTAAATTCTAAATCGTTCATTACCTCATTCAAAACACACAAAAAACGGCGTCAGAAACTTTAAACGGTTGTTAACTTTAACAAAAAGTATATGTTTCTTTTTGCTGTACAGATGCTCAACGTTTCAAATTTCCATAAGTGAATGAACGACCTACTGCATTAATAAATTTTGCCTACAAATTTGTATATGTGAGTTTACGCGACCTATCCCAACTTTGTTTAAAAAAGTGTATATACCACTCATTAATTAGTGATACGAAATGCCAATCGTTAAACTTTATTTACTCCTTATTTGGAATAATTTATACTTAATGACACACGGACCTCTGCAGAACACGAATCCTTGGAATAGTTGAAAATATTCCTTGGAATCCAAAACAAATTCTGCAAGGTTTATTCACGATTTAAAAAGGAAGTTAAAATTATGTACGAAAACGTCAGTCTATGCAGAATAAACGGATCCTCAGAATTTGAAATATTCTTCGGAACCAAAAATAAGTTCTACAAGACTCTCAATGGAGAAAAATAAAACAAACAAACAACAAACAAATAACAAACGTTTTCCCGCGAAAATAACGTTTAAGATTTACAAAATTTAAACTCTTACAAAAATGCAAACTGTTATCAAAATTTCATATTTAAAATTTATTGTTTCCAATACAAATTCTATTTTCAAAATTCTATTGATAACTGAAAATTAAAAATTCTTTCAAAATTTAAACTTTCCCATAAAGTATTCAACAATTGATTAAAGTACTAAAAAAAAAAAAAATATTATTTTGTGAACTTCCAATAAGTTCACAAAATTATTTCAATGAAACCTACTTCCCTAATATATGAATCAGAACATGGACTATGAGGATCGCTCATAGTTCATGCTCCTAAGTTCGTTCGGATATTGCCAACAACAAGTTGGCTGTGCTAGTGGCTGAAAGCCAACATGTTTTAAGAAGTTTATGGTTAGTTATATTGTTACAAGGATACTCACCAATTTTATTTCCAATTCCTTGATGTTGTAAATGTCGAATCCTATGTTGTTGTTGTACTGCTTTTGCTAATTGTTACACGGTTTTTGTGGTCCTGTAAACCGGCTGCGCCAATGTTGTACTGCTGGGTAGAAGTGCGAATCCTACCGGCTGCGCCAATGTTGTACTATTATTTTTCCCGTCCTGGGAAAACACTTAGTACTGTTTTGAAAGCTGTATCTGAAAAACAAAGTAAATTTGGGGTTAATAATATGAGGATACTCACCTTCTTAACTCGTAGCTACTCCTTTTAAAATAAATAACACCAAACTTCATGTAGTCTTTAATTCAGAACTAACTGTGATTTTAATTTTTAATTTCATTTTACTTAACACCTATGATACAGATAATTACAATAACAAATTACATGCTAAAATAATTACTTATGGATACAATAACGAATACTTATTCTACTTTACCAAATCTTGGCCCACAAATAGTTGGCCTACAAAATTTTGGCCTACAAATATTTATTTGACTTATGCAAAAATTGCATAAGTCTTATTTAACTCACCAAAGTAGTGAGGTTGACATATTTCCGGGTTTTACACCTGGCTTTTGCTTGCTGTTTTGTTGTTGCATTTAAGTGCTTGGCGTTCTCATTCTTGTTAATTCTTAACAAGCAGAACTTGCACATAGCAACTTAAATTTATCAACAAAATAATAAATACCCAAAAGTGTGCTGCATTTATTATTGAATGATGTTAAGCATCATCCCAAAAATATGCCATTATATGTTATTTGTTTAAATAACATATCATCTGTGGGAAAAACCCACAACTGCACGATTATATGTTAGCCTGGAGACGATCGCAACGATTTGCAGTTGAATAAATTTCGTTAAAAAAGAAGGAAAAATTAAATGCAATTTTTTTCACTATTAGTTGAATAAATTTCGTTAAAAAAAGAAGGAAAAATTAAATGCAATTTTTTCACTATTGGGAATAACTATAGCGTTTTTGAGACACATCAACTTTTTAATATTAATAATTTTCCACAAAAATGAAACACAAATTTATTTAAACTTCAATCAAATTATTTTAATTCACACCGTTGTTCCTTCTCCAAAGCTAACTGACAAACTCGAACTCTTTCTTACATTTTTCGTGTTTTATGCGTTTAGTGGAATGCAACCACAGTTAGCATTAATACATAATATAAATTGATGAGAGTTAATGAGAGTAGGGAAATAGGTATTTTATGCTAACGGCATTAAAGAACAAAAAACAGGGTGCTGCCAATGCAGCATATTTATTATGTTTGCTAAATTAATTTAAATTTTAATTTATAAAAAATACTTATGAATTCTTAACAAGGGCTTTTTTGGTATTCTAATTTTGAAAATTTTGTACATAAAATTCATACAAAGTAACAAATATTCTAGAAAGGTTTTAATCCCAAAGGCACCTGATGGTACCTGTACCGTTTTATATCACACTCTCTTCTTAAATTGCCCCACATTCTTAAATTTATGATGCAAACAATGTGTGCATATTTCGCTTTTCAGCTAGAATTCACTAGTGTATTTGTTACTCTTGCTTTTACTATGTCTGCTTTTATATTGCTGTTTATTGCCATAAGCTGTAGTTGTCTCTGTCGTTAGTGTTGTGGGTTCATACCGCACAATATAATATGTTATTAACATAAATTGCCTGTTCCAAAAGTTTTTCTGTAATTTGTATTCCGTCCTCATTAAAGTCTAAGAACATTTAGTCGAATTGTCAAGTCATTAATTTCATAGTAGGCTTTGATAGGCCACCTTCATTAAGATGATCAACCCATGTAAATTAACGATGGTTTTTTGTTGCACTGGTACTCAATTTTTTCGCAAACCCATATTTGGTGAATCGTGCTCTGTAAAATTTACGTCCTGGTTTTTGACCGATTTGCATTCAGATTTGTCCTGCCATGTGAAATCAACCCTGCCCAAGAAGGAATTTGTTTGACTGTTGGTACAGTACCAGGTTTCAATTTGTATCCGTCCTTTTCACAAATTCCTTAAGAAAGTGTATGTATTTGTCAATATTTAATTCAAAGGTTATTCTAGTATTAGTTAATAATAAAATATAACCAAGCACACCTTACCCATTTCAAATCTAAAATTCCGCTCTATATCATTTGAAACGAAATGTAAACTGTAAATCCAAATAATTGAATTCAGCATATAGTGTAGATAGTTTTATTCAATTTTATTATTTTGAATTTAATTTCACAGTTGTCGAGCCTTAGTCCCGCACAACTAAGCAAATGTTGTGGGTTTTTACTACACATAATATGTTATTTAAACAAATAACATATTATGGCATATTTTTGGGATGATGCTTAACATCATCCAATAATCATAATAGGGTTATTTAATTGCAGCACACTTTTGGACATTTGTTGGTTTGTTGTTAAATTTAAGTTACTATGTGCAAGTTCTGCTTGTTAAGAATTAACAAGAATGAGAACGCCAAGTACTTAAATGCAACAACAAAACAGCAAGCAAAAGCCAGGTGTGCAACCCGGAAATATGCCGACCTCACTACTTTCGTGAGTTAAGACTTATGCAATTTTTGCATATTGAAGAATTGAAGGCCAAATATTTGTACTCCAAATAGTTGTAGGCCAAATATTTGTGGGCCAAAATTTGTTAAGTAGAATAAGTTTTGTTATTGTAATTATGTGTAAATATTTTTGTATGAATTGTTAGTGTAATTTTTACTAAGCAAGGTGTTAAGGTATTTAGGATTTTTTAATAAAATCAGAATTAAGTAGTTCTGAAGTTAAGCTAAAACCAACTGTCTCATGAGTCGTAAAAAGAAATCAGCAAAAGAAATATACTGGTAAGTATATTTAGTAGGGTGACAATTTAACTCTTATTTTTCAGATGCAGTTCTCAACAACCACAGTACAAAGTGTTTTCCCCGGACGGGAAAAATACTTGTACAACATTGGCGCAGCCGATCTACCGAACCACAAAAGGAGTCTAGAGGATAAGACATCAATTTCAACAACATCAAGGAATTGTATGGCAACGTTGGAAATAAAATTGGTGAGCATCATTGCAACATATAACCATACATGGGCACACTGCAGTATATATTAAGTGAATTAGAAGAAGCAGTAATCAGTAAAGTTTTACTGATAATGAAATTTAATTTGCATTACCAGTAAAATTTTACTGATTACTGAAAAAAATTGCAGTAAAAATAAATTTTTACTGATTGCTGAAAAAAATTGCATTAAAAATAATTTTTTACTGATTTCTGAAAAAAATTGCAGTAAAAATAAATTTTTACTGATTACTGAAAAAAATTGCAGAAAAATAATTTTTTACTGATTACTGAAAATAAATAAATCATTTAAAAAAAATGCTATTAGTTTTTCTTTCAAACGTGTATTATATAATCTTGCTAAACGTTGTTAGCTTTTCGCAAGACAAGTACAGTACAGGAGCTAGCAGTGCTTCTAGCAGGCCTTCCTTGGTTAGATTAAGGCCTTGCCACCTCCTTTCAAACTTACTTTCTTTTTTATATGAAATGTCTCAATTAAACAGGCCTTCTTAAGCAGGCCTTATAAGAGCGCTTGCCGTAGCAGGGGTGATAGAAGTAAGACTCGGAGTTAATTTTGTTTTTGTCCGTGTCACGTCACGTTGTGATGTTTTCTTGCTTTATAATTTGACATTGAATAAATACCACTCTGCCATAACATGAAACAGACACTCAATGGAGTGTAACTATTCTGCTAATTAAAATTTCACTACTAAACAAAAACAAACATCATAATAACAAAAATGAGTATACATAATTTTATTTACATGAAAATTTTGTTTAAAGAAGGCATCTTACAATCGCAGCAAGGAGGAAGGCCTTGCTCAATTGCCTGCTGGGGATGTAAAGAGTTTTTGTTTTACATACATATGTATGTATTTTTATAAATGAATTTATAATTTTTATTTATTTTTTGTTTATGTTTAACTTTTATTTATATGTTATATAACTAGTCATTTAAAAAAGACTTCATTTGAACTATGGATTTACTTGAAATTAAGTTTTTTTTAAGAAATTTAAGATTTTGAACGTATTCCCCAAATTTAATACAAAAGTGAGTTCACAGTGCGCGGTTTCGGCTTGCGCGCTGTTTTTTCAAAACATAACTACCGCGCAATGCGAGGGATTACTGTAATTCAAAATTTACATAGCTGAGTTTTTGCCTCCTGGAACGATTCACAATCCCAGCGAATGAAAACAACCATTCTACAGGTGCAGATGAAGGCAATGGGGTGTTGTATTTTAGAAATACGTTTTTAATTGCTGGATGATTCCTTAGACAATTTGTAGTTGTGTCTCGTTCGACCAGGTATAAAATTGTTTCCTGAAGATAATTCCCAGAGTCAGTGGAAACACACTGTACGCTATCTATACAAATACATATATTAATACAAATATGTAATGGAAAATTAAGTATAGAAACTTTACCATTACTTTCTTCCCCGAAATCACAGAATGATTTTTGCGGTGTTTGAGGCAGAACACGAGTTTCGGCATCAACTATGCGCCCCTCTCCGGCTAACTTGTGGTCCAGGGGGGATCTTTAACCCACCGCGTTGGGTCGAAGGTACGACAATAAAATTTCACTTCCGGAGGAGGAGGAAATGAAATTTTTACTATAATAAAGAAAAACTTGAAAACGAAAAAAAAATCAAAAAAAAAACCAAAAGAAAACTCAGTAAACTAAATTTCAAAAAAAAATCAGATGAAAAAAAACCATGTCTATATTTTTAGTTTCTTCACAGGACCATTCGCACTGAAGAGGGAGAGAGAGATCATCCCCCTACGCGCCCACCCATCCTGTGATGTCCAATCCATTTTGAGACACCACCCATTTTTGAGTCATTGCTGGACCTAGGCCGCCACAATCACCACCAGTCAGAAAAGTTCCCCCCCTTTAAATGAAAAATTTAACACCTCATTTTAAACTTTAAATAATTCAAAACATTTTATATTAACAGATTTATAAAGACAGTAAGTCGAACACACGGACAATGGAAATTAAAGCAAAAGGTAGCAATAAAAATCATTAAATGTATATGTATGTAAATTAAAAATTATGTAAATTAAAAATTATGTAAATTAATAAATTATGTAAATTAGAAAATTATATAAATTAGAAAATTATGTAAATTCGAAATGTATGAACTTAAATCCTAAAATTTGCTATAATTTAAAATTGTTAGCTAATGCCAAAAAAAAATCCATAAACAAAAATTTACAAAATTACATCAAATTTTTGTTAAAATTGTTAAATACGGTAAACTGATGAAAATAAAAGAAAAACTACGATTTCAAAAAAAAAAAACGTTATTGAAATTATATAGCAAAAAACTTTTTTGCATTTAACAAACAAAATAATCACAAAAAATAATAGATAAAAAGAAGTAAAAATTTTTCTTAAATATGCATAAAAATTAAAATATAAAAAGGTTTAAAAAAAACGAATATCAAAATTTGGACTTAGTCCCATGCATACGGAGTCCATACTATATACATACATATATAATTAAAAAAATTAAAAAAACAAATATGCACCATCTCAAAAGTCCAAGCCTAAATTTAACAGCACTGTTGGATTTATCTTTTATAGGGAACAATTGAACATATAAGACAATAAAATATCTTTTACGAATTAGTTCCTTACTTAATTACATAGTCAATGGCCTATATGCGGGAATGCATGAAAATATGGAAATTACCCATTTTCATTGATTTTAGAATAGCACTCACAGATTTTGTCCGACTTGGACAAAATTACACTTCAAATATTTGTAAAATAATATTTTTGTGTTCAAACGGAGTAATTGAAATTTAGTGACTTTTAAAAAAGACCAAAAAAGTAGCTTTTTGTGAAAAAAAAACGTTATATATAGTAAAATTTTTTGTGCGCCCCAAGCAAAGTCGGGTAGGTACGGGCCTGCATAGCAGATATTTTTCCACGCTGGATCTAGCAAGTGGATACCACCAAGTATTGGTAAATGAAGATGATAGAGAAAAAACAGCATTTAGTACAGGGTTGGGACATTTTGAGTTCAACCGAATGCCGTTTGGCCTAACAGGGGCCCGAGCAACATTTCATCACATCATGAATCACATAAATACTCATAGGACTACAAGGTCTAGAGTGATTTGTTTATTTAGATGATATTGTCATATACGGGAAAAACTTACGAGAGCATGAGGAAAGGCTACGTAAAGGGTTCACGGTATTAAGACAACATAATCTGAAATTAAACACGAAAAAATGCAATTTTTTGCGTCGTGGAGTTGTGTATTTACGACATAAATGTTCAGAACATGGAGCCCTACCAGACCCAGACAAGGTAAAATGTGTGAAAAACATACAAGTACCTAAAAACAAAAGAAAAGTACAAGCATTTTTAGGTCTGGTAAATTATTAACGGAAATTCATTAAAGATACGGCAAGATTAGGTTTACCAATAAATAAATTATTGAGAAAAGACGCAACGGAATGCCAAAATTCGTTTGAAGAATAAAAAAAGGCGATAATGTCACCACCTGTATTGGCATATCCAGATTTTAGTCAACAATTTTTGTTAACTACGGATGCCAGTAATGATGCAATTGGTGCAATTATATCTCAAGGAGAAGTCGGTAAAGATAATCCAATAGCATTTGCTAGTAGAGCATTTAGCGATACCGAGAAAAGGTATTCAACCATTGAAAAACAGTTTCTCGCTATAGTATAGGCGACGAAAAATTTTAGAGCATATTTGCTTGGTAGACATTTCAAAATATACCCCGATCATCAGCCGTTACGTAGTATATCCAACCTTAAGGATCAAACATCACGCTTGGCACATTTCCGACATAAACTATCAGAATATGATTTTGAAATAATTTACAATCCTGGGAAAAGAAACTTAAATGCAGACGCTTTAAGTAGATTACCGCAAACAAATAAACAAATAACAGGTGGAAGAGGTGAATATTTCAAACGAGGTAGATAAAGACACGGTGGTTGAAAGCAACACAGGAAATACAGTGGTCATACTTAAAGATCCTAAAGAAATAGAAATAATAAATACTAAGGGATTTTCATAGCACACCACTCGGTGGGCATCAAGGGGCTATCAAAACACTCCTGCTGCAATGCCCGACGCAGAAGCAAGTACAGTATCGAATAAATTTTATGATGAAATCATTGCCAGGTACAATATCCCGAAAGTATTGATTACTGACAGTGGTACAAATTTTATTGCAAAATTATTTTCGTACTTGCAAAATGCTGGGGATTAAGAAATTGCATATAACGCCATAATATCCGCAAGCTAATGGTTCTTTGGAAAGAAGTCACAGACCACTAGCAGAATACTTGAGAAGTTTTGCTAAAGAAGATGGTCGAATTGGGACCAATGGCTGCCGGCAACCATGCATGTCCATAACAATACGATACATACTTCTACTAAGCAAACTCCTTTCCGAACTTTGTACGGTTTTGAATTCGAAATGCCTACGAATTTGAAACGAAAATGTTCACCGCTCTATAACGCGGAGGACCAATCAAAAGTACTAAAAATTCAAAGGACTCATGAACTAGTAAAAAAGAACCAAGGAAAGGCAAAAGAATTATCTAAAAAACAATACAACGGTTCAGTAAACCCCGTTATATTTAAACAAGGCGATAAAGTTTTGATGAAAAATCAAACTAGGAAAAATAAATTTTCTTCCATATGGATAGGCTCAATTGAAGTTTTAAATGTCAAAGGGCCTGTTGCAACAGAAATTGTAATAAAGGGTAAGAAAAAGAAGTTACATAATAATTTATTAAAATTATTTAATGAACCCACATAAAATTTACAACCTTTTTCTTTTGAATTAGAATATTTTGCTCATATTATTTGAATTAGTAAAAAAGAACCAAGAAAAGGCAAAAGAATTGTCTTAAAAAGAATACGACGGTTCAGTAAACCCCGTTATATTTAAACAAGGCGATAAAGTTTTGATGAAAAATCAAACTAGGAAAAATAAATTTTCTTCCATATGGATAGGCTCATTTGAAGTTTTAAATGTCAAAGGGCTTGTTGCAACAGAAATTGTAATAAAGGGTAAGAAAAAGAAGTTACATAATAATTTATTAAAATTATTTAATGAACCCACATAAAATTTACAACCTTTTTCTTTTGAATTAGAATATTTTGCTCATTTGATACAGCAAAATTAAATAAAAAAAATTAATGATAAAAAAAACAAACATACATAAATACTTGTTTGTAATTGTTGACGTGTGCCGCAATAAGCACACGCGGTCGCTTATAACTGACCTACCTCAACAGTAGGTAAAGGAATATAATTTAATGTAAAATAAATGCAACTTGAGCTCAGCTTGTTATGAAATGCATTATAAACAAAATGAAATAACAGCAATTTTAGCTGAAGAAAATTTCAAGAAGAAAACTTAAATTTGGGACATATATTATTTTTTAAATACAAAGCTTGGAAGAAAGAAAATAAAATGCAAAATATGTATTTGTATACACTCAAGAGATGTATACACATATATAGCATAAAATAAGTGCTTTAGTTTACAAATCTAAGAAAACCCCAAAAGAATTAGAAATAAAAAATGAATGGGTACTTTGAAATTAGAATTGATTCAAAAAACAGAGCAAAACTTTTTGTTCTGATAAAATAAATAACTCTTAAATAATGAAATGAAATGAAAATTTACCGTTATCAATATGATTGAAAGCAATATTATTGGCATCCCCAGAAAGGGATTCAGAAACACCAAACCGATCTTCCTGTGTCCAGACTTTGTGGTCATTGCACAACATTAGGTGACTACTAATATTTTTATCTGACAAAGCTGGTTCTTTTTTCTTATTAAATGCGATCAGACCTATTTTTTTCAATGATAGTCTTGCAATCGATTTACTGGCCAAAAATATTTAAATTAATAATGGAAAGAGTAGTAGTACTAAGTCTCGCTCAAATCATATGAAAGCAAAACTGTCCGCATGGACTATGAATTATATTTTGAGTTTTTTTTCTTCTATGAAATTTAGAATTTAATTTGTTTATGATTTTATTTATGAAATAAGGTATAGAGCATACAAAAACACTGAAAAAAAAAATTGAAAACTTTCAACCGTTTTTGTTACGAAGCATTTAATCTAAAAATGAAAAACATCCGGACAGTTTGGCTTCCCACTGTA
Source organism: Meiosimyza platycephala (assembly GCA_963662105.1). Taxonomy (NCBI): domain Eukaryota; kingdom Metazoa; phylum Arthropoda; class Insecta; order Diptera; family Lauxaniidae; genus Meiosimyza; species Meiosimyza platycephala. Next base: position 72,795,685 of record OY759208.1, on the reverse strand, counting down.
TATAACATTTACATAACATAGCAAATAAAAAACGGCATAAATGCCGTATATATATTAGGGTTGTTCAAAAATTTTAACTTTCTTAAATAACGCCTTTAAAAAGGCGAAATTTAACGGGTTTTTAAAGAAAAAAGTCATCGTGCTTCAAATAAAATAAACTTTTTTTAATATACATACGAAAGAGCGCTCAAAAACCTTTAAAACAAGACATGGTAAGACTTTTTGTTCCAACAGTGATGAAGTTTTTTTTTTCAAAACGAGCGAGTCGGTTATAGATTTAATCGACCCCTGATGTGTGTTGTGTTTCATATTCATCTTTAAATGAATACTTACCTTATAGCTAACATTAAAATCTACAATTTAAGATTTTGTAGAACCTTTTAGGCCATTTCGCAACAAATTTACAGCAGTTTTAAGTTTGAGAAAAATATCAAGTATGAAAATTAGACCATGAAAAATAAAACATAATAAGTAACAATTTGGTGGCTTTGAGCCACCTTTAAAAATCTGAAAAAATTCATGTGATATTCTTTCATGATGTAGAACGTGATGCCAAAGTATCAGCAAGAAATTCAAAAAAGTTTTTTTTTTTAATTTTCATACTTGATATTTTTCTCAAACTTATAACTGCTGTAAATTTGTTGCGAAATGGCCTAAAAGGTTCTACAAAATCTTAAATTGTAGATTTTAATGTCAGCTATAAGGTAAGTATTCAATAAAAGATGAATATGAAACACAACACATCAGGGGTCGATTAAATCTATAACCGACCTGCTCGTTTTGAAAAAAATATATATATATATATATATTTATATATGCTAACACACATGTAATATTTAGGTACACTAAATTACATATTAAATTTAACAAAATAAATTTATCAAGCAATAAGCTTTTAAAAAAAATTAGATTCTATTAATTTTATAATCATGGTCCTATTCTGAGGCAGTTTAGCAGTAGCAGAGTCGGAGTTGGCTAAATACACTCCACGATGACGATTAGCACAACATAATAGAGCTTACTGGCGGATATATTCTATCCAAAAGCGGGAGACAAACTCTAATCCACGCTTCATAAATTTAAAGATTCAGGCAGAGAAAAAACAATAAAGGCGTATTTTTATATTATTTGACCACACATAATATTTTTGGGATGATGCTTAACATCATCCAATAATCATAATACGGTTATTTAATTGCAGCACACTTTTGGACATTTGTTGGTTTGTTGTTAAATTTAAGTTACTATGTGCAAGTTCTGCTTGTTAAGAATTAACAAGAATGAGAACGCCAAGTACTTAAATGCAACAACAAAACAGCAAGCAAAAGCCAGGTGTGCAACCCGGAAATATGCCGACCTCTCTACTTTCGTGAGTTAAGACTTATGCAATTTTTGCATATTGAAGAATTGAAGGCCAAATATTTGTAGGACAAATAATTGTAGGCCATATATTTGTGGGCCAAAATTTGTTAAGTAGAATAAGTTTTGTTATTGTAATTATGTGTAAATATTTTTGTATGAATTGTTAGTGTAATTTTTATTAAGCAAGGTGTTAAGGTATTTAAGATTTTTTAATAAAATCAGAATTAAGTAGTTCTGAAATTAAGCTAAAACCAACTGTCTCATGAGTCCTAAAAAGAAATCAGCAAAAGAAATATACTGGTAAGTATATTTAGTAGGGTGACAATTTAACTCTTATTTTTCAGATACAGTTCTCAACAACAACAGTACAAAGTGTTTTCCCCGGACGGGAAAAATACTTGTACAACACAAATATCAGCATCTGATCTAAAATCTGTCAAAAATATAAACAAAGCCTAATCAATTTTTAGTCCACATACTTCTGCAATAAAATAAACTTAATCCATACAATGAATACCAATCATGCCTAAGTCCAAGTAGCAAAAGAGTGGTAATATGACAAAAAAATAGTAGTTAGTACCTTTTTTGGGATCATAAGTAGTAAAAAAGTAATTTCATTGCATATTTCTTATTTCACGGCAACTCCAAATGAAAATATGTAGATATGTCAAAACCGTCCTCCATATGACGCTCTAAAATGACATCGCAATATGGCGGAGATGCGTAATACGTAATCTTCTTTTCTATCATTCTTGACTTTTAACAGCTTTTTAAATTCTAAAAGCATGTCAGTTAAAAGTGATTTTAATTGATTTTGGTGAAACTGGGCATTAATTTTTTGAAAGTTTGTTTATATTTATATTGAATGACATATTAATTTGTTTGGCATATGTCAATTAACAAAAATTATTTTAGTTTCACTCTTTCGCATACAATCAGAGATTTTTGTTAGACATTTCTGTTTCATTTATTCAGCTAATAGGCTGTTAGCTAAAAGTACAACTTCTAATGTTGGTGAAACAAAATAAATTTTAATAGCTTTATAAATTCTAAGTCTGTTAGTTAAAAGTGATTTTGATGAAACCAGACACTACAATTTTATTGCTTTAACTTCGTTTATTTTTTCACCATTTTTTTGTAATTGAATGCTTTCACTTGAGTTAAAAATTAAAATTTTTTTTTTATCCGTGTTCAGTTTTAATTTATGAATGAACAACCATGTTTCCAAATTTGACAAGGTATCATCAGATTGAATTTTGAAAAGTCGTTTAAAAAATATTCAGGGCTCCTCGATCAGTGGCAACAAATTTGGGGTTTCTACGACCAAAACGGCTGTATTGCAAAAAAATGTGGGAGTTAAAATCACTTAAAAGCTTATAAAAGAAATGAAAAAAAAGCTATCTGATTATTATGAAGTTTTAATTCCTGCTTGTATAATACCAAAAATATGTGTTATGAACATTTTGGAAGACATAAACAAAAATGAATTGATTAATAAAATCAAGGTACAAAACGATGGTTTTAATGACAGTGAAATGAAAATAATTCGCCTGTATAAAACAGAAAACCGGTTCAATAATTTGAATGCAATTATTGAAATTGATGTAAAATATTTTCATAAAATTACGGAAATGGGAAAAATCAATGTAGGCTAGAATCGTTGCTTGGTTAGGGAATATTTTGATATACTTAAATGTTTTAATTGTCAATGATACAATCATATGTCCAAATCTGTGAATTTAGCAGGAGAAAAAAACGACTGCAAAAATAAATTAGCGTATGCAAAGTGTGCTGAAGAACACCATGTTTCGATTTGTAGAAGTGAACGCTTAGAGTGTGTTAATTGCGTTAAATTTAACGAGAGTTTAAAGAATAAGAGCAGTGATAGAGTAAAAGGTATAGAGGTTGACCGAACGGGAAATCTGGAAGCAGTTTCCAAGGGGAGCACGTCCGATGTGCTTCTCCGGAAGCATTTAATTCAAAATTGTATTTAATTTAAAAAAACTTTTACTGCGCATCCAATATACAAATAATAAAGATAAGCAGTGAGAAGCGCATTGGGAGCAGCTTCTGCCTTCCTTGATGTACATCCGAAGCGCTTTGAATGCGTTTCCATTTCGCGTTGGGTATATTCGTAGATTGCAAAACTACTTGGAAAAATTTCATGTGAAAAATGAATATATGTAAAAAAGAATTTTTTAAAAATATTATTTCTCAACATTCCCAACGGGAAGCGGAAGCGCGTTCAAAGCGCTTCGGATGTGCATCAAGGAAAGCAGAAACCGCTCCCAATGCGCTTCTCACTGCTGATCTTTTCTAACACACGATGTCATTGCGGGGATGCTCATTTTTGGAAGCATATTGGATGCTGAATAGAAGCACATCTTCAGAAGCATATTTAATGCGCTTCCTTGGATGCTGAGTAGAAACATATCTAAGGAGGCATATGGAATGCTCTTCCTTCGATGTTGAGTAGAATTGAGCTTAAATTGAAAAAAAAAACTCACTTAATTTTTTGTCTCCGATCGGACTTGAACCTAGGCCTTCTGCGTTATGCCAGGGTTCTGACATGCGCACATCTTAACCAACTGAGCTACTCTGTTAGTAATATCATTGAGACTAAAACTATATTAGTTTTCTGTCAAAATTAAATTTTGAGTTTTTGATTTCTATTGTCGCCACTTGATAATTCACATAATATACTTTTAGTAAGCATAAATATATCAAGAGAGTAGGCTGATGTCGTTAAACTGCGCGGTTAACAGTACGAAAAGCCTAGGTTCAAACGCCAATGGATGTGCAATAAAAGTTTTTTTAAATTAAACAAAATTTTGAACTAAATGCTTCCGGAGAAACACATCGGACGAGCTCCTCTTTGAAGCTGCTTCCAGATTTCCCGTTTGGTTCATACATTGAGACACAAGTTAACAGACCTCATTGCATACAACCAAAGTTTCTCAGAATTTGATGTGATTGCTTTAATTGTTTAATATAATATGCGAAGTTCTCGCATTGAAGTTTTATTAAGTTCTGAGAAAAAATTATTTTCAATATAACATAAATATGATACAGAAAAACATAAATCAAATTCATGTTGTAAAGTTCATTTCAAAAAAGTACAACTTGATTTCTCAACACACCTCCTCAAGTTGTTCCAGCTTGAAATTCCAATCCAAATGAATTGAAACAAAAATAGTGCTTGTCTTGTGGAACTGGTTTCGTTAAGAAATCTGCAGGCGTTTCATTTGTTGGAACATATTTTAACTCCACGATCTTTTTCTCTACCGCATCTCTAATGAAATGATATTTATAATCAATATGTTTAGTCCTTGAATGATTGGCCCCGAATTTCGCCATGTGTTGAGCACTTTGCGAGTCACCGAAAATTGTTACAGGATTTTTTATTGGAAACCCAAATTCTTCTAGTAGATAACGAAGATACATAGCTTCTTTGGCTGCTTCTGTTAGAGCTACATATTCTGCTTCGGCACTTGAAGTAGCAATTACTTTTTGTTTGCGTGATTCCCATGTGATAGCACCTCCTGCAAGAATATAACAAAATCAAGAATGCGACTTACGATCATTGATATCCTGCACCCAGTTAGCATCCACAAACCCCGTAAGAGGCGAACCTGTTTTGTGATATGTCAACACCACATTCTTCGTCGAGTTCAAATATTTAACTATTTGAAGTGCCGCTGTCCAGTGTTGCTTCCGTGGATCTTGTGCAAATTGTGATAACATGTTAACACTACATGCAATATCTGGTCAGCTGAATTTTGCAATATGCAATAATGAACCTATAATTTTTCATCAAATATTTTAGGCTCCTTCTCCAAAGATATTTTTGATTGCATGGGAAGCCTAACAGGTTTCGAATTCTCTAATTTGTACTTCTTCACCAAATTCGTAATATACCCAGGTTGTGATATTGACATCTTATCCTTCCTTAACTCTATCTCTTATCCAATACAATGTTTTGGTTCATCCATATCTCTAATTTCAAAATTTTTCCGTAAGACTTTAAGAAACTTGTCGACCATTTCAGAGTTATTGTGCGGAATAACTATGTCATCAACATATAATGCTACAAATACCATCAAACCATTATTTCGTATAAAATAAATACATTGGTCATGATTTGATTGTTGCAATCCAAAATTTTTAAAAACAAAATCTATTTTCTTGAACCAGTGTCTATCAGCCTGCTTTAATCCATATATTGCTTTTTTAAGCTTACAAACTTTTCTTCTTTGTGCGTCTTGAACGAAATGTTCTGGTTGATCCTTATAAATTTCTTCATCTATATCACCATTCAAGAATGCTGTTGACACGTCTAACTGTCGTAGTTTCAAGTCATTTTCAACAGAAAGAGCTATCTTAAAGAATTCTGTCGTACTACTGGTGCAAAAGTATCCATGTAATCAAACCCATATCGTTGTGAATATCCTTTTGCAACCAACCGAGCTTTTGTTTTTCAATTTCTCCATCTGGTCGATATTTAGTGGTAAATACCCATTTACAACCGATAGTACTCCTTTCTTTTGGCAATTTCGTCAATTCCCATGTTCCGTTTTTCATTAAAGAATCATACTCACTGTTCATTGCTGATAGTCATTCTGTTTGATGATCTGATTTTATAACGTCCTTTGTGGTTTTCGGATCTTCTTCCTTAGAAATTTGAGTGACTTCTTGGCTATTAAATTTAAAAGATCTGAGTCGGGATTTGAAGGAATTCAACAAATTTGGTTCTTGCACTTCTTCCCTCACTTGATTACCTATTGTGTTTGGTTGGCTATCTTCAAGTTGTATTTCCACACTATCTTCAAAGGTTTCATCTTCTTCATGTTTGTTCTTCTCAGTTTCATTATAGTTTAACCGAAAATCATTAAACCCGTCTTCATTTTCATCAATTTGGCTTTTAATAATTTCTCCAGTATTTGTTGTCTTTTCTCCTTCAATGAAACGAACATCACGACTTTTTATAATAGTCTTTGTGCCTCTTTTCCACAATCTATAGGCTTTTGATTCTTCTTCTTGGTTGCCACTTATTTTTGTTTGGCATTTTATTTAAAACAAAAGACGTGCTACCAATTTGACGAAAGTACGAAATATTTGGAACTTTTCCCGTCGAAATTTCTTCTGGTGTTTTGTCTTTATTTAAATTAGTAGAACATCGATTACGAATATACGCAGCAGTGTATACAAGTTCAGCCGACAACATTTCCGGAAGTTCCGCCTCTATAATAAATTTTTGTTTGGCTTTTTATTTAAAACAAAAGACGTGCTACGAATCTGACGAAAGTACGAAATATTTGGAACTTTTCCCGTCCAAATTTCTTCTGGTGTTTTGTCTTTATTTAAATTAGTAGAACATCGATTACGAATATACGCAGCAGTGTATACAAGTTCAGCCCGGAAGTTCCGCCTCTATAATAAATTTTTGTTTGGCTTTTTATTTAAAACAAATGACGTGCTACCAATCTGACGAAAGTACGAAATATTTGGAACTTTTCCCGTTCAAATTTCTTCTGGTGTCTTGTCTTTATTTAAATTAGTAGGACATCGATTACGAATATACGCAGCAGTGTATACAAGTTCAGCCCACAACATTTCCGGAAGTTTCACCTCAAGCATTAAGCATCTTCCCATTGCTACAAGCGTTCTATTCATACGCTCTGCAATTCTATTCTGCTGTGGTGTATATTCTACGAATAACTGGTGCTTTATACCATAATCTTTTAAAAATTTTGAAAATTCATGACAAATTAGCTCTCTAGCATTGTCAGTGCGAAGAATTTTTATTTCCAGTTTTTCCAGTTTGTAATTCAACACTTTGCTTAAACTCCTTAAATGCAGATAAATAGGCTGATTTCTGTCGTACGAATTTTACAAAAACTTTACGAGAAAAATCATCAATAAAAGTGACAAAATACACCTTTTATCCCTTGGATTCTATTCTCATCGGTCCACACAAATCTGAATGTACAAGTTCTAGGACTTCCTCTGGTTTCCTCTAATACAACTTACGCATATAATATTTTCTGCATCAAAATTAGGCAACCCTTCTACCATTTCTTTGCTTTTGAGCATTTTCAATGAACTTATATTTAAGTGTCAATACCTCTTATGCCGTAGTTCAACTTCTACTCGCTGACTATGAACGCTATTACTCGTATATGCGTGGTTAAGTGCACTAACTACATAGGGACCATTTTCTTTATAAGCCTCTAGCAAAATTTCATTAATTTTGACAATTGCAGAAAAGTCTTTCATTTCCACTAAACACCCATTATCTGTTGCTTTACTGGTAAATATTAAATTAGTTTTCAACCCAGGAACAAATAGTGAGTTATAAAGTTTAATATCTTTTATAATATTCCGCACATTTATTTTTAAAGAAACACCGCCTATTCCTTCAACTTTTAACATTTTATTGTCAGCCAATTGAACATATCCTGCGTACTCTTTATTAATATTATCAAAAGATTGTTCATTGCTAGTCATATGCGAAGTAGCATCGCTGTCTAAGTACCAATTTTGATTGTGATAACTTTGATTAGCCTTATGCATTATATAAGAGTAAGAAGCAACGAATCAACTAGATATCATGTTTGAGCAATTTACATTCGCGTTTGTCTTACAATTCTTAGCCATGTGACCTGCCCTACCGCACTTGCAGCAAATAATGGTTTTTGACATACCTTGATAGTTTGATTTATTATGATTGTTACAACGAAACCTTTCTTTAGCTGCATCATTGTTGTTGCGGCGAACTCGCACTTTCATCGCATCATTGCTTCGCTCGCAATCTTCAACATTGATTTCATCTATTTCTAATAAACGCGATCTAATTTTTCTGATAGTCCACCTAAAATTATAATAACATTTAACTCCTCTTCGACCTTACCATCCATTTCCTCTAGTTGGGTATTCCATGTGTCAAACTCTTCCAGGTATAATTCCGTCGATATAATTCTGCTTTCTGCCGCTTTGACTTCAGTTCATATGTTTGCTGCAAATATTCCCATATTTCCTTTGATGTAGAAAATCCTTTTACCAATATTATTATCTTTGGTGCCAGCGCCATTAAAATATCAGCACGCGCATCTTGATCTTTCTCATGCCAACTCTCTAGTTCAGGAGGTTCTGCTGGTGCTGCTAATCCACCATTCACTATCTTCAATAGTCTAATTTTGTGTAGCAGCGCCTCCATTTGCGTCTTCCAAATTGGATAATTATTTCCAGTTAAAATTGGGATTTTTCCCGTCATTGAAATGCTTGCCACCATTATTAAATTATTTTAGTCTTCAGAGCCTCTCGACTTGGAGCTCTGGGGCCATAACCTATTGTTTAATATAATATGAGAAGTTCGCGAATTGAAGTTTCATTAAGTTCTGAGAAAAAATTGTTTTCAATATAACATAAATATGATACAGAAAAACATAAATCAAATTCATGTTGTAAAGTTAATTTCAACAAAGTACAACTTGATTTCTCAACAGCTTTAAATGAAACATAGCTCTACTCAAATGAAACGAAATATGTTAACATGAATAGATACATTGCGGTACATAGTACAAGAGACTTCAATAGGACTGGTGGGACATGCATTTTTGATTTGTTAAATAATGCAAAGTCTGAGCAATACAAAGAAGTTCTTGTAGCGAATGGGTTACAAATAGCTAATACCATTACACTGACCCGGGTACCAGAACAATACACACATCGAATAAAATAATTGATCATGTAGCCACTGATTTAAATGCTGATGAATTTGTCTATAAATTAGATATTAAAGACTGCGCATTCTCTGACCAGAAAGCACTGTTTTTCACAGTGAACAGAAAAATAAAGGAAAAGGTGCTTATGGTAAAAATTGTCCAAATGTCCAAAATTGTCTGCTACATGTTTTAGAAGGTATTTGAGTGCACAAATTCTTATTAAACAGCAAAAACAGTAAGCACCAGTTACAAAACCCGTAGAACTTGTGAAATATTACTTGGATGAATGCTGAAATAGTCAAGAAAATAAAAAATCGGAACAAATTATTTAAAAAATAAAAAAACATCTCCTAGTGATATGCACATTAAAACTGCATATTTACAGTTAGAAGCTGATATTAAAAAAGATATAAAAACTGCAAAACAGAACTACTTTGATTATAAAATTTGATTATTAAAGAAGGTTTCAATATATACAAAAGCAGTATCTTGACTGGTCCTGAAATCAACATTGACGGAAGAACTGCAGTCGCTTTTCTTGAAATCAACTACAGAAGAAGAGATACTGCAAATAATTACAGATCTGAAATCTAACACAGCCCCAGGGGCTGATAATATAACTGCTTCTGACATCAAATTGATTAAAGACTTGATCAAAAGACCTCTAGTAAGGTTAATAAATAGATGCTTAAGTACAGGAGAATATCCAGAAATTATGAAAGTAACAGTGGTTATTGCAATTCACAAATCAGATGATTCAAAAGATGTCAATAATTATAGACCAATATCGCTGCTTCCACTCTTAGGCCTATAACTCATTAAGGCAAAACTATCTCAAAACAGTTTTCGTCACTTTAGTACATATGGGAGTGCGCTCACTATGTTTTAAGACAAAAACAAAACTTTTTGTTTTGCGGCACTGGAACTTTTGCGAAACAAAACTGTTTCGGTATGACAGAGCCGTATGAAGTGTGCTCATTTGAAACTTTTGTCTCGAAACTTTTTGCATATTCGTGGAAATCGATGAACGAGCTCGCGAAATCTCTGGTACGGAGTAAAGTTTTTGTTTTTTTCTTTGTGTTCGTTTAATCAGAACACACTACGCGACCTTCTTCGTGAAATTTGTCACGAAACAAATTGTCTTAGTTAGCGCACTCAACATGAACCTCGAAACAATCGTCGTAATGAGTTATAGGCCTAATTATTTTCGACCGCAAGTCATGGATTCTAGAAGGAATTCAAGCGTGCAGCGTGTGACGAGCCAAAACAAAGGAGGAGGAAAGTGGATGTTTTCGAAAAAAAAAAAATTTTTCAGCAAAATCCAAATATACGGGTCAAGTAATGGCATAATTTTACTTTAGAGCCGATAGCCCGAAAACTAAAATTTTAATTTTGTACTATATATTTTGGGGCGTTGATCACAATCCCAGTAGGCAAGGGCAGAAGCTAGCAGTGCTTCTAGCTGGCCTTGCTTGGTAAGATTAAGGCCTAGCCACCTCCTTTCAAACCTACTTTCTTTGTCATATGAAATGTTCCAATAAAACAGGCCTTCTTAAGCAGGCCTTCTAAGAGCGCTTGCCGTAGCGGGGGTGATACAAGTACTCGGAAAAAATGAAATTTTAATACACCGTGAGACTCTGAGTTAATTTCTTTTTATCCGCGTCACCTCACTTGCACTTAGGCTTACCAGATTCAAATTGTGCTTCACCTGGACATTTAAAAAAATAAACATAAAAAATCTGGATTTTTCTGAACACTTAAAATAAAAAATCTTGATTTTTCTGGACCAAAAGGAAAACTAAAGCTTAGCTGCAGAAAAACATATATACCTACATATTTAATTTAAATTTAAGTAAAAAAAATTAATTTTCTAACAAAGTTAAAGTAAGCCCATAAATACTTATTATTAGATCGAACTGCTTCTATGAATTTGCATCCTCTTGGTTTTTCTAAAAAGTTGTTAAATGATTGATAGCTTTCGCAACAGTTTATTATTATAATGAGTTCTGAATTTATGAGATCTATCAGCGTTCGATTTTTTTCTCTAGATACATGCCAGAGAACTGGAATGGGTGATTGATAAATGCTCAGACATAAATCAACACCCAATAAAGTAAGATGTTAGGCTCAACCGATCAAACTTCTAAAAGTTCAGGGAAAATAGGCAGAGGTATCGTTATGGTCTGGGGATGTTTTTCAGATCATGGAATCGGTCCTATCCATCAAATTTAAGGCATAATGGACCGTTCCATAATATTATGCTACCTCATGCTGAGGAAGAGATGCCATTAAAGTAGATCTACCAATAGGACAATGACCCGAAGCACATGGCTAAGTGTGTTAATGAATGGCTTGCATCTAATAGGATCGAAGTTTTGAAATGGCCCGCCCAATTTTCGCATCTCGATCCCATTGGGAACCTTTGGGAAATTGTAGATCAGAAAATTCAGTGCGAAAATTGCAAAAGCAAGGATTTTTTCTTCACCCAAGCAGAACAGGCATGGAAGAGTATTTCCGCGGAAGTTTTAAGCAATTTAATTGATTCGATGCCACGCAGATGTCAGGCAGTGATCAAAAACGATGGAAACGCCACAAAAAATAAAAATATCTATATCTAAAATATCTCTTTCTTACGTATACATATAATGGCTATAGTTTTGTCGCGTCAGTTTTAAGTATTTTGCTACAATTGGCCCATTATTTTTTTTTAAATGAATCCATATGCTTAGTTTTTTGTAATTCATAGCAATAAATAAATATTCTTGCTAAATTAATAGAAAAAAGTTAACTCGAAGGTGAGTTTACCTTTTTATTCCGTTTATAGCTAATAAGGTAAGTGACGTGCTTTAGTTTTGTCCGACACTGTATGTATGTACTACGTAAACAACAATAGTCTGTATATAATTCATCATTGTTTGCATATTTTGTTTGAGAAATGTCAAATTTGTCAAATGTGCACTTCGCACATTCTGAACGTAGATGCCTTTGTAGCTAGTCTTTTTTGTTCTTTGTTCGGATTTTATCTGGACATATTTCAGAATGTCTGGACTCAGGACTTGGGATTAAAAATCTAGACAATCCCGTCGATCCCTACTTGCAGTTACGTTGATATTTTTAATGTTTAATTGTTATTTGTTATAATTTAACATTGAATACACAACACTCTGCCATAACATGAAAAAGATACTCAATGGAGTGTAACTATTCTGCTAATTAAAACTTCACTACTAAACAAAAACAAACATCATAATAAAAAAATGAGTATAGGGGAAGGTGGGACAAAGTGGAATTTTTTTGCACAATTAAACATGTAAGTTATTCGATCTATATTGAATCTATTAAGGTAGTTAGGCTCATTATTTTCTCAACAGAAGATGTTTATTATTGCGATGCGAAAAAAAGTGCATTTATACCGCTTTGCCCCACGGGTGGGGGAAATCTCCCCCCCCAACGCGCTCAACAATACACTAGAGAACTTCAAAATTTTAAAAAAACCATTCAACATCTGAGAAACAAAGAGAAAATTTCTAGTAATGTCAGAAATGTGTAATTTTTCAGTTTGTTCATACAAAGTTAAAAATTAATTTTGCTGTTCAAGTTCCAATCAGAAACGTTTGTGTGCATCCACTGCGTACGTTCAAAGCGGATCCGAGCAGAAAAGTGGTTTTTCATATAAGAAGCTGAATTATGAGTGGCTATATATAGTGAATGCGAATTCACTATATGAATTAACTATATATAGTGAATGCTTGTCGTTCGTATTATACTATAAACATATTGTATGTACTAAAGGGCTGCAAATGACATCTTGAAGCGCAAACATTGTTATGACTCAAATTTAATTGACTGATCGAGTGTTGTCATTGCTTTTGCTGCATGAAACGAATAAAGTCTTGATGCTCTCGCATACCCGACAAAAAACGAACAACAACACTTTATGTCAATGAAACGATGAACAACGCAATAGTAAACAGCATTGTCAATATTGTGATTCTTAAATTCCGTTGTGGCAATATTGAGCAACAAGAAAGTACATATAAAGGAGAGTAATTATGCATTTATATATGCAGTGTGTATGCTTTTTTATGAACAGTGTCACAGTTAAAAAACGATTAGGGCTGCAGGGGACTGTTTTTTGAAATGATTCTATGTGGGTGTTATTAGAAACATTAGGAGATGATCAATTGGATGTAGAGCCACAATGGAAAAACTTTGATAAGTTATGCAAAGTTTAATACTAGAAAAATTGCACTAAAAATAAATTGGAAATAATTATGAAAAATGGTGTTTTAAGAAAATAAGGAACCATGGAACAAGGTATTTTGAATTTATTTAATTACTCAAATTAATATACAAATTAAAGAATACAAAAAAAAATTATTCTTATCAAAATAACAACACATGTTAATGGAGATAATGCAACTTGGATATGATTACTAACATAAGGACTTTTTTGGTATTCTAATTTTGAAAATTTTGTACATAAAATTCATACAAAGTAAAAAAAATTTCTAGAAAGGTTTTAATCCGAAAGGCACTTGATGGTAAGACTGTACCGTTTATATCACATTTTCTTCTTAAATTGCCTCGTATTCTTAAACTTATGATGCAAACAATGTGTGCATATTTCGCTGTTCAGCTAGAAACCAATAACAACGAATTCACTAGTGTATTTGTTGCTCTTGCTTTTGCTATGTCTGCTTTTATATTGCTGTTTATTGTCATATGCTGTAGTTGCCTCTGTCGTTAGCGATCAAGAGAAGATCGTGTCGTGTCGAAAAGGCAATCGGGTTTTCTGCACGACCCGACTTGTTCACTGCAAGCTATGTTATGACAATACTCAATACAGAAAAAGGAAGTACTGAAAGGCAATAAGCAATACTGTGAAATATTGTTCAGCATAAAATAGAATGTCTTCTGCAGCGCTTTAGTATGTACAGTGGGTGATCATATTATTCCTAGATTCCTAGAAATTTCTCTCTTTAGCAGCATCCAGCTTATATGAGAGAAAATCGATATGAGTTTAATGCTTGTTAAAACAGATTTGAGGTTCCGGAGATTTTTTTTCCCCAAAATCAAAATGTCACTTTTTTTTCATCATTGCCAAGCCACTCTACGGTACTATTTCCAAAGCAAATAACAAAACATCAGTTCAAAATACGTTTTGCAAGTCCTGCTTGCATTCTGCATTCTTTTTTTCACCGTTATTTTCGTAATAACATTTTACTATGGGAAATATATAAAAACATTGAACCTAAATATAGCTATTTCACTGTACTTCTGTGCACGGTGCAGTTGAAGCAAGATTAAAATCCATAAAATTGTCAACCAAATCTGACAATGCACAATTATTATATAGTGTTATGTGATTCCAAATATATAATCCGCGAAATCGGATCTGCTCATTTACTCGTTTTATGGCCATTTTAAGGTTAGCATTTTGGCCGACACGGTTCCTTTCAAGCATAGTCAAGATCGATAAAAATTGTTAACCAAATCTGACAATGCACAATTATTATTTAGTGTTCAAAGATTCCAAAAACATGATCCGTAAAATAAAAACTGGTCATGGCCATTTTAAGGTAAACGCTTTTGCAGATAATTTTAATAAAATTATGAAGCGAACCGTGTAGTTTGTGATGCTTTTAAGATCAAGCGAAATTTTAAAATATGCTATGACAACTGTTGTTTATGTAATTTGAGTCGCTGAACACGATGAAATCACTTATTTTTGCAAATATGTAAACGCTTTTGTGTTATTCACCATTTTTCATGGAAAAAAATCGTTACAAAAAAAAAATTTTTATGTCGGCCGAAAAACTAGTGAAAAATAAAATTTTTTACTATATTTTGTGGATTTTTGACTACAAAGCTCACGAAGAAAAAAAAAATAAAAAAATTTTTATATATGTTATGTTATTTATCAGTTTCCATGGAAAAGAATTGAAAATTTAAAAAAAAAATTCTTTTGGGCTTTAAAACTAGTGAAAAATATTTTAAACTATAATCTTGTTCTATAGATTTTTGAGGTATTTTTGACTACAAAGCTCACCAAAAAACAATAAATAAAAATTTTATATTTGTTGTGTTATTCACCGTTTTTCATGAAAAAAAAATATTAAAAAAAATGTAAAAACTCTTTCTTCAATTCAATTCAATTCAATTTATTTTTCATATATAATATATGTACATAATAATTTAAATTTATAATTATAGTTCAAAGAGTTCAAGAATATTACTTATTCTACTTAATTATTAAATTTGCTTTAGAAATATTACATAGTACAAAATTTACAAAATGGAGGCAAAAAATTTCAAAAACCTATTTGAATTTTTATAAAAAAAAACCTACTAATGAAAAATAATTTTTATATATTTTTGTTTTATGGGTTTTAAATTTATTTTTAATAACAATGTCCACAAAGAAAAGCAAAATAAAAAAATTTTAATTTTTAATGACTTATTCACAATTTTTCCTAGAACGCTTTCGTGTGGGGGTTTTGAATGTTTTTTTTTTGCTTGACTTTGTCAGCGAAAAAGCTATATGTGCTTACAATGTTTTTATTTATTTCCTATGATAAATTGTTATTTCGAAAATAACGGTTATTACGAAATAACGGTGTATGCAGAATGCAAGCAGGATTTGCAGAAAGTAATTTGGAATATTGCTGTTGTTATTTGCTTTGAAAATAGCACCGTAGAGTGGCTTGGCAATGATGAAAAAAAATTACATTTTCATATTGGGGAAAAAAACCTCCTGACCTCAAATGTGTTTTAACAAGCATTAAACTCATGTCATTTCTCTCTCATATTAATACAAATTCACAATAAAATTTTAAGCGTAAAAAACATTGGGGTTTTTGAGGAAAGAAGCCTTATTTTTTTCATAAAACGCGCTATAACTCTGCCAATTTTCAACTGTTTTCAAAATTTCTTAAAGATTCTGACAGAAAATCAGAAGTTCTATTAGAATCAAAATACAAAAATTAATTGTTTAGATTTAAATGAAAATGCGACCATTTTGAACCAATTTTCAGCGGTTTTTCAAGCTCTGACACTAAAACTTTAAATGGGCATAGCTTCATAAAAAATAATTTTCAATCAAATCGGGGGACGGTATATACCCTTAATTACTTTGAAAAACAACATATTTAATCGGCAACCAATTCCGCAATTTAAAGTCACTCCGACTGCATGGTTTGAGATGGATTTGGTCATGGTATAAGTTGGAAAAATGTGGTTTTTTCCGTAGTGGCTCTTATAATATGATCACCCTCTGTATGTAGACTTTAGAGTCTCGGGATTTATTTGTGTTTATGATATTTGAAAATTGACTTCCATAATTTTTCTACCAAAACACTATTATGGTAGCTCTTATTTTTATGGTCCTGGAACTATTCACTCCCAAATACTCATTACATACTAATTGGATAAAAATTCACTTGTAAAAAAAATTGTTGGGAGGAAAAGAAAGATATCGCTTTAATTCAAAGTGTATTTTGAAGACAAAGAGTAGTATTTTTTGGATCCAATTAAAAGTTTCATAAATTAAAATTACCTGTCGATGTAATATAACCTCAAATACCTTTTAAGACTGTGATATTCGCACTTTTAGATTAGAATATCTCGAAAACCAAAACCATCAGAAATATTCTGACCTCACATTCGAATTCAGCGCGTCCGAAACCTTTTGGGAAAGTATGTACATATATTTGGGTTTCAGATACTGAGCTTTGTCGACTTGTATAATTTTGTAAAAAAAATTTCAGAAATTAACATTAAAAATAATAGGAAATTCAAAAATGACAAAATCAGTATTAACCATACTTATTTTGTCTTCTTCATAAGATTTGATATATAATAACCTTTCTAAAAAGCCTTCTTTCACGAAAATCGGTTCACTGTTTTATATTTTATAGCGTTATTTCGTTATTTAAAAGCGATAGCTGCGAAAACTACAATCATACAAAAACTTCAAAAATCGATTACAAAAATCTGACGTTAAGTTTTCTGGCTCAAAATGTTTCGTGATAATAATTTTTTATTTATGAGATGCTGAATTTTTAAAATTTTTGTCTGTCAATAATAAAGGTATAAATATATATAATAAATTCACAATATGGTTCAAAAACGTCGTTTTCACAAAAAAATTATGTATTATGCTTAAGTTTTGGTCAATACTGTATATATCTATAGTATACTTTTTTTTAGACATAAATTTAATGTAACCAATTTCCTCCCTCCCCCAAAATCTAGCCCTGGATCCGCGCCTGTGCTAAATTGTCTCCTGGGATGGTACTAAAAAAAACATGTGTGTAGTTCACACGCGGTAGAAGTGAAACTGCGAAAGAATGAGATGAAAATGTTTTATTAAAATGATAAAAGTTGACGGGATCTAGAATAGGTACAACAAGGCTTTGAAAAATAATCAGTGAATTACTTGAAAAAAGTTAAGAAATAACAAATCTTTCCACGCTTATGCCTCAGCTTTTGATTAACCAAACTCGAAGCTGATAGTTTTAGTGCACTTAGCTCGATGAGTACTTTAATTTGATATATCATTTACTGCTGTAAATATTCTAGATGCCGTCAATTATATCATTTTAATAAACATTTTCGTCGCATTCTACCGCAGTTTAGTTTTCTTAAGGTTTTTTTTTGTGCTATTTAATTTTGTCTATATTTGTTTTTTCATTGCATTTATGTAAGTCCATTTGATTCAAAGCGCGTTGAACGCACGAAGTGTGTCGACTCTTGCACGATTTCCAATCGTACTCGGTAAAACGAACGATGCTGTCGCATAAACATAGTAATAGAAAACAATCAACGTAATTTTCCTAGCTATAGTAAGGTTTTTGTAATTGATCAGTGCATTGCTTGACAAAATTGAAAAAATAGAAAATCTTTCCACGCTTATATCTCAGCTTTTGGTTACCCGAAGCTGATAATTTCAGCACACTCTGCTCGATGAGTACTTTAATTTGATATATTATTAATTGCTGTAGCTATTTTAGATCATAATTAAAACACAAAGCGTTTCATGTTTTGCGTTACAAAAATTTCAAATGAGCCCCACTAAAGAAGTTTCACTTCAAAAATTGTCGGTCTCAATTGGTTTAGAAGTTTAAAGTTTCAAAAATCACATTTATTTTCACGAAAATTTACACTTCAAATATTATGTATTTTGGGGCCCTTAATGCAATGGCGACAAAAAAAAATTTCTCTCAAATGGTTTAGAAGTTATAGCAGTTCAAAGTTTTGAAAATTCACCTTGCGCTCCAACTCACACGTAAGTATTTATATATTACTGTGGCTAAAAGCTGTTGGATATTTATAGACTGATCTGCGTCGAAGACGCTGCGAAGCCGGTGTTGGATTTTTGGGAGTTTAAAATCCCTAGAAGCGGCCGCAGGCCGCCCACTTACCTTACTTTTGATTTATAATTACTGTGGCTACCGAAGCCGGTGTTGGACATACCATAGGATGTAAACATTTTCTAGTATCGATATTTCGAAAACCAAACGAGGTATCGATTTTTTTATTTAACATTTTCGATTTATTTTGACGTGAGTTATCGAAAACAATAAAAAATAAGCCATAAGAGACCGAAATTTTTTTTTCCATATTCGGTTTTGATGGTAAAACTCCATGATTCTGAAAAAAAAATTGAGCATCGGCCCTAAAGTAAAATTGTTACCAAGTAATTTTTTGTATATAAGTTGTAAAAAAATTTCAGACGATTTGTAAAAGAATGACTGATATACGATTTGTGTGTATTCGCACAGTTGTAAAAGTTAACTTCAGTCAAGGAATGCATGTTTCTTGCTTACACTCAGCGTCGACTAGTAACACTGGCTCACAAGTTCGCTCTTATTCATGCATTTACACGCAGATACGCCGCTGAAATGATGTTAGTGTTGTTGAAAAAACAAAAAAAAATAAATATTTTTGAATTTGCGTAGGTTTAAGCCCAAATAAAACTGGCACGTCGGCAGTGGCATTGTATTTTGACATTTTTATTTACTTTCTTTGTTAATTTTAAAGAAAGTTAAATTTTTTTGTCTTTCTTAATTTGATTTTCGTGTTTTTTTAAATGCCGAATAAGTGCTAGTGATTAGACTATTCATATTTAATTTATTCAGGTACTAACTTGTGTTAATTAATGATTTGTTTCAAGTAAAACAAGAAAATATGAAAATATAATTGATTAATTTCGTTAGATTTAAAACCACTTTGGCAAAAAATTCTGGTTGCGACAAATAGCGAAATATGAAACACATACAAACAAACAACAGGAATATAATATGTGGCAATTTTCAACTGAATTTTTCGGCTAAAAAAAAGCAACAACAATACAAATAACGGGATCCGTTGTAAGCTACAAAAAAACAACAACAAATGCACGCATTTTGCTATGATTTTTTCCACTGAATTTTTCTGAATACAAATGGCAACAGCAACGCAAAACACGCGGGATCGGTTGCAAATTTGTTCTTTTGGAGAAGTCAAAATAAAAATCCTGCTTCTGGATTTCCTGGTTGCTTGGTAGCAAAAAAAAAATTTTCTCAAATGCAGCTCAAATTTAAAATAATTAATTATATTTATTTGTAAAATGTATTAAAAAATAGCGGAAGATATTCAAAAAACTTCATATAAATTAAAATAAATAAAATAGAAAATCCTAATAAAATACAAAAAGGCAGAGCAGAGGGAATTGTACGTCATTGTTAAAATCCCCAATGTGCAAATAAGCCAAATTCACATTTCCCCTGATTCTAAGACCGTAAAGCTGTCGCTCGCCACGCAGAAGTACGTTCCAATTATCGACATTGCTCGGAATGTAGTTCTTTTATATATACTTCTTTCACCGAAGTAGAAATACCGAACTATTACTCCGACGTATCTCGTATTCACACAACAAAAAACTACTCGGAAGTATACGCCGACGCTCAAATTCGGTGCGTGTGAATAGTGTAATGGTTTAGTTGTGCGTTTTGGATTTAAAGTCAATCATCGTACAACTTTACTTTTTCTGCACGCCAGTATTAATGCAGAGAGCAAAAGATATCGAAATCTTAATCGATTAAGAATATATCGTTCATAATTCAGCTTTGTGGTCCTATTTGAATTGAATACATACGTGTCTTTAATTGAAAGTAACTAAATAAAATAAAATGCATACTGTTCTGACTAGAGGAAATGCCACTGTGGCTTATTCTTTAAGTGTCTTAGCCTGTCTTACGCTATGCTGTTTTCTCTCAACTCTTTTTCTGGATTACAGTACCGAAGCTAAAGTAAATACTGTAAAAGTTCTTGTGTAAGTTTATATTAATATGCAAACTTGGCTTAAATGTACAATCTTCCAAATTTTAATTTAAATGAACATACGCACGTGCTTTTTGATTCTAGAGTTTAGTTTCAGAGATATGTGTAGCCGATGCCGTGGACAGGGGCGCCGAATGACCTGTTGCGTGTATTGAGAACTCCACATTAGTGTGACTTCCCCATGTGGAACTCAACACGGGAAATATTAATTAAAAACGCAAATTCCCAAGCAAATTAATTCATAAGAAAAGTAGAAAATCATATATCGGACATTTCACGCGAAGCGGACAGGAGAAATGAGGTTCATGTTTCCAATTTCAGAAATATTTGAATATGTTGTACTCGACACAAAAACAAAATATTTTTAGAATGGCAACACTGGTTTACAAAATATGGGTCTTTGAAAATTTGAGAAATGGTAAGTTATGCACTAAAGGGCTGCAAATGACATCTTGAAGAAAACATTGTTATGACTAATAGACCGGCAGCTAGCGACAGAAATTTAGTACTGATCGAACCACGTATGCCTTTCAGAATTCTGAACATAGTACACTCACAGAATAAAAATTAGTTGATATGAAAGTTGGCGTCTGGGGCATTTCGAAGAAAACCGAATTTGAAATTGCAATAAAAATAGACATTTTTAACAAATCGAACCACGTATGCTAAGCGTACTACATGAAATTTTAGGGCAAAATAGTCCATCAGCATCCATGGCATACGTGTTGAGATGGGTCTAAGGGTCAATACCCACTCTTACATGTGTAAAGAAAATACAACTTTAAGTCAATCGAACCATGTATGCCATATATGTATACATAATACATTAATGTTTTCAAGATATTTTTATCGGAAAACCATCGGCATATATGTAAGACAGGGCCTAAGGGCCTTTGAAGATATGCAAATGTGTAAAAAAAAATGGGAACAGGTTTACTTTAGCTCACATTCTCAAATTTTTTTTTTTTTTTAGGGGTAAAAGGGGGTTAAAAATCAATAAAAAGTATGGAAAAAAAAGTGTCGCTCGGATCTGGTTTCGGAGATATAGCCATCGGAAGTTGCGGATATAGCTTTTGGAAAAATTATTATAAATTCGGAACCGCTGCCTGGATATCAAAAATTTGGGTGTCCAAGGAAAGATAATTTAATGGCCTATAATAATGGTGAGCAAGCCTAAGAAATTTAACCCATAATTTTGGAGATATTACGATTTTTCTGAAATTTTGACCAATTTTTTAAAAAAAAACCGTTATTTTTTCCAAAAAATGTCTAGATGACCTATATTATTATTATTATTATTATTATTATTAACAGTTTATTTATTAATAAATTACATAAACAAACTTATGACTAGGCACTAACAGCTAAGGTTTTCAGCCTATTAATTACACACAATTAAATATGGGAATACAAATTGAAAAACTTTAATGTATTGATATAGATGACCTATAACTTTTTTAGCTTCTTAAGAAACCTTAATTTATTCCCCTTAAAAGATTGTATCGTTTGTTCCAAATTTTTGCATATTTACCCCCTTTTTGACCGAAAAACAAAAAAATTTATTCAATGAATTCTTATGAAAACTATGTATTTATGGACAAAAACAATAAAAAACCAACAGCAACAACAAAAACAACAACAACAACAATTATTATAAGACGATTCTCATTATAAAACTTAAAAATTTTTATTAAAAATCGCGCGCGTCTTATAACGGATTATTATAACGGATTATAAGACGATTCTTACTTTTTAATAAAAATTTTTGTGTTTTATAATGTGTCGTATTGAAAAAGAAAGCGCCGCAGGCGAAAAATTTTTATTAAAAATCGCGCGCGCAATTTTTAATAAAAATTTTTAAGTTTTATAATGAGAATCGTCTTATAATAATTGTTGTTGTTGTTGTTGTTGTTGTTCTTGATGTTGTTGTTGGTTTTTTTTATTGTTTTTGTCCATAAATACATAGTTTTCATAAGAATTCATTGAATAAATTTTTTTGTTTTTCGGTCAAAAAGGGGGTGAATATGCAAAAATTTGGAACAAACGATACACCATTTTAAGGGGAATAAATTAAGCTTTCTTATGAAGCTAAAAAAGTTATAGGTCATTCAGACATTTTTTGGAAAAAAAAACGGTTTTTTAAAAAAAAATTGGTCAAAATTTTAGAAAAATTGTAATATCTCCAAAACTATGGGTTAAATTTCTTAGGCTTGCTCACCATTATTATAGGCCATTAAATTATCTTTCTTTGAACACCCATATTTTTGATATCCATGCAGCGGTTCCGAACTTATAATGATTTTTCCAAAAGCTATATCCGCAACTTCCAATGGCTATATCTCCGAAACCAGACCCGAGCAACTTTTTTTGATTGCATATTTCTTCTTAGAATTAAAAAGCACATAAAATAAGTTTGGTTTTAAAAAGGTTTGCGAATGTGAGCTAAAGTAAACTTAAGCCAAAAAAATATCCATTTAGGAACAATCAAACCATGAATAAAATTTATTGCAAATTAAAGCTTTAACCTTAAAAGGTTTATGTGCAAAAGGGCATACGATTACTGTGGTACATACCTCTATAAAAACAGGCAGAACACAACAAATTTTTACATAATTTTGGACCCATCGAACCATGCATGCCCTTTAGGATTTCAAAATGTAGTCACTGACATGTCATTTTTACAAACGGCATACAAATCGATCGGGGCAATCGCACTAAAAATAAACTTTTCTACTGAGCCCAGCGATTTCATTTCTTATATGTAAATACTCAGAAAAATAAAATTAAGAAACATATTCAATAAACATACATATTATTGATTTATGTATAAAGTATTGGTCACATAAGGTTTCCAAAGTTATTTCGTCTTTGATTTGCGTAAAGTCTCACTTTTATGTTTAATCAATTTAACATGTTTTGTAAAACCCATTTTACGCGGTAATCGAAACGAAAATACCAAACCTTACCATAGTTACCTATGTACTATTTATACATAAAATATCAACAATTACTATCATAATGGTTTAATAACGGGAATGATATAGAGAATATACAAATTACATACATACGTTGTAAGCGAGATAAAATTTCTTTGAAAAGTTGCACTTAATGAGTCTGTAATGAAAAAATCTACTTGTTGCGAACATCGAGGCGTTGCATTTATCGAGGGTTGCGTTGAAGTAGATCGCACTATAACGGCGAATTCCGAGTAAAATTTATTCGAATTAGTTTCACATGAAATATAATTTCAATTTAAATTTAAAAAATGGACAAAGTGAAAATGACAGCGATGAAGACACAGATGGATACGGTTACGATTCTGATGGAAACGTAAACTACGTTGAATAAAAAATAGTTTCTAATTTATGTCAATGCTTTTTATTTGGATGATATCTTTTCAATACTACCTTTAAGATAGGCGTCAAAAATTTTTTAAAAAATGCTATATTTAACTAATACCTCGGCCGATTTGTATGCTGTTTATACAAATTACATAAGCAAATAATTTTTAAATTAATTCCAGAAGGGCATACATGGTTCGATTGGTCTTAAATTATCTCAAATAGGGCATTTTGTGCATATTTTATGTTAGCAGACTTTTCGGTCGATTATTTTAGTAGTAAAATAAAACAAAAGTTTTTTCTATTTTTTTTTAACGCGACTGTGCCGGTGGATTCGTATGTTATTTCAAAAATAACTAATTTGCATGGCTATTTAATGAAAACTTTAAGGGCATTCATGGTTCGATTGGTCTTAAATTATATCAAATATGGTCTTGTCTTTTTTTTCACTGTTTGACGCGATTGCCCCGGCGGATTCGTATGTTATTTCAAAAATCACTTATTTACATGACTATTAAATAAAAAACTTAAGGGCATACATGGTTCGATTGGTTCAAAATTTGGTCAAACCTTACTGAGTTCAAAGCGTATGCCGTTAATTATGCCCCTTTTAAGGAGTATGCCGTTACTTATTTCTTGTAAATGATATTGTCACTTAGATTATATTACGAGGGCATGAACGGTTCGATTGTTCCGAAATGGATATTTGTTTTACACAATTGCATGTCTTCAGAGGTCCTTAGGCCCTGTCTTACATGTGTGCCGATGGTTTTCTGATGAAAATATCTTGTAAACATTGTATTATATATGACATACATGGTTCGATTGACTTAAAATGGTATTTTTTCTTACACATGTAAGAGTGGGTATTGACACTTAGACCCATCTCAACACGTATGCCATGAATTCTGATGGACTATTTTGCCCTAAAATTTCATGTAGTACGCTTAGCATACGTGGTTCGATTGGTAAAGGGGGGGGGGGGGGGATAAGATTAATTCGTAAGAAAAAAGGCATTTTTTTGTGAATTTTGTGTGAGGACTAAAAATCTCTTAATTAAACTAATGGGACATTAAAGTATAACATTTGAAAAATGTTGTATAAAA
Source organism: Meiosimyza platycephala (assembly GCA_963662105.1). Taxonomy (NCBI): domain Eukaryota; kingdom Metazoa; phylum Arthropoda; class Insecta; order Diptera; family Lauxaniidae; genus Meiosimyza; species Meiosimyza platycephala. The sequence continues at coordinate 72,770,827 of OY759208.1, read as the reverse complement.
TTTTCACGAAAAAATATTAAAAACCACGGCGTTGGCAGCAATTATTCGGACGTGTCCCAAAATAAAGTAGAATTGCGGTGCCCCTCATAACTTGGTGCTGGGTCATCTGAAATCTGAGCCGCAAAACTCCAGAAGTTTTACAGTATATTTTTGTTGTAACAAAAAGTGAAAGAAAAAAATATTAAATTATTAGCAAAATTTCACTTCAAAAAAATAAAAATAAAATATTTTAATTAACACATAAATAGAAAAAAACTAAGTTCAGCATAAAAAAAATAAACAAAGCTAGCAAGACGGTGGGTGGAGCGCTCTCCGCCTATGCAGCGACGTCACTCTCTTTCCAATGAGTGCGTTTCTACATTCTCGAGTGCTTCCAACAACAATTCAACAACAAAAAATAATATTCTTCCCGCGCATTCTACTCCAAGCGCTCATTCGAGTAATGCGCATGCGTTGTTTTCTCAAAACTCTTCTCTGAGTACATGTAATAATCCAAAGCCGCTAAGTCTGAAATCTGCAGAACAGGTGCTGTCCTCTTCTCTCTCATAGGGAGCTCAATGTTCAACTCCATACATCTCACCAGCACCTACAAGCGCAACTTTCTCTTTGCCAGCAACAGCAACAACAACATGCCAGTACATGTGTAATTACTACATCGTCATCTGCTTCACTTACACTAATAATGTCTGTAGGCACAAATTCACATGTAGTGAGCAACAGCTTAGCAACATTACCTCTGCAACATGAATCCAGGGTAAAGCACCAATGTTCGGAATTGCAACAGCATCAGCAGCAGCAGAAACCACAACATAAACAGCAGTTGCCATTACAACAACAAAAACAACAACTTCGTCAAATGAAACAAACACAACAACAACCAAAGTCAAACACACAAAATAAAGGTAAAAATATTTTGTTTCCAAAAAATTGTGAAGTTCAAACTGGGCTAGACCGCTACATGCAAGTAAAAAGAAAACTAAGCCCACAAAAAAACGGATGCAATGTACAAGCGGCGAAAGTCATTAAATCCACCTCTACAGGTACAATCAACGCCAATAATAATAGATTTGCAATATTAGCAAAAAATGATGATGATGAAGCTGGTGGTAGCGGTAGGCAAAGTATTAAAGATCATAAGCCTCCACCTATTTTCTTGCATGAGCGTAACTCTAATGCCCTTATAAATTATATTACTAGTCTAATAGGGAAAGACTCATATCATGTAGTTTCACTTACAAGAGGAAATATACATGAAAAAAAAATCCAAATTTACGCGGAATGTAATTACCGTACTTAAGCACGTGATCTAGAAGCAAAAAATAATAATTATTACACTTACCAGCTGAAAAGCAGTAAAGGTATTTGATGCCGTGCTGGCAGCGTAAAAAGCGAATTCCGACCAGATTAAATGAAATTAACCACTAAGTTTTAATACAAAATTATTAGGCGCGTGTTCGTTTTGACAATCGTTCTTTATTACTAACTTACTACAAAAAAAGAAGAGTACAAAAAATACAAGTGATGCTAACTACTTCAAAAAGGGCAGAAGCAATACTTGCGCCAACATGCCGCCCGGCTTGAACCGGGTGACAAGGTTCAAAACAGTACAGAAAAAGATACATATATTCTTTACAGGTAAATAGTACGAAAAATTCAAATAATAACGTATAATACATGTAATATACTGTGGGACTGTAAACTTAAATTCATGTGTTATCATTCAAAAATATGCGTAACATATAAAGAATATAAGTGAATTCTATACATACAAATAAATAGCGTAATTCACAAGGAATACAGAATTATTATATATTAATTTTATTCTAATGTAAATAATAAGAAAAATAATAATTTGCGAAGATTTACTTAGATACATAGATCTTGTTTGGTTGGCAAACGACACAGTTTACTTATAGGACGTAGGTATTGACCCTCAGCTGTTTTTAATGTCACCACCCTCACGCGACCATCACTGCCAGGATGACACTTAAGCACGCGAGCCAGTTTTCATTTTGTCGGTGGAGTGTTGTCTTCGATTACGGCTACGACATCGTCTTCGCAGATATTAGGCGATTCGCGAAACCATTTCGTACGTTTCTGAAGACTGACGAGGTATTCATCTCGCCAACGTCGCCAAAAATGTTGTCGTATGGAGGAAATAGTTTGCCAGCGCTGATGTAGATTACCCTCGAATTCTTTGATTTCAAACTCAGGGAGCGATTTTAACGGTTCGCCCATGATGAAGTGGCCAGGGGTCAAAACCTCTAGATCACTAGCACTAGCAGCAGCGTCAGTGCACAACGGACGCGAATTAACGCAGGCTTCAACTTCGGCTAACAACGTCGTAAGTTCTTCAAAGGTGAACAAAGTTTCACCCAGCGCTCGTTTTAAGTGATATTTGACGCGTTTGATTCCTACTTCCCAGTAACCACCCATGTGCGGCGCGTTCGGCGGATTAAAATGCCATGTTATACTGGAGTCATTGAAAAATTCATGGGTTGCAGAATCAGCTAAACATAGCTGAAGTGTATGACGAAGCTCTTTGTCAGCCCCAACGAAATTAGTTACGACGATTGATAAAACGTTTGAAGCCGTTAAGGAATGCGTTCGTTGATAGGCCACTAATAAATTCGAGGTGCATTGCGCCGGTGCTCATACAAATGAATGAACAAATGTAGCCTTTCATCGATTTGGAGCCGCGGCCAGGAGAAAATTTAAAAGCATACGGTCCGGCGAAATCAACAGCACTTCGCAAAAAACATCGAGCATAAACAGTGCGGTTCAATGGCAAGTCGGCCATATTTTGTAGACATGGTGTGCGATTTAGTAGCTTACACTTGATGCAATTGCGATATATCTTTCTCACAAGATTTCTAGAACCTAAGACCCAAAACCGCCGTTGTAGTACAGATTGCATGACTTGAAGCCCTCCGTGCAAAGTGATGCGATGAATTTCGGCAATGATTATTCTAGCAAGCGGTAAATTTTTTGGCAACAACAGGGGGTGTTTTCGGTCAATGGACATCTAAGAGCGTGATATGCGACCACCCACGCGGAGCAGCTGGTGCTCATCCAAAAAAGGCTGCAGACGAAGTAAACTACTTCGTAGCGGTAGCAATTTACCTTGTCCGCAAAGAGTAATTTCATTAGAAAAAGCAAAGTTTTGCATATACTTAACTAAAGAAATTTCAGCAGCGGATAGCTCCTCAAAATTTAGCGATGTAACTTTGGTGGGTGTTTTTGAGAGCTTTGCACGTATGTTGTTAATAAAACGCAGCAGATAAGCAGTGACTCTTTCCAACTTTCCGTAAGAGGAATATCGTTGCAACAGCTCCCAGCATTCTCCAGTGCGTGCGACATGAACTTTCACATTCTTCGAGGATAGCTCTAAATCGGTTACATGCTTGAAGTTGTTATTTTTGAAAACTATGGCAGCGTCACTCAGCCATTTCGGCCCTTGCCACCATAATTGATGTTGTAGCAGCTGTGTAGGAGACGTACCTCGTGATGCACAATCCGCAGGGTTATTCTCAGAGCGAACGTGATTCCAACACTCAGCGGGTAGCACTTCTTGGATGTCGGCGACGCTATTAGCGACAAATGTTGACCAACGATCTTATGAGTTTTGCGGCGAGATGAGCGGCGCATAGCTCAAGTCGAGGTAGCGAAGTTGTTTTAAGCGGTGCTACCTTTGTCTTTGCAGTGACGAAGGCAACATTTACGTTTTCAGCCGAATCAAAAGTGCGAGCATAGATGACTGCTGCGTAAGCGCGCTCAGAGGCGTCGGCGAAGACATGAAGTTCAGCATGCGAACATTTTTGCCCAATACCAAGCCAACGGTTGAGCCTCAAAGAAGACAGCGATTTTAAATCTTCACGATGTGCGAGCCATTCACTGGCTATGTTGTGCGGTACAGCTTCGTCCCAGTCAATATTTGTACGCCAGATTTGTTGGAACCAAATTTTCGATTTTATGGTACACGGGGCTATAAAACCCAGCGGATCAAACAGCTTACTGGCTTCTGATAGGAACGCTCTTTTTGTCAAAACTGTAGGTGAAGGTTCAATACATACCGTGAATGTTAAATAGTCGAGCTCCGTATTCCAAAGGAGTCCCAATGCACGAACTTCTTCATCAGCAGCTAGAAACTGCGAAATATTTTGCGAGCGGTGTGGCAGGCTAGCATAAAGTTGTTTGCAATTTGTAGCCCACTTTCTGAGCTCGAACCCGCCACCGGATAAAAGCGTGTTAATTTTACATTGGAGATCACTGAGTAAAGACTTTGATGATGCACCACTCAGTAAGTCGTCCATGTAAAAATCATTTAAAATGGCTGAAGCAGCGTCTTTTGATGTTTCATCATCCGTGAACGCGGTTTGTTGTAATGATTTTACGGCGAGATGCGAAGCTGAAGCTACGCCATAAGTGACGCGTAGCATTCGGTAATCTTGAACAGGATGAGATGGATTTGCACGCCATACAATGCGCTGATAGTCGACTTGATCCGAGGCTACATACACTTGCCGATACATTTTTTGCACGTCAGCAGTCATTGCATATCGATGCGATCTAAAGCGCATAAGTACAGAAAAAAGATCACGTTGCAACTGTGGGCCTACCATCAATGCGTTGTTGAGAGAGTTTCCTGTTGAAGACTTAGCGGACGCGTTGAATACTACCCTCAACTTTGTAGTAGTGCTCGTTTCTTTCACAACAGCATGATGGGGCATATAAAAGTGGCGTTCAGGAACATTTGATACTGACTCCATGTGACGCATATCAATTAATTCGTTCATAAATGCGTTGTATTGCGAGCGTAAATCATCATCAGCTGCAAGTCGCTTTTCCATGCGTAGAAGACTGCGTACCGCGGCACTCCTTGTTTCGCCTAGAGTCACATTCTTAATAGGGAGTTGGACAATAAAACGACCATCAGGAGCGCGTTTGTGCGTTCTGTTGAAAGGTCCTCACAATAAGCCTCTTCAGCGGTCAAATGCTTCTTTGGTGGCAGCTCCTCGAGCTCCCAAAATTTACTTACTAATTGTACTAACTTTATATCGCATTGCAAGACTTGCACACTAGAAGTCTTATCTACATGGCCGGCGCGGCCGAACAAGACCCAACCTAATGTAGTCTCTTGCGCTATAGGTGTACCAGGCGTACCTTTTCGTATGTTTGTTGAGATAAACTTTTCCATTTCGTCCATGCCAAGAAGAATTTCGATAAGACCAGGTGCGTCAAAATGTGGGTCAGCCAGCGGCAAATCTTGTATGTGCGGCCATTCGAATTTTTGTAACTTAGTGGTTGGCAACTCGTTAGTAATTTTGGAGAGAATTTGAGCATTTATAGTATAGCTCTGCTCTGCGTAGCGTGAAGAAATATTTAGAGTAACTTCGCCACGAGTTTTAAGTCCTGTTGAAGATCCAATTCCAGAGATGTGCATCGATGAAGAGGAGCGGGGCAAGCGGAAACGTTGAACACAGGATTCAGTCACCAATGTAGCGTGTGAACCATTGTCAAATAAGACGCGTACGGGTTGCCAGCGCCCTGCTGCATCTTGAATGCGTGCTAAAGCGGTGGCTAGTAATATAGCGCCTTCGGCAGTGGTGCTTGGCGAAGACACCCTCCCATTAATTTCAGCGGTTGTTGCGGGCGATGCGTGGCAAGCTGGAATTATTGCGATTGCTGAAGCAGGTAGCGTTGAGGGCGTAGGAATAATTGCATTTGAGGAAGCCAAGGGTGCGTTATTCGAATTGTTCGGCAGAGATTCAAGAGAAGCGTTTGGAGAGTGACAGTTTGATGTTGCGTCGGAAAATGCGTTGTGTAACATAGTGTGATGGCGCATTCGACATATTCGACATGTGGAAGCGCTACGACACTTTGATGCGGAATGTATTTTGCTAAGACAATTTAAGCATGCGTTTTTTTGCTTAATAAATTTTACCTTAGCGAATGCGTCAAGTTTAATAAATTTATTGCAAGCGTAAATTTTGTGGTTATCGTTGCAGAACAAGCATTGTTCATGATCGCGTATGTTGTTAAAGACGTGCGTGGACGTTGCATTAGCATGTAAAACATTTGAGGCTTTTGGAACTTTTCTAGGCGTGGATTTTATACTAGATTGAGCGGAAGGAATAGACGACAACATACATAGAGAGCGACAGCGTGTCTCTAAAAATGTTTGCAACTGCTCAAAAGTTGGCAAGCCGTCATCTGTTAGCGATAGTTCTCATTGTTTTCTAGTCTCAAATGCTAATTTTGATACCACCACGTGCACCAGCCAATCATCCCAAAACTGCACTGGACGATTCAATGCCTTTAACGCTCTAACATGTTGCAAAATTGTATCCAAAACATGTTTTATGTCATAAGCAGAGTCACTAGACGCTTGGCCTATCCCATAAATTGAACGAAAATGATGCTCTACTATGACTCGCATCGCTTTGTAACGGGACTTAAGGAGGCCCCATGCCTCAGCATAATTTGCATCGCTAACCTTGAAACTGCTTATAACATGCAGGGCTTCACCCCGCAGACTGCAACGAAGGTAATGCATTTTTTGTGCACCTGACAAAGTGTTGTTTCCGTCGACCAATGATACAAAAGCATCATGAAAAGAAATCCATTCTGTTGGCTCACCCTCAAATAGTGGCAACTGCATTTTAGGAAGTTGAATGGATGCAGATGCTTGCGAGATAGGAATATGCACTTGCGTGTTGTTGTTGTGTGTCGGTGGTTGCGGAAAACTATTAGCAAAACGATTTAAATTAGCTAACGCTTCTATGTACCATGTTTCTGCTTGTACGCGTTCCTGCTCCTCGCTACCCTGTGTCTCTTGACCGCAAGAAACCTCCACCTCGTCTTGTGCTTCGTTGAAACGCACCCACTGTTCATTTAAAAGCTTTAAATAGCTCTGAACAAGGTTACTATCAGACGATAAATCTTTTTCAAGTTTGCTTGCATTTAAATATCTTTTTATTGAGTTCCGAGCAGAGTCGCGCGTTTTGACACAATTTGGTGCTGGCTATTTGATTTCGCGGAGATTCGCGGAGATGCTTAATACAATTGACAAAAATTGAGGTTAAAAACGAAGACAATGTGGTTTGAACCAACAACGAAAGCGAAAAAACTTGAAATATTTGGATAGTAATAAAAAACGATTCTCCGGTTTGAAGGACTAAAATGATGCCGTGCTGGCAGCGTAAAAAGCGAATTCCGACCAGATTAAATGAAATTAACCACTATGTTTTAATACAAAATTATTAGGCGCGTGTTCGTTTTGACAATCGTTCTTTATTACTAACTTACTACAAAAAAAGAAGAGTACAAAAAATACAAGTGATGCTAACTACTTCAAAAAGGGCAGAAGCAATACTTGCGCCAACAGTATTTCTGTAGTACTTAAAGGTATTGAATCTTATTTAGCCGTAATTGAAATAAAAAATGCTCTCGAAGAAAAAGGTTTCCATGCCAGAGCAGTTATTAACATTGTAAATAAAGATAGGGTTCCGCAACCTATGTTTAAGGTAGTACTACTCTCAGATGCTGCCAAGCTCAAAAAAAATGAAACGCATCCAATATACAAATTGCAATATTTATTGCACCGAAAAATTTCTGTCGAGTAGCCCCACAAACGTTATGGCCAGTCCAATGCGTAAACTGCCAAGAGTCTGGCCATACTAAAACTTATTGTAATCTCCGTACTGTATGTGTCGCATGTGGTGAACTCCACCACAGCTCCATATGTACCAAAAAAGCAGAAAATAATTCAAGCTCCAAAAAATGTAGCAATTGCAATGGATACCATACTGCTAACTATAGAGGCTGTACTGTATATCAAAGCCTAAAACAGAGGGTAACTTTACTTAAACAAGCTGCTCGCAATCCGACGAAAATTGTATTTACCTCTGCCGCTTCTGCCCCCCAGTAGATCTCTGCTGCTTCTGCCCCCCAGCAGATCTCTGCTGCTTCTGCCCCCTAGTAGTCCTCTGCCATAGGGATACACCCGCTATGTATTTCTTATGCTAATGTTGTAAAATCAGGCTCTCAAATGCAACCACAAGAACCAAATAATAACTTTGAGCTAATGATTTCTAATTTTACTCAAAGCCTATCACACTTCATGATAGCCATGCAAAAATCTTTAGATCGTATCGTTGAAATGCAAACCCAATCAATGACTGCTCTCCTAGCCAAGTTATAGGTCTTATAAAGATTTGCGCATGGAATGCAAACGGCGTAAGCCAACATAAACTAGAGATGTCAAACTTCTTGTCCCGGGAAGATGTAGATGTAGTGTTCTGTCCGAAACCCACTTAACAAATAAATATAACTTCACTATTCCAGGGTATATATTCCATAAAACCAATCACCCAGACGGCAAAGCCCATGGCGGTACTGGTATACTAATTCGAAGAAGGCTTAAACATTCTTGCTTAGGGGGCTATGTCCAGAACTATCTACAAGCCACTTCAATTATTTTGCAAAGTAATGGCAAAGACCTTTTTTATCTACAGTTTACTGTCCTAGTTGCTTTGCTGTATCAGAGGCGCAGTTTATGGACTATTTTAAGACTTTAGGTGATAAATTTGTAGCAGCCGGTGACTATAACGCAAAACACATCTTCTGAGGCTCCCGCCTTAATAATCCCAAAGGTAATCAGCTGTATAACGCAATAAATAAAAATAGCAATCTAGATGTTGCTTCTCCCGGAAAACCCACATATTGGCCAGCGGACCGCAACAAAATTCCTGACCTAATCGATTTTGCCGTCACCAAGGGTATTCGCAGAGATTTAATTTCTGTCAGTACAGATTTTGAGTTATCATCTGAGCATTCTCCTGTTATCATACAAATTTTTGTAAAACCCAAGCATAGAGAAGTACCACCTACCCTTACGACTCCTTATACAAACTGGATTAATTACAAAAAATACATAAGCACACATATCTATACAAATTACACAATAGGATGTAAGGAGCAGGTTGATAAATTCCATTTTAACTACAGCAGCAAATAACTCTCCGTCTAAAAATTCAATTAGTAGAAGAACAAATAGATTTTCTACTAATGCTGAAATAGAAAAATTAGTTTCGGATAAGAGAAGGCTTAGACGAGAATGGCAGAAATATAGGTCCCCAGCATCAAAAATAAAACTTAGGGAAGCCGAAAAGAAGATAAGAGCTGCTCTTTCTAGAGAACAAAATAATCACCATTATAGTTTAATTCAAAACCTTTCTCCAAACAAAACTAATAAATCGTCTCTATGGAAGTCTTGCCGCTCATTTAGAAATCCTATTGAGACCGAGCCTCCTATAAGGGATAGTAATAGCGATTGTGCACGAAGTGATGAGGAAAAGGCATATGTTTTTGCCCAACATCTAAGCCTAGTGTTTCAACTCAATTGTGTTTCAAACAATACTGATCTGCCTCCGCAAATAATTAACACTCAAAATATTAACCTGCATATTACTCCAACTGAAGTCGCTAACGTCATAAAAAATAAACTTATTTGTAGAAAAGCACCTGGCCATGACTCCATTACTCCCATAATGCTCAAAAATTTACCCCAAACAGCTGTAGTTTTCATCACCAGGCTCTTCAATGCTATAATTAATTTTGGCCACTATCCCGGTGAGTGGAAAAAATCAATAATAAAAATGATTTCGAAGCCCGGCAAAGACTCCACCTTACCATCTTCTTACATACCCATTGCTTGCTTGTTCCGCCATATTTCTTGACGTTAAGCAAGCTTTTGATAAAGTATGGCATGAGGGCCTAATTTACAAAATCAGACAACTCCTACCACAAAATATCCACACAGTCCTAGTGTCATATTTGGCAAACAGGTGCTATAGTGTTAAATATCAAAGTTTTAATACAACTGAGTTCTCGATTGGCGCTGGAGTTCCACAGGGTAGTGTTTTTGGCCCGTTTTTATATATCTTATTCACTTCTGATATTCCGCCAAAAGACCAGTTAGTTACCTCCACTTTTGCGGATGATACGACTATTTTAAGTCGTCACAAAAATGCTGTGGTTGCCACCAACCAGCTTCAAAATCATCTAGTTCTTATTGAAAATTGGTTATCGTAATGGCGTTTAATGAACTCCGTAATAAATATCCATATCCATACATATATCCAAATATTATATCCATAATACAATTTCAGACCAGCAGAAAATATTTATTTTTATTTAATTTTGAGTCCCGCAGAGCTTTAAATTACTTATTATAATAAATATATCACTTTATATATAATTTATAATTTGTAATAGTGTTAATTAGAATTAAGAGCTTACAACTTATTGTTAGTCTTTACAATATAAAGATATCCAATAAATAAAGGAATGCAAAAAAAAAAAAATCTGAAATCAAACAATCAAAGTTCATTCGTTAGATATGTAATAGTTTTCCCCAGGAAACGCCGAGAGGGTTTTTTCGAAATTTAAATTTTTCTCTTTTTTGGGACACTTTGAAGGGAAAAACGCGATTTTTAGTGAAAAAATCGCCTAATTTGTTATTGTAAAATAAAAATTATTAACGAATTTTAAAAAAGCTCTCCAGCGTTACCTCGTAAATTATGAGGGGCACCGACTTTGAAAACTTGAGTTGTGGGAAAAACGCTTCAAAGTTTCGAACACTAAAAAATCTGGTATCAAACGTTTATCCGACAGGTATAAAAATACTCGTAACTTCGTCAATTTTACTCCAATTGTCTTGAAATTTTAACACAATATTCTTAACAATAAAAAAAAATTTAATACCCTACCCCTCCCCCCCTTAAAAATGTTTATTTTCATTGGAATTTCATCAAATTTTCATTCTGTGAGTGAAATATGTTCAGAATCCTGAAAGGCATACGTGGTTCGATCAGCACTAAATTTCTGTCGCTAACTGCCGGTTTATAATTCAATTGACTGATCGAGTGTTGTCATTGCCTTTGCTGCATCAAACGAATAAAGTCTTGATGCTCTCGCATAAACGACAGAAAACGAACAACAACACTTTACGTCAATGAAACGATGAACAACACAATAGAAAACAGCATTGTCAATATTTTGATTCTTAAATTCCGTTGTGGCAATATTGAGCAACAAGAAAGTACATACAAAGAAGAGTAATAATGCATTTATGTATGTATGTGTGTATGCTTTTTTATGAACAGTGTCACAGTTAAAAAACGATTAGGGCTGCAGGGGACTTCTTTTGAAATGATTCTATGTGGGTGTTATTAGAAACATGAGGGGATGATCAATTGGGTGTAGAGCCACAATGGAAAAACTTTGGTATGTTATGCAAAGTTTAATACTAGGAAAATTGCACTAAAAATAAATTGGAAATAATTATGAAAAATGGTGTTTTAAGAAAATCTGGAACCATTTGATATTTTGAATTTATTTAATTACTGAAATTAATATAAACTAAAGAAAAAAAAATTATTCTTATCAAAAGAACACACACATGTCTATGGAGATAATGCAACTTCGATATGATTACTAACATAAGGGCTTTTTTTGGTATTCTAATTTTGAAAATTTTGTACATAAAATTCATACAAAGTAACACAAATTTCTAGAAAGGTTTTAATCCCATAGGCACCTGATGGTACCTGTACCGTTTTATATCACACTCTCTTCTTAAATTGCCCCACATTCTTAAACTTATGATGCAAACAATGTGTGCATATTTCGCTGTTCAGCTAGAAGCCAATAACAACGAATTCTCTAGTGTATTTGTTGCTCTTGCTTTTGCTATGTCTGCTTTTATATTGCTGTTTATTGCCATATGCTGTAGTTGTCTCTGTCGTTAGCAATCAAGAGAAGATCGTGTCGTGCCGAAAAGGCAATCGGGTTTTCTCCACGACCCGACATCTGCACTGCAAGCTATGTTATGACAATACTCAATACAGAAAAAGTAAGTACTGAAAGGCGATAAGCAATACTGTGAAATATTGTTCAGCATAGAATAGAATGTCTTCTGCAGCGCTTTAAATGCCATTATTCAGTTTAAAAAAAGTCTAGTAAAATGAAATAACCACTGGATTTTATACTTCATTTGTTGGCCGTTACAACCTCATAATTGGATTTTGAAAATAAATAAAAAATACACTGAAAAAATGATATTTTTTTTGTGGTTTTTTAAAAAGTTCGGCATAAAAGAAATTTTTTTAGTGCATTAAAAAACTTTTTTTTTAGTGCATTAAAAAAAAGCTTATATTATGTTTATGGTATACTTCATGCCAAGTTTGATAATGATCTGCCCTGTCGTTTTGGAGCTATATGCATTGCAATGCCGAAACCCAGCGCAGCTCCGTTCTCGCGTCGAGTCGTTAGCACGACTTACTATTATATTGATATTTGGCTTATGTTCAGTTTAGCTCACAATCGAAATTGATTATAAACCAAATATTTTTTTGTGCTTTTGAATTTTAAGAATAAATATGGAAGTGTCGTTCTGATTTGGTTTCGGAGATATATCCATCGGAAGATGCGGATATAGATTTTCTAAAAATCGATATAAGTCAGAATCGCCTGCATTGATTTCCAAAATATGGGTGTCATATGAAAGGTAATTTAAAAAACATTTGTAAAAAACCACAAAAAAAATATTTATAATTTTTTTCAGTGTATTTTTTTTAATTTTCAAAATCCAATTATGAGGTTGAAAAGGCCAATAAATGAAGTATAAAATCCAGTGTTTAATTTATTTTCCTAGACTTTTTTTAAACTGAATAATCGCATTTGAAGTAGTATACCTTACCATTTCTCAATTTTTCAAAGACCCATATTTTGTAAACAGTGTTGCCATTCTAAAAATATTTTGTTTCTGTGTCGGGGACCTATACAGGTACAACATTTTCAAATATATCTGAAATTGGAAACATGAACCTCATTTGCCCGATATATCAGACTCCAGAAGATTTATATTGAAAAATTTATATGATATGTACGACCAAGTTCTTTCGTCGCTGAGAATCTGATTTGGGACAGATTCAGCAAAGTTTGCAGACCCCTTGATGCTGTTACACTTGGCAAAGATTGTGATGTAGACCAAGTTTTATAAAGACAAATTCAAAAAAGATAATTTACTTAGTGATCGAAACATCTTTGGTGCGCAGAAATGAAACTGAATTAAGAAGTTTAGGAGATGTAGTAGATTTTTTATAGAAACATCTATGGTATAAGGACCTCATCCTAGAATTCGTTTGAGTCGTGAAACTGTTAGTGACTATATATCCATCATTTTGCACTAATGAGAGGAGTTTTTCAATTCTTAAGAGGCTGAAATTGTATGTGCATTTAACGATGAGTCAGAAACGTTTAAATCATGTTCCGATTTCCGATTCCGAGTTGGCTGATATAATAGACAATAAAAGAATGAAGGGTTTCTGACAAAATAATCATTTTTTTATTTACACAATAATCAGTGAGAACTTTATCGTAGACATCCTACATTACTTCTTCATAATCATGCTTCTGTAAGAAGTTTAAATATTTAATTTTCGAACCCTTCCCCCCCCACACAACAAATTCCACTCCCGCTTTTACAACGTTATGGCGCCCCTGGTCGCGGATATACCTTTTCTAAAAATTGGTATAAGTTGGGAACCTCTATTGATATACTTGTGTATTGAAAGCTAATTTTAATAAGCTACAATTTCATATGTAAGGTTGTCTTGTTGAATCCTGTCCCAAAAATGGGTTGTGACCCGTTTTTTAACCAATTTTTCTTAAATGGTTGGCACAGGATGCCACAAGAACACCATGTATATTCTATTAAGGCTCTTCCAGCTCTATGATTTGGCACAAAATTCGGGCATTTTCGGGAATCAGGACGGGCTTTATTAATTCATGTATTAGTTAGAAGTAACTGTTACAATTTTAATACATTTTACATTGTTTTTTTAGCATTTATATAAATACTAAAACTAAAAATTTAACTAAAATTTATTTTTATAAAATCCATATAAGCCTCTTAAAACTTTGAAACTTACACTCTATTTTTACATTCATGTAACATGGTAACATGTTAAATAATTTTAAGCCTTGATACATTATCGAATTTTGTGTGCTAATCCTGTTGAATCTTTCTAGCCTACAGTCTTCCGCTCTTCTCAAGTTTATATGACTGAATATCGCCCACGTAAACAAATTCCTCTTGTAAATAATGGGGTATTTTCCCCCATGTTTTACATTGAACACAAATATAAGGACTCTTATGCCCGGTTTCACCAATCAGTTTTAAAATTTACCAGGCTATTAAAATTAAAAATAACCTAATTTTGTTTCCCCAAACACTTTCAGCCTGTTAAACAACCTGATACGATAACAAGCTGTTTTGTTTATGTTAAATTTTTGAAAGTTTGTTTACATTTTGAATGACACATTAATTTGTTAGGCATATGTCAATCAACTAACATTATTATAGTTTCACTCTTCCGCATACAATCAGAGATTTGTGTGAGGCATTTCTGTTTCGTTCGTTCGGCTAACAGGCTGTTAGCTAAAAGAACAACTTCTAATGTTGGTGAAACAGAATTACTTTTAACCAAGAATGATAGAATAGAAGATTACGCACTCCGAGCTTTCAAATGAAATTCGTCTGCGCATGTCTTCATCTGGAGGACAATCACGGTTGCATTTTTTTATTATTGTGAAACATACACAAGGGTTGCCGAGCACTTTTTTCCTGAACTACATTTTAGCATATGTATATGAAAATATATTATTTATTTTGAGTTTAAGTTCATTATTTATTTTCATTATTATTTTTATTTTATTTAACTATTTCATTATTATTTTAGAGTAAAATCGCTAAAATTAATATTCTTTAATTTAAAAAAGGCTAAAGCCTATTTCATTATTTTTTGAAGCAAGGGAAACAAATTCTAAATTAAGTAACTGTTTTATTAAGCTTTCGTTTTCTTTTATAAACATTTTCATCTAAATCCCTATTAACCCTTATCCTATATACATGGGTCGAAATTGCCCAACGACGTATTTCAACTAAAATACTACCGGCCCGGTACCATGTACAAGTATAAGCTTTTATGACTTTTATTATTTTGGCTATATAAACAAAAACTTAAAAAAAATAGTTTCTAGCACGTTTAGTTTGGCCAGTATAAAAAAAGTTACGTTCACCGTCAACATGGGCCAAAATTGCCCAATACAATTTTTCTACGTTATTTAGAGTCACAACACACTTGACACTGCGTGTAAAGTTCCGCTTATCGAAATTTTACTTTTACCGTTATTTCGGAATTCTTTGTAACTTTGATCACACTGTGTACAGCAACATGCAAAAGGGGGATTTCCCGTTTTTAGAAATCTGGTTTTCTTATACTGTCATTTGTATTGACTCCGAGCATACTGCACACATAATTGGCCGGCCTATTGTATTATAATGGACGTGAAAAGGTTTGAAGAGCTTCTGAGATGATAAGAAATGTAAGCCCATCTTCAGATGTTATGAGCCCCCGCAGATTTGAGAATATATCACGAGCTCTGCGCTTCGATATGACGAGGGATAGAAACAAACGACGATCTCGTGATAAATTAGTACCAATCAGAGATGTTTGGGATAAATGGGAATGCAACTCAGAAAAATGTAAAGCCTAGGTGAGAATGTTACTATTGATGAGGAAATATCAGCATATCGAGATTAATGCCCATTCAAGCAGTGTATTCAAAACCTGGAAAGTATGGAATGAAAATTTGAGTTCTTTGTGATTCAAAAAGCAGTTATGCTTGGTCGCTATAGGTTTATACGAGAAGAGAGCAAAACTGTCAAAGAGTAGTCAAACAAGGATACCACGTAGTATTAGACTTAGTGGAAGACGTGCAGAGCCGAAATATTACCTCCAATAAATTTTTAAATACACATGAGTTGGAAATTTAACTACGGAAAAGAAAACTACCTTTGGTAGGTAAGAATCTAGCAAATGCATATATGTAAAAAGAAACCTGAAATAATTGATTTCTACTAATTATCATACTAAATCTGGTGTTGATACGCTTGATCAGCTTCTCAGCAACTATTCTTGCAAAAGAGAACCAAAATAAGGCCGCAGCTCTGTTGTTCAATATATTGGATATATGAACCTACAACTTTGTTTTATATACATACATACATCCGTAAACACTGACTGGAACTAAGGTAAACATTTCGAGCGACTTATATTTTTAGAAGTACTTGGTATGTCTGTCTCTTATCTAGTCAGAGCTATCTTGCCGATCGACCCTACCTAGAGGTCCAACAGCAAAGTTTGTTCTGCAGGAAGTTCAGAATCCGCGTGTCCATGAATGGTCATGCTCGGTGGGAAGCTCTAAAGGAGGGCAATGCTTCATGCGCCCAATTCGGTCAAATGACTCAAAATATTCACTAAAATGCTCTTCTTGTGCTGATTTCATTTGTAAAGCTCATACAATTGTGAGAATAACCTGTCAAAATTGCACTGATTAAATAAATATGTGAGTAAATTGCATTGGGCAAAATTGACCCACTAATACAGTGAGTGTTAGTTTTTTTGAATACAGGATAAGTGTTAAGAAGTCTCATTCTAAAGTACATCCTAGCTCTGAAAAATAATTTTTTTACTCTAATATTACAGTTTACATTATTCCAAAAGTTTTTCTGTAATTTGTATTCCGTCCTCATTAAAGCCTAAGAAAATTTTGTCGAGTTGTCTAATATGAGTCATTAATTCCATATTAGGCTTTATAGGCCACCTTCACTAAGATGATCAACCCATGTAAAGTTTACCTCGGTTTTTTGTTGCTCTGGTACTCAATTTTTTCGCAAACCCATGTTTGGTGAATCCTGCTCTGTAAAATTTACGTCCTGGTTTTTGACCGATTTGCATTCAGATTTGTCCTGCCATGTGATATCAACCCTGCCCAAGAAGGAATTTGTTAGACTGTTGGTACAGTACCAGGTTTCAATTTGTATCCGTCCTTTCCACAAATTCCTTGAGAAAGTGTATGTATTTGTAAATATTAAATTCAAAGGTTATTCTAGTGTTAGTTAATAATAAAATCTAACCAAGCACATCTTACCCATTTCAAATCTAAAATTCCGCTCTATATCATTTAAAACGAAATGCAAACTGCAAATCCAAATAATTGAATTCAGCATATAGTGTAGTTAGTTTTATTCAATTATATTATTTTGAATTTAACTTCTCAGTTTTAGTTGTTACAAATTTTGGCATTTACAATTTCAATAATTTTGTGCTTGTCGAGCCTTAGTCCCGCACAACTAAGCAAATATCAGCATCTGATCTAAAATCTGTCAAAAATATAAACAAGAATGATTATGATTTTTCAGAAGTGCTTCTGTCCACATACTTCTGCAATAAATAAAATAAACTTAATCCATACAATGAATACCAATCATACCTAAGTCCAAGTAACAAAAGAGTGGTAATATGACAAAATAATAGTAGTTAGTACCTTTTTTGGGATCACAAGCAGTAAAAAAGTAATTTCATTGCATATTTCTTATTTCACGGCAACTCTAAATGAAAATATGTAGATATGTCAAAACCGTCCTTCATATGACGCTCTAAAATGACATCGCAATATGGCGGAGATGCGCAATACGTAATCTTCTTTTCTATCATTCTTGATTTTTAACAGCTTTTTAAATTCTAAAAGCATGTCAGTTAAAAGTGATTTTAATTGATTTTGGTGAAACTGGGCATTCATTTTTTGAAAGTTTGTTTATATATTGAATGAAACACCGCTTATTCCTTCAACTTTTAACATTTTATTGTCAGCCAATTGAACATATCCTGCGTACTCTTTATTAATATTATCAAAAGATTGTTCATATGCGAAGTAGCATCGCTATCTAAGTACCAATTTTGATTGTGATAACTTTGATTAGCATTATGCATTATATAAGAGTAAGAAGCAACGATATCATGTTTGAGCAATTTACATTCGCGTTTGTCTTACAATTCTTAGCCATGTGACCTGCCCTACCGCACT
The DNA here is from genome assembly GCA_963662105.1 of Meiosimyza platycephala. Taxonomy (NCBI): domain Eukaryota; kingdom Metazoa; phylum Arthropoda; class Insecta; order Diptera; family Lauxaniidae; genus Meiosimyza; species Meiosimyza platycephala. The sequence goes on along the minus strand of OY759208.1, from coordinate 72,752,830 downwards.
TGCAGCAAATAATGGTTTTTGACATACCTTGATAGTTTGATTTATTTTGATTGTTACAACGAAACCTTTCTTTAGCTGCATCATTGTTGTTGCGGTGAAATCGCACTTTCATCGGATCATTGCTTCGCTCGCAATCTTTAACATTGATTTCATCTATTTCTAATAAACGCGATCTAATTGTATTTAACGACGGGAATTCATTTGCTGTGTAGAATGCTGCCTTTATTCCTTAGAATTTTTCTGATAGTCCACCTAAAATTATAATAACATTTAACTCCTCTTCGACCTTACCATCCATTTCCTCTAGTTGGGTATTCCATGTGTCAAACTCTTCCAGGTATTTGCTTATCGTATGTGATTCACTCATATTAAGATTCACAATCCGTCGATATAATTCTGCTTTCTGCCGCTTTGACTTCAGTTCATATGTTTGCTGCAAATATTCCCATATTTTCTTTGATGTAGAAAATCCTTTTATCAATGTTATTATCTTTGGTGCCAGTGCCATTAAAATATCAGCACGCGCATCTTGATCTTTCTCATGCCAACTCTCTAGGTCAGGAGGTTCTGCCGGTGCTGCTAATCCACCATTCACTATCTTCAGTTCATATGTTTGCTGCAAATATTCCCATATTTCCTTTGATGTAGAAAATCCTTTTACCAATGTTATCTTTGGTGCCAGTGCCATTAAAATATCAGCACGCGCGTCTTGATCTTTCTCATGCCAACTCTCTAGTTCAGGAGGTTCTGCTGGTGCTGCTAATCCACCATTCACTATCTTCAATAGTCTACTTTTGTGTAGCAGCGCCTCCATTTGCGTCTTCTAAATTGGATAATTATTTCCAGTTAAAACGGACGGGAAAAACCCCAACATTGACATGCTTGCCGCCATTATTAAATTATTTTAATCTTCAGAGCCTCTCGACTTGGAGCTCTGGGCCCATAACCTATTGTTTAATATAATATGAGAAGTTCTCGCATTGAAGTTTTATTGAGTTCTGAGAAAAAATTATTTTCAATATAACATAAATATGATACAGAAAAACATAAATCAAATTAATGTTGTAAAGTTAATTTCAACAAAATACAACTTGATTTCTCAACAGCTTTAAATGAAACATGGCTCTACTCAAATGAAACGAAATATGTTAACATGAATAGAAACATTGCGGTACATAATACAAGAGACTTCAATAGGACTGGTGCCACATGCATTTTTGTTAAAACAATATAAACTTTACCATTATATTTCAATCCACAAAGTATAACGCTACTATGATTAAGCTCATCGGTCAAAATGCTAATTTGAAAATGTCAACAGCATACCGTACACCAACTGAGGATGAACATGAATTTCTAATGTTCTTGTATAAGATTTTATCAGAACACAAAAAAATTGTATTTCTCAGTGATATTAATATTGATTTGTTAAATAATGCAAAGACTGAGCAATACAAAGAAGTTCTTGTACTGACCCGGGCACCAGAACAACACAAACATCGAATAAAATAATTGATCATGTAGCCACTGATTTAAATGCTGATGAATTTGTCTATAAATTAGATATTAAAGACTGCGCATTCTCCGACCAGAAAGCACTGTTTTTCACAGTGGACAGAAAAATAAAGGAAAAGGCGCTTATGGTGAAAATTGTCCAAATGTCCAAAATTGTCTGCTACATGTTTTAGAAGGTATTTGAGTGCACAAATTCTTATTGATGAAACGGTCACTTTGGAGAGCTTAGTGCAACTGATTTAAACAGCAAAAACAGAAAGCACCAGTTACAAAACCCGTAGAACTTGTAAAATATTACTTGGATAAATGCTGAAATAGTCGAGAAAATAAAAAGTCGGAACAAATTATTTAAAAAATAAAAAAACGTCTAGTGATATGCACATTAAAATTGCATATTTACAGTTAGAAGCTGATATTAAAAAAGATATAAAAACTGCAAAACAGAACTACTTTGATTATAAAATAGAAGCTGCTGGCACTGATGGGCGTAAAATATGGAGTGTTATTAAATAAGGTTTAAATATATACAAAAGCAGTATCTTGACTGGTCCTGAAATCAACATTGACGGAAGAACTGCAGTCGCTTTTCTTGAAACCAACTACAGAAGAAGAGATACTGCAAATAATTACAGATCTGAAATCTAACACAGCCCCAGGGGCTGATAATATAACTGCTTCTGACATCAAATTGATTAAAGACTTGATCAAAAGACCTCTAGTAAGGTTAATAAATAGATACTTAAGTACAGGAGAATATCCAGAAATTATGAAAGTAACAGTGGTTATTGCAATTCACAAATCAGATGATTCAAAAGATGTCAATAATTATAGACCAATATCGCTGCTTCCACTCTTAGGCCTATAACTCATTAAGGCAAAACTATCTCAAAACAGTTTTCGTCACTTTAGTACATATGGGAGTGCGCTCACTATGTTTTAAGACAAAAACAAATCTTTTTGTTTTGCGGCACTGGAACTTTTGCGAAACAAAACTGTTTCGGTATGACAGAGCCGTATGAAGTGTGCTCATTTGAAACTTTTGTCTCGAAACTTTTTGCATATTCGTGGAAATCGATGAACGAGCTCGCGAAATCTCTGGCACGAAGTAAAGTTTTTGTTTTTTTCTTTGTGTTCGTTTAATCAGAATACACTACGCGACCTTCTTCGTGAAATTTGTCACGAAACAAATTGTCTTCGTTAGCGCACTCAACATGAACCTTGTAGGGGATTGGTCCTATAATTATAAATTAGATATTTGGTGTTTGGGCGCACCTTGCCTATTTATGTACGGCAATTTGCCTTTTCAGTTTTGAATCATAGATAAGTTGAAAACAAGTCTTGGCTTTGTTAAGTGAAAATTATGATTAAATTTTATTTACAAAAGTTGAGGTTTTTATACAAATATTACACGTATTTTCTTAACGCTATTTTTCCCGTTATTTTACCATGACTCCTCCTCTATTCAATTTCCCCGCTGATCACGCAATTTCAGTTGCGTCAGCATTTTCGATCACCAATATGCAAATTAGGTAAGAGTGAAAGAGTCACAAATCTAATTGACTTCAGTCACTTGTTCCCAGCCTTGAAAATACGGCATAAGGGTGTTTTCTTACAAAGTGCATTTGGGTTTGCTATTGTTGTTGTTGTTGGTCAGTTGAGGTAGGCAAGACGTTGCCTGGAATGCACTAAGTCAATGACGTGCGGGTGAAACAATGCCTGCATTTACTTGTTGTTGCTTTTGTTTGTGCGAGTGGCGTTAGCGGCACGAGCACAAAAAAAAGGCAAAAGGAAAAATGAGAATGACTTGCAGATGTAAGTCATAAATTTTACTTTTAATTACTTGACCGAAAAGTGTCACATGAATTTGTTCATTTTTGATTTCCGTAAATCAAAAATGAGAATTTGAATTTGAGTGGATTATTTTTAGTGTGAAAAATGTGGGTTAAGCTAAATTTGAATTAAATGGAAATCGGTGGGAACCTTTAATTTGTTTGGTTCCCTTACTGTCGGAATTTAAAGAAGGTGTTAGTGGTGGTCATGGTGATTAGGTAGGTTCACTACACCCTAACCCTTAAGCGAAAAATTATATCTGGAGATAATTATTTAAGATGGTGGAGTATTGGCAAAATAATATAACTTGTATTAAAATTGATAAGTTTTAGTTATAATATAAGAGATTAATTCCTAAACATGTATATAATGTTTAATTAATGATTAACATTTTTATAATATTAATAGAAAAGTATTTAATTAATTATGTATTAAAATTATATTGTAATGTATGAATTTTATTTCATGAATTAGTTTAATTTTGTGGAAATTTAAGTATTAAAAGTAATTAAAGTTTAGAAGTAACAATATAAATTTTATTATAAGATTGATTAAGTATATTTCTCTAAAATAAATTGTAGATATAATAATTTTTAATAGTTTGCATACGTTGTTCATCAATTCATTTACAAATTCTGTCCCTCGATCGGATTTTAATGTTATAAAATAACCATATTTTAGAATCAATTGTTCTACTAATGTTTGTGCAATTGACCTTGATCTATGATCAGTCACAACAATAAATTTTCTTCCGTACAAGTAGGGATTAAAAAGATTTATTCCCCAATGTATTGCAAGTAATTCTTTTTCAACGACCGGTTTGTTTATATCATGCTTTTGAAGGGTTTTGCTTGCGTAGGATATTGGCAAGTCTTGTCCAATTTCACCTTGTGATAGAATAGCTCCTAATGCAAAATTTGAGCGTCAGTCGTTACAATAAAAGGTTTCGTAAAATCTGGATATTGTAAGACTGGGGGTTCTATCAATTTTTGTTTTAGTGTTTCAAAGGTTGATTGGCATTTATCTGACCATTTAAATGGTTGATTGTTTTTGAGTAGGGTATTTAGGCATTGTGCAATTGTCGCGAAGTCTTTTATGAAGCGTCTGTAGTAGTAGCAAAAAGCTACAAATCGTCTTACGTCGTCTGCGTTCTTTTGTACTGGGTAATTTCTTACTGTGTCATATTTTGAAGGGTCTGTTTTGATTCCATCTTGTGTTATTAGGTGTCCTAGGTAAACTACTTCTGGTCTCAAAAATTTACAGCTTTAAGTTATATTTTGAAAGTCTTTCGAAAACTTCTACGAGATTTAGATTATGATGCTGTAGGCTGCATCCAAAAATTATTATATCATCAACGTATAGAAAAGTTTCTGAACTTAAACCTGTTAATGCTATGGTGAGCATGCGTTGAAAACTATTGGAGGATATTTTCAATCCAAAAGGTAGTCTCTTAAACTGGTAGTGACCGTCGCACAGTGTATCACTTTCATAGTAGCCGCGGCCAAAAATAGTAAACGCTGTTCAATTGTAATGAAATTTGGTATATGATGTGTTTTTAGCATTATTAAGTAAAAATAGAAAAATCATCAATATCGGCCCATTGACACGCCTACCTCCCATACAAAAAAAAAATTTATTTGCTTTAAGTTCGTTATTTTTGACACTAGAAAGATTAAATTTGGTGTGTGATGTTTTTTTGACATAATTAAGAAAACTTAGAAAAATCATAAACATCGCGCCATTGACACGCCCACCTCCCATATAAAATTAACCTTTTAATTGCTTTAAGTTATTTGTTTTTGACACTAGAAAGATTAAATTTTGTGTTTGATGTTTTTTTTTGCCCTAATTTAGAAAAATCATTAAAATCTGGCCATTACCACGCCCACCTCCCATATAAAAAAAAAGATTAAATTTGGTATGTGATGTTTTTTTGACATAATTAACAAAACTTAGAAAAATCACAAAAATCTGGCCATTGCCACGCTCTCCTTCCATATCAAATTAACCTATTTTGGCTTCACCTTTTCGCCATACATCAAAAAATTCACTCACTTTGATAGCAGATGCCACTAGAAATTTTGAAAAAAAGTTAATTTGACGAACACTAAACAAAAAAACACTTGGAATATGATTATACTTACTTTTAAACTTTAACATCACAAATAATAACTTACGTATGTCAGCTTCAAATAAATAGTTACTTTAAAAATAAATAATCACTTAAAACTAACAAAAACGGTGGACAAAACAAAAACATAAATATTGCACAGGAATATTGCACAAATTTAAAGAGTTTTTGTAAATAAATGATTTTTAATGATGTTATGATGTTTTGAGCAATGCTAGTTATTCCAATATAACGGAATTTAACATTTGTTTACAATGTACTTAGTACTGCCAGATTAGAAAACTTTATTAAATTTATTTAATATATAACATGCCTATATTTGATCATGGAATCTTCCTCCAAAAAAATAACGAACTTTAAGCAATTAAAAGGTTTATTTTATATGGGAGGTGGACGTGGCAATGGCCAGATTTTTATGATTTTTCTAATTGTTTCTAAATTATGCCAAAAAAAATACATCAAACACCAAATTTAATCATTCTAGTGTCAAAAATAAAGAACTTAATGCAATTAAAAGGTTAATTTTATATGGGAGGTGGGCGTGGCAATGGCCAGATCTTTGTGATTTTTCAAAATTTTCTTAATAATGCCAAAAAACATCCTATACAAAATTTCATTACAATTGAAGAACGTTTACTATTTTGGGCGCTGTTACTATGAAGATACACTGTGAAAAATGTTGAAAAAAAGTTAACTTGGCGCACCCTAACGCAAGAAAATTCTTTTGATTATGATTTTACATAGCTTTATACGTTATTTAACGCTGCAACCTCAAAAGTAGTTTTAGGTGTATTTTAATTTTCTTCTTCTACAGTTTTTAATGATCTTGCGATTTTTTGAGTAAACCTAACTATTTTAATATAGCAGAATTTTACATTTGTTTACAGTGTAAGCAATTTTATTAATATTTCTAGATTGGAAAAAGTCTATATTTTTTTTCATATATGACATGTCTATATTTGCTCATGAAATCTTCTTCAGAAAGGGTACAAAAGTGTGGGATAGAAAACAAGCCAACATACAGAGGAAAAGTTGAATTTGATACTGTATATTTAATAAAGCATAACTTTTTAAGTAGTTAAAGCATTTTAATAAAATTTTGGGATTGTCTTATTTGAAGTATGTTCTTTTAATCTGCATAAAAATTTAAGTCAAAAAATCATTTTCATTTTTACCATTTATGGCCGCACCTGTTACACTTTGCGTCGTTTGTTGAAAAAGCTGTTAATGGTCGTGATTGTCTGTCTAGTGGTATTTGGTGAAAAGAACTGGTCATGTCGAGTGTAGAAAAATACTTTGCTCTTCCTAATTTGTCTAAAACATCATCTATACTGGTTAGTGGAAATTTGTCGTTTACTAACTTGTCGTTCAACTTTCGAAAATCGACTACTAATCGCCATTTTTTTGTATCATCACTGGCCTTTTTTGGTACTAGTAATAATGGTGCGTTGTATGGACTAATTGAATGTTCTATGATGTCGTTTTGTAGTAAATCTCCTATTTGTCTGTGTATTTCTTCGTCATGAATTTTGGGTAGTCTAGTTTTTTATGTATGTTGGAGTGTTATCAGTTATAGATAGTGTTTGAGTGTAAAAATTGTTTACTGTCAGTTTTTCATTTTCAAAGTGAAAAATATTTTGATATTTTCTAAAAATTTCTGTTAAAGGGTGATTTTCATTAATATTTAGTTCTTTTTGTAGTTTCTTAAATCGTTCGTCATTTTGTTTATTGTTATGTTTAAATTGTATATAATTTGTTAGTGGTTCTGTTTTTGGTTTTATATTTAGTATTTTTACTTCTTTGTCGTTAGTATTTAGTATTTTGATGTGGCATTTTCCGATAGCAGGAATTATGGTGTTAGCTAAAAATACACCTCCTGAATTTCTTCATTTAATACCAAGCTGTCCTCTTTTACGTCTATATGGATGGGATGTACTATTTCTGTCCTTGGTGTTATACGTATAATGTCGTATGCATGTTTGTTAAAGTGTAACGTCTGTATCGTCTAACACTGTTGTCAATGTTTGTGTTTCGTAGTCTATTTTGCACATGTGTTTTGAGAAAAAATCTCTGCCTAATATGCCGTCTGTTGGTATAGGAAAGTTATCTTGTACTGCATGAAATATATGGGGTACTATACGGTATTGAAAATCGATTTCTAGATTAATAGTTCCTCGAGTTGCAATTTCATCGTTTGTTATTCCTGTCAGTTTGCATTGATTTCCCGTCATAAATTCTGTATTTTCTAAATTTTCGAGTTTGCAGATCGATATGTCTGCTCCCGTATCTATAAGAAATTTTAAATTTCTATTTACATTGTTGCTTTTTAAATATATATAATTTGTTGAGTTATCCGAGATGTTGAAAATCTTTAATTTTGCTGTCCCGTATGATCTTGTGTTATGATCTCCGAGCGATTCTCGTTTCCCTGATTATTTGTTTCTGCAACATAGATTCTATTTTGATTATTCGAATTATTGTTATTGTTGTTGTTGCAAGAACATTGATTTCTGTTAGAATTATTATTATTGCTATTTCGAGAATTGTAATTGTTGTTATTCTGATATCCGCGATTAGAATTGTTACTGATGCCGTGCTGGCAGCGTAAAAAGCGAATTCCGACCAGATTAAATGAAATTAACCACTATGTTTATAAACAAAATTATTAGGCGCGTGTTCGTTTTGACAATCGTTCTTTATTACTAACTTACTACAAAAAAAGAAGAGTACAAAAAATACAAGTGATGCTAACTACTTCAAAAAGGGCAGAAGCAATACTTGCGCCAACATACCGCCCGGCTTGAACCGGGTGGCAAGGTTCAAAACAGTACAGAAAAAGATACATATATTATTTACAGGTAAATAGTACGAAAAATTCAAATAATAACGTATAATACATGTAATATACTGTGAGACTGTAAACTTAAATTCATGTGTTATCATTCAAAAATATGCGTAACATATAAAGAATATAAGTGAATTCTATACATACAAATAAATAGCGTAATTCACAAGGAATACAGAATTATTATATATTAATTTTATTCTAATGTAAATAATAAGAAAAATAATAATTTGCGAAGATTTACTTAGATACATAGATCTTGTTTGGTTGGCAAACGACACAGTTTACTTATAGGACGTAGGTATTGACCCTCAGTTGTTTTTAATGTCACCACCCTCACGCGACCATCACTGCCAGGATGACACTTAAGCACGCGAGCCAGTTTCCATTTTGTCGGTGGAGTGTTGTCTTCGATTACGGCTACGACATCGTCTTCGCAGATATTAGGCGATTCGCGAAACCATTTCGTACGTTTCTGAAGACTGACGAGGTATTCATCTCACCAACGTCGCCAAAAATGTTGTCGTATGGAGGAAATAGTTTGCCAGCGCTGATGTAGATTACCCTCGAATTCTTTGATTTCAAACTCAGGGAGCGATTTTAACGGTTCGCCCATGATGAAGTGGCCAGGGGTCAAAACCTCTAGATCACTAGCACTAGCAGCAGCGTCAGTGCACAACGGACGCGAATTAACGCAGGCTTCAACTTCGGCTAACAACGTCGTAAGTTCTTCATAGGTGAACAAAGTTTCACCCAGCGCTCGTTTTAAGTGATATTTGACGCGTTTGATTCCTACTTCCCAGTAACCACCCATGTGCGGCGCGTTCGGCGGATTAAAATGCCATGTTATACTGGAGTCATTGAAAAATTCATGGGTTGCAGAATCAGCTAAACATAACTGAAGTGTATGACGAAGCTCTTTGTCAGCCCCAACGAAATTAGTTACGACGATTGATAAAACGTTTGAAGCCGTTAAGGAATGTGTTCGTTGATAGGCCACTAATAAATTCGAGGTGCATTGCGCCGGTGCTCATACAAATGAATGAACAAATGTAGTCTTTCATCGATTTGGAGCCGCGGCCAGGAGAAAATTTAAAAGCATACCGTCCGGCGAAATCAACAGCACTTCGCAAAAAACATCGAGTATAAACAGTGCGGTTCAATGGCAAGTCGGCCATATTTTGTTGACATGGTGTGCGATTTAGTAGCTTACACTTGACGCAATTGCGATATATCTTTCTCACAAGATTTCTAGAACCTAAGACCCAAAACCGCCGTTGTAGTACAGATTGCATGACTTGAGGCCATCCGTGCAAAGTGATGCGATGAATTTCGGCAATTATTATTCTAGCAAGCGGTGAATTTTTTGGCAACAACAGGGGGTGTTTTCGGTCAATGGACATCTTAGAGCGTGATATGCGACCACCCACGCGGAGCAGCTGGTGCTCATCCAAAAAAGGCTGCAGACGAAGTAAACTACTTCGTAGCGGTAGCAATTTACCTTGTCCGCAAAGAGTAATTTCATTAGAAAAAGCAAAGTTTTGCATATACTTAACTAAAGAAATTTCAGCAGCTGATAGCTCCTCAAAATTTAGCGATGTAACTTTGGTGGGTGTTTTTGAGAGCTTTGCACGTATGTTGTTAATAAAACGCAGCAGATAAGCAGTGACTCTTTCCAACTTTCCGTAAGAGGAATATCGTTGCAACAGCTCCCAGCATTCTCCAGTGCGTGCGACATGAACTTTCACATTCTTCGAGGATAGCTCTAAATCGGTTACATGCTTGAAGTTGTTATTTTTGAAAACTATGGCAGCGTCACTCAGCCATTTCGGCCCTTGCCACCATAATTGATGTTGTAGCAGCTGTGTAGGAGACGTACCTCGTGATGCACAATCCGCAGGGTTATTCTCAGAGCGTGATTCCAACACTCAGCGGGTAGCACTTCTTGGATGTCAGCTACGCGATTAGCGACAAATGTTGACCAACGACTTGGGTGGCTCTGCAACCAGGCAAGAGTGACCGTTGAGTCGGACCAAGCGTAGAGCTGAAAGGCGGAATTATCTAGACAAGAAATAACGGATCTTATGAGTTTTGCGGCGAGATGACCGGCGCATAGCTCAAGTCGAGGTAGCGAAGTTGTTTTAAGCGGTGCTACCTTTGTCTTTGCAGTGACGAAGGCAACATTTACGTTTTCAGCCGAATCAAAAGTGCGAGCATAGATGACTGCTGCGTAAGCGCGCTCAGAGGCGTCGGCGAAGACATGAAGTTCAGCATGCGAACATTTTTGCCCAATACCAAGCCAACGGTTGAGCCTCAAAGAAGACAGCGATTTTAAATCTTCACGATGTGCGAGCCATTCACTGGCTATGTTGTGCGGTACAGCTTCGTCCCAGTCAATATTTGTACGCCAGATTTGTTGGAACCAAATTTTCGATTTTATGGTACACGGGGCTATAAAACCCAGCGGATCAAACAGCTTACTGGCTTCTGATAGGAACGCTCTTTTTGTCAAAACTGTAGGTGAAGGTTCAATACATACCTTGAATGTTAAATAGTCGAGCTCCGTATTCCAAAGGAGTCCCAATGCACGAACTTCTTCATCAGCAGCTAGAAACTGCGAAATATTTTGCGAGCGGTGTGGCAGGCTAGCATAAAGTTGTTTGCAATTTGTAGCCCACTTTCTGAGCTCGAACCCGCCACCGGATAAAAGCGTGTTAATTTTACTTTGGAGATCACTGAGTAAAGACTTTGATGATGCACCACTCAGTAAGTCGTCCATGTAAAAATCATTTAAAGTGGCTGAAGCAGCGTCTTTTGATGTTTCATCATCCGTGAACGCGGTTTGTTGTAATGATTTTACGGCGAGATGCGAAGCTGAAGCTACGCCATAAGTGACGCGTAGCATTCGGTAATCTTGAACAGGATGAGATGGATTTGCACGCCATACAATGCGCTGATAGTCGACTTGATCCGAGGCTACATACACTTGCCGATACATTTTTTGCACGTCAGCAGTCATTGCATATCGATGCGATCTAAAGCGCATAAGTGCAGAAAAAAGATCACGTTGCAACTGTGGGCCTACCATCAATGCGTCGTTGAGAGAGTTTCCTGTTGAAGACTTAATGGACGCGTTGAATACTACCCTCAACTTTGTAGTAGTGCTCGTTTCTTTCACAACAGCATGATGGGGCATATAAAAGTGGCGTTCAGGAACATTTGATACTGACTCCATGTGACGCATATCAATTAATTCGTTCATAAATGCGTTGTATTGCGAGCGTAAATCATCATCAGCTGCAAGTCGCTTTTCCATGCGTAGAAGACTGCGTACCGCGGCACTCCTTGTTTCGCCTAGAGGCACATTCTTAATAGGGAGTCGGACAATAAAACGACCATCAGGAGCGCGTTGTGCGTTCTGTTGAAAAGGTCCTCACAATAAGACTCTTCAGCGGTCAAATGCTTCTTTGGTGGCAGCTCCTCGAGCTCCCAAAATTTACTTACTAATTGTACTAACTTTATATCGCAATGCAAGACTTGCACACTAGAAGTCTTATCTACATGGCCGGCGCGGCCGAACAAGACCCAACCTAATGTAGTCTCTTGCGCTATAGGTGTACCAGGCGTACCTTTTCGTATGTTTGTTGAGATAAACTTTTCCATTTCGTCCATGCCAAGAAGAATTTCGATAAGACCAGGTGCGTCAAAATGTGGGTCAGCCAGCGGCAAATCTTGTATGTGCGGCCATTCGAATTTTTGTAACTTAGTGGTTGGCAACTCGTTAGTAATTTTGGAGAGAATTTGAGCATTTATAGTATAGCTCTGCTCTGCGTAGCGTGAAGAAATATTTAGAGTAACTTCGCCACGAGTTTTAAGTCCTGTTGAAGATCCAATTCCAGAGATGTGCATCGATGAAGAGGAGCGGGGCAAGCGGAAACGTTGAACACAGGATTCAGTCACCAATGTAGCGTGTGAACCATTGTCAAATAAGACGCGTACGGGTTGCCAGCGCCCTGCTGCATCTTGAATGCGTTCTAAAGCGGTGGCTAGTAATATAGGGCATTCGGCAGTGGTGCTTGGCGAAGACACCCTCCCATTAATTTCAGCGGTTGTTGCGGGCGATGCGTGGCAAGCTGGAATTATTGCGATTGCTGAAGCAGGTAGCGTTGAGGGCGTAGGAATAATTGCATTTGAGGAAGCAAGGGTGCGTTATTCGAATTGTTCGGCAGAGATTCAAGAGAAGCGTTTGGAGAGTGACAGTTTGATGTTGCGTCGGAAAATGCGTTGTGTAACATAGTGTGATGGCGCATTCGACATATTCGACATGTGGAAGCGCTACGACACTTTGATGCGGAATGTATTTTGCTAAGACAATTTAAGCATGCATTTTTTTGCTTAATAAATTTTACCTTAGCGAATGCGTCAAGTTTAATAAATTTATTGCAAGCGTAAATTTTGTGGTTATCGTTGCAGAACAAGCATTGTTCATGATCGCGTATGTTGTTAAATACGTGCGTGGACGTTGCATTAGCATGTAAAACATTTGAGGCTTTTGGAACTTTTCTAGGCGTGGATTTTATACTAGATTGAGCGGAAGGAATAGACGACAACATACATAGAGAGCGACAGCGTGTCTCTAAAAATGTTTGCAACTGTTCAAAAGTTGGCAAGCCGTCATCTGTTAGCGATAGTTCCCATTGTTTTCTAGTCTCAAATGCTAATTTTGATACCACCACGTGCACCAGCCAATCATCCCAAAACTGCACTGGACGATTCAATGCCTTTAACGCTCTAACATGTTGCAAAATTGTATCCAAAACATGTTTTATGTCATAAGCAGAGTCACTAGACGCTTGGCCTATCCCATAAATTGAACGAAAATGATGCTCTACTATGACTCGCATCGCTTTGTAACGGGACTTAAGGAGGCCCCATGCCTCAGCATAATTTGCATCGCTAACCTTGAAACTGTTTATAACATGCAGGGCTTCACCCCGCAGACTGCAACGAAGGTAATGCATTTTTTGTGCACCTGACAAAGTGTTATTTCCGTCGACCAATGATACAAAAGCATCATGAAAAGAAATCCATTCTGTTGGCTCACCCTCAAATAGTGGCAACTGCATTTTAGGAAGTTGAATGGATGCAGATGCTTGCGAGATAGGAATATGCACTTGCGTGTTGTTGTTGTGTGTCGGTGGTTGCGGAAAACTATTAGCAAAACGATTTAAATAAGCTAACGCTTCTATGTACCATGTTTCTGCTTGTACGCGTTCCTGCTCCTCGCTACCCTGTGTCTCTTGACCGCAAGAAACCTCCACCTCGTCTTGTGCTTCGTTGAAACGCACCCACTGTTCATTTAAAAGCTTTAAATAGCTCTGAACAAGGTTACTATCAGACGATAAATCTTTTTCAAGTTTGCTTGCATTTAAATATCTTTTTATTGAGTTCCGAGCAGAGTCGCGCGTTTTGACACAATTTGTCATAATTTAAGTATTTTTTGCGAGGGGAAATCAATTAAACTCTTATATGAAAAGCACTCAACAAAGGTGCTGGCTATTTGATTTCGCGGAGATGCTTAATACAATTGACAAAAATTGAGGTTAAAAACGAAGACAATGTGGTTTGAACCAACAACGAAAGCGAAAAAACTTGAAATATTTGGATAGTAATAAAAAACGATTCTCCGGTTTGAAGGACTAAAATGATGCCGTGCTGGCAGCGTAAAAAGCGAATTCCGACCAGATTAAATGAAATTAACCACTATGTTTTAATACAAAATTATTAGGCGCGTGTTCGTTTTGACAATCGTTCTTTATTACTAACTTACTACAAAAAAAGAAGAGTACAAAAAATACAAGTGATGCTAACTACTTCAAAAAGGGCAGAAACAATAGTTGCGCCAACAGTTACCATTATTTGATCTTCGATTATTATTGAAGGTATTGTTATTTCCGTATCTGCGGTTAGTATTAGAATTATTATTTTGATTTGAGTTATTGCGGTTGTAATTATTGGAGTTACGATTGTTATTATTGTTGTATCTCCTATTGTTGAAATTGTTGTAGTTCTTTCTGTTATTATTTTGTCTATTATTTGTATTTCTAAAATATAACAGTTGGTTACTTGATTTGTTGTTTCTTTCTACTTCAAGTGCTAAGTTGGTTGCTTCCGTTAAGGTTTTAGGTTGTGCTGCAAATATTGTTTGCTTTAGATCATCATTTAGGCCATTTTTAAATACTGTCAAAGCGTAGCTTTCGTACATCTTGAGGATGACATTTCTCCGGTTTTCGTCGCCTGTCATTTCTGTGATCTGTAAACTGTTCATTTCTGACACGAGGTTTAAGAGTTTGTCCTTAAATTGTGTCACTGTGTTATTTCTTTTGGTTAGCGTGGCTAATTGAGTGTGTATTTGAGAAGTAGTTAAATTGCTTTTGTATGTATTTTGTAACGTTGTTTTCAAGTCTGTGAAATTGTTAATATTTGCGGTGTAACCTAGCGTAGTTTTTACGTTTGCGCTAAGTTTTATACCAACTATGAGTTCTATTAGTTTTTCTTATCGTCGGCTGAGTAACTGTCATGTAGTAATTCTATGAGTTTTAAAAAACCTTCTAAGTCTTTGTAGTTTCCTGTGAAAACAGGTACTATTTTCATTACTATCTCTAGGCTGAATTCTACCATTTTTGGTTTTATTATTGATTGTTCTTGAGTAATGTCTTCTAACATATGTTTTAAAATGGATCTCGATACATTTACTAATTTATATAAGTCTTCTGTCAACCTAAGTAGTTCATGGTTCTCTTTTATTGCAAGTTTATGATTGTTAAATCCCTGTACGTAAGTATTTAGTTCATCTAATTTGTTTTTTATTGTTCCCAAGGTGTACTTTCTATTTATTGTTTTTTTAAATTTATCTTTATTTTCCTAACTTCTACGAAAATTTCAGTTAATTTTTTCATAAAAAAAAAAATTTATTCTTTTGATTACTTTTTTTTTTAGTTATACATTTTGTATCCTATTTATGTGTTTTATTACGTAGTTTTTATAATATTTACTAATTTTATAAAAAATGTAAATTATAATTATTATTATTATTAATGTTAATGTTATTATTGCTGTTGCTGAGATGTACTTTACATCAGTAGTGGTGACTGCTGACCCGACATTGTTCTCAATGTTTTCATTGATGGTTATCCTGTCTTCATTTTTATTGTCCAACATCGCTATTTTGAAAGGTATATCGGAGATATCGGGAACATTCGATGTTACGTTCTAAATCGTCCTCAAATGTTGGATTTACTTCTATGAAATTGGTCAGTGTCTCGATCTGTTGCAAAACTTCTGCTTGCGTTGTCAAGTATATTTTTATGGGTATTTAAATGTTCTTCAATCTCGTCTACTACTGCCTCACAGATGAAGCACGCTGTTTTTGGCATCCTAGTTGCTGTTGTTCTTTTATCTTTTTCAATTTTTGAATGTAGCTGTATCTCTGTTGTCCTTTTGTTATGTGGATCAACTAGTACAAGTCTGCCAGTTGCTTATACTCTTCTTGTAACCTCTGGATTTTGTTTGTTATTTCGTTGAATTCTGCGTCAAAATCTTCTTTGTTGACGATTTCTTTTTTGTTGTACATCTGTAGTGTTGTAGTTTTTCTTCTTTTTTTTTGTGTTGGAAGTTTAGTTTAGTTTAGTTTAATCAAAGTTTATTCTGTTCTATCTGAAAATTCCAATTTCGATGTCGGCAGGATCGCCATGTAGGGGATTGGTCCTATAATTATTAATTAGATATTTGGTGTTTGGGCGCACCTCGCCTATTTATGAACGGCAATTTGCCTTTTCAGTTTTGAATCATAGATAAGTTGAAAACAAGTCTTGGCTTTGTTAAGTGAAAATTATGATTAAATTTTATTTACAAAAGTTGAGGTTTTTATACAAATATTACACGTATTTTCTTAACGTTATTTTTCCCGTTATTTTACCATGACTCCTCCTCTATTCAATTTCCCCGCTGATCACGCAATTTCAGTTGCATCAGCATTCTCGATCACCAATATGCAAATTTGGTAAGAGTGAAAGAGTCACAAATCTAATTGACTTCAGTCACTTGTTCCCAGCCTTGAAAATACGGCATAAGGGTGTTTTCTTACAAAGTGCATTTGGGTTTGCTATTGTTGTTGTTGTTGGTCAGTTGAGGTAGGCAAGACGTTGCCTGGAATGCACTAAGTCAATGACGTGTTTGTGCGAGTGGCGTTAGCGGCACGAGCACAAAAAAAAGGCAAAAGGAAAAATGAGAATGACTTGCAGATGTAAGTCATAAATTTTACTTTTAATTACTTGACCGAAAAGTGTCACATGAATTTGTTCATTTTTGATTTCTGTAAATCAAAAATAAGAATTTGAATTTAAGTGGATTATTTTTAGTGTGAAAAATGTGGGTTAAGCTAAATTTGAATTAAATGGAAATCGGTGGGAACCTTTAATTTGATTGGTTCCCTTACTGTCGGAATTTAAAGAAGGTGTTAGTGGTGGTCATGGTGATTAGGTAGGTTCACTACAACCTCGAAACAAAAA
Organism: Meiosimyza platycephala; assembly: GCA_963662105.1. NCBI lineage: Eukaryota > Metazoa > Arthropoda > Insecta > Diptera > Lauxaniidae > Meiosimyza > Meiosimyza platycephala. The sequence goes on along the minus strand of OY759208.1, from coordinate 72,735,939 downwards.
CAAAACAACCTTGAGACTGTTTTGTCTTAATGAGTTATAGGCCTTAGGAAAAATCTTTGAAAAATTAATTGACATAAGGCTTATGAATTTCATCACAAAAACTGCTGGATTTGATCCATTTCAATATGGTTTCCAAGAAGGTAGTGGCACAATATCCGCTAAAACTGAAACAATTAATAATATAAATAAAAGTCTTGATGAAGATAATTATGTAGCTGCCGTTTTTATTGACATGTCAAAAGCTTTCGATGTAGTAAACCATTCAATCTTATTGGACCATTTGAGTGATCCAGGAGTAAGGGGTGCAACTCACCAGCTTTTCGCGAGCTATTTATCTGATAGACCTGTGAAGACGGAGGTAAATGGACATTTTAGCGATCCGTTAAATTTTTTTTGCAAATGTCAAAAAATTCTAAAAATTTTGAAATCCTCAATCTTCAAATTTTTTTTTTCAATGTTTTAATGATTTTAATTTTTTGCAAATTTTTGATTTATTTGAAATTTTTGAAATTTGCAAAAAAATAGGAAATTTAAAAAAAATTAAAATCTTTAAAAAATTAAAAAACAATTAAAATCTTTAAAAAATTAAAAAAATATTCGAAGATTGAAGATTTTAAAATTTTGAAATTTTTTTTAAATTTGCAAATAAATAAAAAATTGAAATACTTTAAAAAATTGAAAAGCTGAAGATTTCAAAATTTGAAAAAATTATAAAAATTTCAAAAATTCACAAAGTATCGAAAAATCAACAAAAGTTTCATAAATCTTTACAAAAATGCTTGTTAAATCAAGTACATATTGTGAAAAAACATGGATATAATTTTCAGGGATGGTACTTCTATAAGTTTTGAAAATTTTGAGCCTAAAAAAACTGAAATCGATTTTGGAGCATTTGAGAAACTGATGTTTTCTTGAAAGTCAATTTTCTATCTTTTAGCATATAGATAACGTTTAGATATTCATTTATTCAGATTTGCAGTTTTTATCATCTACTAGTACACAACTACCTAAAAATAACATAAAAGCTAGTTTGAATTTTGTTGGTTTGCTTATATTCATTAATGAATGGTGTAGTTTTTTTTACGTTTTTTTTAAACAATATTATTCGAAAAAATGTTTCAGCCAATTTAAAAAACCTAAGGGTTATGATAGGGCTGTTATAGCTGGAATGACCCATATGTATAAATTATAAATATATGGTATTCACGAGCATAGTTTTGATAATTCATAACAAAATAATGAAAATATGATTTCAGTCCATTATGTTTCGTTCCACACTACACATGGAGCTCCAAAAAAAGTTGATCCTATACATGGTTGAATAATATAGGTTAGAGCGAAAAAAATGCTGCTTCTTCCATTCGTACGCATAATGTCAAAAGAAAGAAGCTGAAAGTCCAAAACAAAAGATGATAACGCTTTTTAACTTCTCTTGAGAAGTTATTATAATAGGTCCGAAAATCGAAATAGGTAATTTTGTGTTTTCTTTACGTTTCAAGACCTCGACAATCGTTTACAAGTATTTTTAGAGTGATGTCTGTGTGTGTGTGTGTACGTATGTACGTACGTATGTAGACATATTTTGGCTTTCGTTTCCTCAATAACTACCGGACAGAATTTTTTGATGACCATATCAATCGATACGCAACGTCATGACTTAGATCTGAAAGGAGTCTGGAAAAAATCGGTCCAGCGGTTCGTTTTTTATTCATAAAAAACTGACTTTTTTATGCACGCAATATAAATTTCATATATAATTTCAAGTATCGAGGGGGTAGATAGGGGTTTTTGAGGGTGCTTATTTCGAATCTTTTTTCAGTTTTTTAAAATTCAAAATGGCGCACCCAATATGACGTCATTTTTTTTGTAAAAGTTCTCTGAATTCTATGAAATTTAGTTTTGAGAGGGGTTTCAGGTACATGGTTATAAATTAATGTTTATTGTTAATTTTTTTTTTTTTTTTTCAATTTTCGTAGTGCCAGATTGTAATCATAAGATATTCTCAAATGATTTTCGAAGTATCGAAACATTAAAAAAAAAGAATTGTTCTCAAGAGAAGTTGCTTGTACGGTACTTGCTGCCGAACCGATTTTTATTTAATTTAATTTGCAAATTAAATTTTTTTGTGTGCAATTAATATTCAATAAGTTTTGAAATTTGAATAGATTTCTGATTTGTGCATTTTTTGAATCATGAATTTAATATTAAGATTTGTGAAATATGCTATGCAGATTCCGCGAAGCAAAACATTTCCATTTTTTCTTTCACTAAGGACGAAGGAAAGCGTCGACGTTGGATTGAAAGCTGTGGAATGGAGTTGCACGCTTCGTTCTGCATTTGCCAAAAGCATTGCATACTGCATTGCGCGTCACCTTAGAGTTCAAATCAAAGCTGCAACACCGGCTTAGCATATGTTCGCAAACTATCGATGGCACTATTGATAGTCTTGCACTATCGCGACTATCGATGGTTTATGACAGACTATCGATGGTATTAAAAGGAATTTTTCATCTTGGAATTGTTTTCGTACTGTCGACACTTTTGATTTAATTTTATATAAGATTAAGGCACGGTGGTCTTTAAAAAATTTAAATTTTTCGAAATACCACCCGCGATTTTTTTCAGGGATAATATTGGGGGAGCCTTCCAGTGTCAAAATCCGCGAACCGCGAAATCGAACGTCCAGCCGTTTTTTTTTCGACCTTTATATTTTTTTAACGATTTTTTGAGTATGTCTCGGAGTTTATATACATTAAGAGCGGTTAAAAAAAAACTTTTTGATTTTTTACGATGTGACAGTGGATTACTATAGCCCTATATGTCTTGACAAAACAACCCATAAGGATTTTCATCAATTTTGAAAACTGGATTGCAGCCGCCTGTTTTAAGTTGCCTACACATTTTCGAAAATATTGATTTAAAAAATGATTCAAGCTAAAGAGGCTATCGAATTTTGCAACAAAGTGGGTATTATTTTCCAACTATTATCGATCGAGGAATTCGAATCCGTGATCAGTTTTGCTTCTTCTTCTTTTTTTCTTATAAAAAAATGGGAAATTTTCCGGGCAAAAATTAAAAAATGCCGATTTTCATCTTTCAAGTTGCAAAATCTTGATATAATACTTTACCGCCGATCTAGTGGTACTTTATTTTTAATGTATCTTTATTTGCTTAAGAGAAAACCGTAAACCGCATATCAATATCATCTTTCAAAAGCAAAATATCTGCATTTTTCTAAATTAATAGACCTGAAATTTTTCGATTCGGCGTTGACATATATACATATTAAGCTGATTCAAAATTTTTTTTGTTCTAAACATCTATTATCGATCGAGAAACTTGAATCCGTGATTAGTTTTTCTTCTTCTTTTTTTCTTATAAAAAAATTTAAAATTGACCGGAAAAGACAAAAAATACCTATTTTCTGCTTTCAAGTTGCAAAATCGGCCCATATTATATTACCACCGATCTCGTTGTACAATATTTTTAATGTAATTTTATTTGCTTAAAAGAATGCCGTAAACCGCATATCATTATCTTATTTCAAAACCAAGAAATTTTACAAAATCCTAGAAAAATGTATAGAATAGTTGAATTGTGCCAGATCTGTTAATTTAGAAAATTGTAGATATCTTGGTTTTGAATGAAGATATGGATATGCGGTTTACGGTTTTCTCTTAAGCAAATAAAATTACATTAAAAATATTGAATTCATTGAATATAATTGTTTGTTTTTCAGTAAAAAAAGGGGTAAATAATTAAAAATTTAGAACAAACTATGTACCATTTTAAAGGGAATAAACTAAACCTTCTTATCATACTAAAAAAATTATAGGTCGTTAACACATTTTTTTAAAAAAAAAATGTTTTTAAAAAAAAAAATGTTTTTAAAAAAAGAAATGTTTTTTAAAAAAAAAATTGTTTTTAAAAAAAAAAAGTTTTTTTAAAAAAAAAAATTGGTCAAAATTTCAGAAAAATCGTCATATCTCCAAAATTATAGGTTGAATTTCAAAACTTTACGCATCATTATTGAAACCCAATAAATTATCTTTCTTATGACACCCATATTTTTGTTATCGAGACAGGGGTTCCCAACTTATGATAGTTTTTACGAAAGCTATGTCCGGAACTTCTGATGGCTATATCTCCGAAACTAGATCCGAGCGACACTTTTTTTTTCATACTTTTTATTTATTTTTGGCCCCCTTTTACCACTAAAAAAAAAAAAAATTGGACAATGTCAGCTAAAGTAAACCTGTTCCAAAACATTTCGCATCGAAATTCAATTTTCCATAAATTAAAAAAACAAAATAATTTCACTGCTGTTTTCGGTTTTTGTTTTGAACATCAATTTTGACACTCGAGCTTTTTTTGACGTTAAGCACTTTCAGAGATGATTTTTACAGCTTTCCATAACCATATTAGCTGCGTTCGAGCCGGATTTTGTGGTAATAAATGAAAACTGTCAAATCACGATATTCGAGAGAGTAAGAGCTGAAATTTCTCTAACTAGTCTCACCACCACAATTTTCGGCTCGAACGCAAAAATGGGTAAAAAATGAAACCTGTCAAAAATTTGCGCGTATTTTTGGAAACAGGGTTCAGGAAGTAAAACCTGCATCGTAGTTGCATAACCGTTTGGTCAAAAATTTGCGCGTATTTTTGTAAACAGGGTAGAGGAAGTAAAACCTGCGTCGTATTTGCATAACCGTTTGGTTAATACTTTCTGAATGCAAGCCAAGTGAAACCTTTTTGAGAATATTAATAATAAATAGGATATAACTCCATGAATTACCGACTTTCAAAATTATTTAACGTATAGCCTTTTTCGAATAATTACCAATATTTTATTAAATTTTCTAGTTCTTGTTCATGTTTTCCTTAAAAAACTAAAATGTGTGCAGAACCTTCAACAAGTAGTGAATTTTAAAAAGTTATATAAGTAATTTCCTATGATTATATGTATATCTGAAAGTAGATTAGAGCCACAATTTTTGCTTAAAGACTTTTTTAAAGTATATTAAGTGTCGAGCCACAATTTTTGCTTAAAGATTTTTTTAAAGTATATAAAGTGCATTTTAAAACTATTGCTTAGTATAAATTAAGAGATTTGGCGTAAGGTTTAAATTTATCAAAATTATTTTACATTTTGAGCTAAACAGTTTTGTATATTCTTTGAAGTTTTTATTTTTATACCCTACACAGAGGGTATATTCACTTTGTCATTCCGTTTGTAACGCATAGAAGGAGACGTGGCAGGTATAGAAAAGTATATATATTATTGATCAGCGTCACCACCTGAGTCGATATAGCTATGTCTGTCTGTCTGTCTGTCTGTGTGTCTGTCTGTCTGTCTGTCTGCTGTCTGTCTGTCTGTCTGTTGAAATCACGTTTACGGGAAAACTAAGCAAGCTAATTCAATGAAATTTTGCACACAGGTGCCAGGTGATCGGATCACGATCACGCCTACCGCCCATACTCTATGTAAATATACCTCAGCCAATTTTGAAATTTGGTGATTTGTTGAAAATGTGAACAAAATTAAGATTGGACTAGGTTTTAAATTTGTAAAGGCTCTTAAAGGGGCGTGGCACAGCCCTAAATTTTTACTTTTATAACGCCATGACTCGTAAAGCGTGCAAGATATTGTGATGAAATTGGGTCACGGATACAAATCATATATATTTTGAATTGTGTTTAAAGTGGGCGGAATTGGAAAAGTGGGCGTGGCACTTCTTAACAATTGAAAATTTTGATTTCGTCTAATTCAAAATTGGCACATTCGATTTTCATAAAAATTTTAGGGATGATACTACTGAGAGCAGTCATCAATACAAGCTTCGCTAATATACTGGAAAAACATGTTGAATGGCGTGGCACAGCCCACAATATTTATAAACGTAATAATTAGAGAACTAACAACGTAATCGTAATGAAATTTAATATGGCAGATATACTTGCTAAAAGATATCTTCTTACAAAAATTTGGCACAATAGAACCGGTGGGCGTGGCACCTCCCATATAAGCAAAACACGTTTAATGCTATAGATAGTGTGCAATGAGAGTAATCTTCATAAAATTTGGTGCATAGATGTCAATTATTATAAGCTATAAAATTAAATAAATTTCGACGGGATTTTATCAGTGGGCGTGGCACCTCCCATATTAACATAAAGTTGGAAGTCATATTTTAAGAGAACTATTGCAGCAATTGACATGAAATTTTATATAGGTGGTTAACTTGGTATAAGGTTTGTCTGGATCTGAAGCGGGCGAAATAGTACCACTGGGCGTGGCACCTCCCATATAAGTAAAATACCTTAAGTGGCATATCTATCGCAATCCTACTGAAATTTGATAAAAGAGGTTTTTTTATGGAAAGCTATTTCAGGATCAAAATCAGTATCGATTGTATCAGTGGGTGTTTCACCGCCTTAAATTTTAAGGTTTATTAGGGCATAACGCAAAGGCACCACTTACCGACAAGTTATCGGCACGTCGGTTTGAATCTATGTAATTTCACTAAAATTAACTTATTTATTGTTTTACTCGAGCTTTAGGTCAGTTAAAAATTCAATTTAAAAATTGTCGAACAAAATTCAAATTTTATTTCCAATATTTCGTTTTTCGTTGAAAAACATCATCAGGGACTAAAAAATTTACATAAACATTATATTAACATGATATCACAATTATAAAAATTCGAAAAAAACTTACATTAAAAAATTTAACAATTACATTGAAAAACTGATAAAAAATAAATACAATTATTATTGTGCAATCAAATTGCTGAAAATTAAATAAATTGGTTTAAGAAAAAATATTATTAGACTACTCTTCGGTGGCGCGGTTCACTTGTCAATATTATGATTTTAACTATGTACCAGCTGATATCTCTTTTGGTTTTACTAAGTGTCTGTATATGTGCGCGCAATTGTCTGTGTCAGTTTTGTAGTTGAGTCTCAATTGTTTCGGTACTTTGGTTATGTGTAACATTTCTAGGGTGTACCTTCTGTTGTAATTGTTTTCTTGTTGTAAGATTTTAACTCTCTCAAAATCTGGTGTATGTTTTGTGTATGCTCAGTGGGCTGATAATGAATTTTGTTCGACAATTTTTAAATTGAATTTTTAACTGACCTAAAGCTCGAGTAAAACAATCAAAATTAAACACAAAAATTATATTTTTTTACGAAGCGTACAAATCCTGTTATCGGACAATTGGTTGGAATGAGGAACGTATGAAATTTTGACGTAACCATATTCCGACCGCTTTTAATCTCTTTATAAATCATTTAAATTAGTTAAAAAAGTGGTAATTACTTTGTAATTATGATAAACATACACACCTGCTCAAAATAATTGGTACACTTCTCAATTTTTAGTTTAACTCTATTACGAAAATATTTTGGAAATATAAAGGAAAAATCTTAGTGGTAACGTGAATAACACAATTTGGTAGCACGATCTTCAGTAAAACAAATCATGTTATTCCCCTAAATTTTGAACGTTTCTACTTACTGTGTATAGTTTGAAAATTTACCTGCTCAAAATAATAGGTACACCTGCAAGTTGGTTAAAATTATTGTTTGACAACTTTTTTTAAAAATTTTTTTGAGCTTTCCTTAGAAGAACTGTAAGTTTTCTTTAATTAAATCTTAAAATGCAGTGAATTGACAGCAAAAAATTTTAGTTGAGATGGGTCGTAAGTCAAATTGATCTGCTGAGGAATACAGGCTGGCTTTAAACTTGAAAAAATAACGAAAATCTCTTCGATGCAGCTTCCAGGTTGCTGAATATGTCTCAGAATTTTGTGAGAAATGTATTTAAAAATAAACCGTAAAAAGAAACTCGTGGTAGACCATCAAAAACCGCTTCAACAGATGATCTTCATATTGAAAGTATCAAAAAAAAAGCATATTTAAATCTTCAAAGACAATTTTAGCAGAAATTGGGAACGCGGTTACCGCTCAAACAATTCGACGACGTTTACTTAAGGTAAACCTACCTGGGAGCATAGCTAAAAAAGTTCCTTTGCTGCGGAAAGAAAAATTGTGTATGAAGCTAAGTTTTGCAAGGGATCATGAAAACTGGTCATGACCTGAATGACAGAAAAAGTGGCGTAATATCTTAAGGAGAGATGAAACTAAGATTAATTTATTTAAAAATGATTCAGAAAAGAATGTGCGACGGCCTAAAAGCAAAGAGTTTCACATCAGATTCATAAAAAAAAACTTACACACGGAGGTGCAAATATTATGGTGTGGTAGTGTTTTCTTTAATGTGGGATATGTCCTATATTCCGGACAACGAGTAAAATGACAGCAGCCGAATACAAAGGTATACTCGAAAACGCAATGCTGCCATATTCTGAGGAAAACATGCCCTTGCTTTGGATCTATCAGCAAGATAACAACCCAAAACACACCTCTTATGTTTGTGAAAAAATGTTTTGAGGACAATAAAGTCAACGCGCTTAGCTAGCTGAGTCAGTCACAGGATTTAAAGCAGATAGAAAACCTGTGGGGGCCTTAAAGAAGAAAAAAAGCAACAAAAAATTCACGAATACGGAGCGATTGTGAGAGTGTGTCCAAGAAATGTGGTATGAGATACCCAAAGAAACCTGCCAGGCTCTATTCAAAAATATCCCAAGAAGAGTTGCGAAAGTTATCCAAAATAAAGGTAGATACACTAAATAATTAAATTGTAAACAAAAAAGTTCATATCTTTAACATTTTCTTTTGTATACTGTATATCTTTCCGGTTTACCTATTATATTCAGCAGGCAAATATTGAGCAAATAGTATTCATTGACCTCAAATTTTGTACCTTATGGTAATACTTAAAGAAATTATACTTTTTTATATATATATTGTTACGAAATTTCCTGTCCCTTTGACAGTAATTTCAATCTCTTACACTTTCTGAGTTCGATCACTGGATTGTGTAATAATCAAGAAAAACGCAATTTTTATTTAATTATAAAATGGTTTATTTAAATCACAAACGTTAGTTTTTACACAGTACAATTGTTTATTTAATCTTTATATTCAAATTGTATACACAAACGTTATACTTTATTACTTATAATCCACTATATCACTTTAGTACTTAAATGCTCTCACTTAAGATCCACTGTGTTCCATTGTTCAATATCAACTGTGTCTCTGCTGCTCATATGACAGCCTTTTATACTAAAGTCATCATTTGCTAAAACCATCTGCCGTTGTCTAGAATGTCGTTTCCAGTGCCTTCTAGATGGCGATAATGTCGTACCATCCGCCATTATCCAGAATGTCGTTTCCAGTGTCTTCTAGATGGCGATTATCGACGTTGATAATGTCGTACCATCCGCCATTATCCAGAATGTAGTTTCTAGTGTCTTCTAGATGGCGATTATCGACGTTGATAATGTCGTACCACTTTATCATTTACAATATAGTACAGAAAACATGCTACATGTCGCTAGATAGTGTTATTTTTCTACGGTCAATGATGCAAGTATTTTTCTTACGGTCAGTGATGCACGTATTTTTCTACGGTCAGTGATGCAAGTATTTTTCTACGGTCAGTGATGCTAGCTAATATCGTTTAATAATTATTACGAGAATTTTCTGGCATAAACCAAATTTCGCTACACTGCCCTCCGCTTAAACTTGTTCGTCCCGAACAAGAGTCTCTCCATCTCTAGTATAAGGTGCCAGCCTTTCGATGTGGACTACCTTTAATTTACCTTTGTTGCTGGGGTATTTTTGGATTCGATACACAACATCATTAATTCTTGTGACGATCCGATAAGGTCCCTCCCAATGAGTCTGTAATTTAGGAGACAAGCCTCGTTTTCGTTGTGGGTTGTGTAGCAGTACTAATTGACCTTCTTTGAACCCTTCAGTATTTGCTCGCAGATCATATCGAGCTTTCATTTTGTCGCTAGCCAATTGAGTACGTCTCTTGATGAGCTCGTGTATATCTGCTAGTTCTTCTCTTTTCTGCGATATGTAATCGTCAGCATTGGTCGTTTCTGGGACAGCGCTTACTCCGTACTTCAAATCTGCTGGAAGCCTTAAGTCCGTACCAAAAATTGCTTTTGCTGGCGTGACTGTAGTGGTATCGTGTATTGACGAACGATAAGCCATCAGAAATATTGGTAGATGCTCATCCCAATCTTTTTGTCCTTTGTCAACAACCTTTTTCAGATGCTCCTCTAGAGTACGGTTGAACCTTTCGACAATGCCATCGGACTGAGGATGCAATGCTGTGGTACGTGTCTTCTGTATTCCAAGCATGTCACAAACCTCCTTAAAAAGTGCCGACTCAAAATTTCGTCCTTGGTCGGAATGCAACTCAAGGGGAGCTCCATATCGGCAAATCCAATTTTTGATGAAAATGTCTGCCACTGTTTTTGCTTCTTAATTGGGAATGGGATATACTTCTGGCCACTTACTGAAGAAATCAATTACCACAAGGATGTATTTATTTCCGGCATTGCTATCCTCTCAAAGGGAGCTCCAACGTTATACTCATGCATTTTTCCCCGAGTGCGGTGCCTTGGTCCTTTAGCAATTGCACATTGGTCACAACGGCGGATCCAGTCAGCAACTGTTTCTTGGCATCCTACCCAATAAAACCGTTTCTTTATTTTCTCTGTGGTTTTTGTTACGCCCAGATGTCCACCACTCGATCCATTGTGATAATCCTTGATTATTTCCTTTGGAATAACCAGCAGTTTTGAACGAATTTTACCATCCTCGCTTTCCCAGATTCGGTAGAGGCAACCATCATGCAACTCCAAACTTTGCCATTGCGCCCAGTATGCTTTACAGATTTGGCTTTCACTTGATATTTCTTGCTACGCCGGTTTCCTACCCAGCTCTTTATACTAAATTATAGTTGCCAAATCTGTATCACTGCGCTGGTCCCGTTGTACTCCTCTTTTGTCCACTTTTCTTCAGGCAAAACGTTCAAAAGGCGCACATCAATTGTTCCAGCTTTACTTTCCATTCGGGAACAATGACCGCATTCAATTTTACATAGACGACGGGAAAGTGCATCCGCATTTCCATGCTGGCTTCCTTTGCGATGTTCTAAAAATGTTGGTAAAATCATAGCTCTGCAAGCGCTCTATCCACCGTGCAATTTGACCTTCTGGATCCTTGAATTGAAGTAGCCACCTTAATGCCGCATGGTCTGTCCTCAGGAGAAAGTGCTGTTCATATAAGTACTTATGGAAATGTTTCACGCATTCCATTACTGCCAGTAACTCTCTCCGAGTTACACAATAATTCCTCTCAGGTTTCGACAGAATTTTGCTAAAATATGCGACGACTTTTTCTTGTCCATTGATGACTTGGGACAAAACTCCTCCAATACCATGGCCACTCGCATCGGTGTCCAATACAAATTTTTCGCCGGGTATTGGGTACGCGAGTATAGGCGCCGTAGACAATAATTCTTTCAGCTTTTGGAATGCAGTTTCCTGTACACCACTCCATTCGAATTTCCGATTTTTCTGTGTCAGCTCATGTAGACTGCCTGCGACATTTGCGAAACCAGGAACAAAACGTCTGTAGTAAGTGCATAGGCCCAGAAAACTTCGCAACTCATGAAGATTAGATGGTCGTGGCCAATTTTTTACAGCTTTTATTTTATCCTCATCTGTGTGTATTCCTTCGCTGGAAAAGTGAGCACTTTTTCGCACTTAATTTTAGTCCAGCTGCCTCCAAGCGCTCAAACACTTCCTCCAGATTTTTCAAGTGGTCATCAAAATCTTTTCCCATGATGATGATGTCATCGAGATACACTAAACAGGTCTTCCAATGTAGTCCTTTAAGCACTCGTTCCATTAACCGCTCAAACGTAGCTGGAGCGTTACAAAGACCAAACGGCATGACGTTAAACTGCCATAGACCATTCCCAATACTAAAGCCAGTTTTCTCCTTGTCTTTGTCATCTATTTCCACCTGCCAATATCCACTTTGTAAGTCCAGGGTGGAAAACCATGTTGCTCAGGATAACGTATCCAGTGTTTCATCGATTCTGGGTAACGGGTAGCTGTCTTTTTTGGTGACGTCATTTAATTTTCTGTAATCCACACAGAATCGCATACTTCCGTCCTTTTTCTTGACAAGCACGACCGGTGAACTCCACGGGCTTTCTGATGGTGCAATGACCTTTTCTCGCGCCATATCCTCTATAAGGCCCGTTACTTCCTCTCTCTTAGCGAGTGCTAGTCTCCTTGGGGGTTGACGAATTGGCTGAAAATCACCTGTATCAATGCGATGTTTGACAACTGATGTTCGGCCATTATTTTCTCCTTTGAACGCAAATATCTGCCAATGCTTTTGCAGAAACCTTTTTGCTTTATTTTTGTTCTGGGCAGACAACTCCTTCGTCCATTCTTTCGTCAATACTTCCAAGGCCGATGATTTTGTCAAAGCTGTACCTTTTGTGTCCTGCTGGTCATTTTCACAATTTATAACAGCCGTAACTTTCTCGCATTGCGCTATTACTTCACCTTTTTGCATCCATTTCGGCTTATTTGTTGGATTCAAAATTCGTACTGGTATTTTGCAGTCCGCTCTTGTTTTTACTAGGGTCTTTCCAATAATCAGGTCTTTCTTTAAATATTTCTTATCTGCTTCCACTACCCACAGATGGCTTGTCCCACAGTCTTCACTTGTTGTAGCCCAAATAATTTCTTCGGTGTTGGGTTCAATTCGACAGCGCTCACTTATAAAGACTCTTGCAATTGTTAATTTTTGTCCACAGCCAACGTCTAAAGGCAACTCTACATTGGCATATCTTAACGTCTTTTTCTTAAGATCCAAAGTGAACCCGTGTAGAATCATGAAGTCCACGCCAATGATAACCTCATCGGTGATGTTTGCAACAATAAAATCATGTTCCACAGTTTTGTTGCCGATAAGAACACTTGCTGTAACTTTTCCTACTATTTGCGCAACTTCTCCTGTCGCTGTTCTCAATTGGATCCCATTTAATGGCATTACTCGTCGTCTATTAAATAAATCTGTCCTCACAATTGAGTGCGATGCGCCTGTATCCAAAGTCAGCTCACATGGTTTTTCGTTGATTTTTCCACCGATGGTAAGGCTTTTGGAATTTCGGCAGAGCTTCGAAACTAAGACTGTGGGGCAATCATGAGTGAGAGTCAGCTCACGCCCCGCTGTACTGACTCTCTTTAGTTTAACGACTGCTCTTCGCTACCATTTTCGTCATCGTTCTCCCTATTACCCATTTTTCTTCTTGGTGAACGTGATGCGGAACGTTTACGACGTGATTTGCAGTCACGTGCCATGTGTCCCTGCTTGCCACAGTTATAGCAATTTCCGTTGAAGCTACTGCTGGCGAACGACGAATTTTTCTTCTCAGCCTCCACCTCCATCCGACGAGTTTTCAATGATGGGCGGCATGTCAATGCAATCGTCTCTTGAATGAGAGCAACCGTGACTGTTTCATTAAATGTAATCTTCGGGTTCTTCATTGTCTCGCGTTTTGTCTCTGAGTCATGTATGCCGTCAATAAACGCCTCTATTTTGAATTTTTCAGCCACGACACTTAACTCGTCAGGATAGGAAAGGTGTGCCAATCGTTCAATATCTGCAGCATACTCACCAGATTTCTGGATATGACTTTTCAACTCCAGTCTGTGAATCTGCTTCATGTGGTCACTGCCATATTTTCGCTGTAAGGCATCCATCACTGCCTTGTAATTCTTTTGCTCCGCCACTGGAACCGTTTGCAATACTTCTGCAGCTGCGCCTTTTAATGCGACAATTAGCGCTGCTGCTGCGCTATCGTTATCCCAGTGATTATGAGCAGATGTTGTCTCGAACTGGAGCTTGAAAAGAATAAATGGCGTTGTTCCATCGTACGTGGGTGCCTTAAGCCTCTCTGCGCTGATTTCTCTTATCACTTGAGTGGTTGGTCCGCTTATTTCCAACTGTTGAATCCTTTTATTAACGTCTTCAAAATTATTTTGAACTTTTTCAAAATTATTTTGAACTGTTTTCAAGGTTATTTTGAACTTTTTCAAGCTTATCTTGGGCTTTTTCCTTGAATGATTCAACGTCGTCTCGTAACTCAATCACTTTTGCATCGAGGCCATTTACCATTTTGGCAACCTCCGTTCGAACAGCCTCCACATTTTGATTCATTGTGTGGATCTGCATCGCGTTCTGACTTAAGCTCTGGTCAATTTTTCCCGAATCGCCTGGATTTGCAGCGCGTTCTGACTTAAGCTCTGACCAATTTCTTCCTGAACGGCCTGGCTATTGTTGTTCATCTGCAGCGCGTTCTGACTTAACTTCTGGTCTATGTCTTCCCGAACGGCCTGGATATTGTTATTCATCTGTAGCGCGTTCTGACTCATTGCCTGCGTCATCGCCATTAACATTTTCTCGAACTTTGACATATCCACAACTTCACTTGCAGCCGTTCCAGAAGCTTCCTCCATTTTTGCTGTTGATTCTGAAGCATCTCTATAAAATTCATGCTCTTCTATGTCTACCCCTTGAGCCTCAAGAGCCTGCCGTAAGCGTTTCTGTAACTCCAACTTTCCGCCAGATGATTGCAGATTCAGCTGCTGCAACTCCTTCTTTAGTTGATCCACTTTTAGTTCATCAAACTTAACCATTTTTTATTTTTTTATTTGATTGTTAATTTTTTTTACACAATCCCACTTCTGACACCAATTGTTACGAAATTTCCTGTCCCTTTGACAGTAATTTCAATCTCTTACACTTTATGAGTTCGATCACTGGATTGTGTAATAATCAAGAAAAACGCAATCTTTATTTAATTATAAAATGGTTTATTTAAATCACAAACGTTAGTTTTTACACAGTACAATTGTTTATTTAATCTTTATATTCAAATTGTATACACAAACGTTATACTTTATTACTTAAAATCCACTATATCACTTTAGTACTTAAATTCAAATGTTCTCACTTAAGATCCACTGTGTTCCACTGTTCAATATAAACTGTGTCTCTGCTGCTCATATGACAGCCTTTTATACTAAAGTCATCATTTGCTAGAACCATCTGCCGTTGTCTAGAATGTCGTTTCCAGTGCCTTCTAGATGGCGATAATGTCGTACCATCCGCCATTATCCAGAATGTCGTTTCCAGTGTCTTCTAGATGGCGATTATCGACGTTGATAATGTCGTACCATCCGCCATTATCCAGAATGTCGTTTCCAGTGTCTTCTAGATGGCGATTATCGACGTTGATAATGTCGTACCACTTTATCATTTATAGTACAAGTAACATGCTACATGTCGCTAGATGGTGTTATTTTTCTACGGTCAATGATGCAAGTATTTTTCTTACGGTGAGTGATGCACGTATTTTTCTACGGTCAGTGATGCGAGTATTTTTCTACGGTCAGTGATGCTAGCTAATATCGTTTAATAATTATTACGAGAATTTTTTTTTGGCATAAACCAAATTTCGCTACAATATAAAGACTACGAAGACATCTGCATTTTTGTTTTCTTAAATATTATGAACAAAAAGTTTTCCGTTTAGTTCAATTTTGAACTCTAAGGTGTTCCTATTATTTTGAGCAGGTGTGTATATATAGCATACAATAGAATATTAAAATACTTATAGCTCAGTTTATTTTCGCTGAAAATTCGATAAACTTGAAACTCCTTTTTTATCTTTTTTAACACTCGCGAAACCATCGAAACGCACCGTTGCGTAGTTTTGACTCAACAAAAAATCCGTAAAATTTTAAAACGATTTTTTTGCAGTTAACGTATCAATATTGAAGGAATGAAATGCGTTCACTTTCGTAAACCTTGCGCTGGAAATTAATGAACTTTTATATAGTTTTTTAAAGCGGTCGGATACATGAACCCGGTCGGCAACCGGTGCCGTTGCGTTATATCGCAAACTATACAAGCTATTTTGCTAAAATTTAATATTTGGATATCAATGACGAATATAATTTATTGAATCAAAAGTAGGCGGAATTGGAGAAGTGGGCGTGGCATATTTGGTTTTCTGCATTTCTATGCTATTTTTTCCAACATTTTCCACATTCTTTTGACTTTTCCAACTTTCTAACTTTTCGATATGGGCATTTCCATGGTGTCGAATGGGACAGTCGTACAGTTTTAAAGTGGAATAAAAGTCAAAGTAAAACACTTTTTTTTTCTTCTGTTACTTAAAGGAATAGCCCTTTGGTAGCACTATATATAGTGGTAAATTTGATGGCAGGCGTACTACCGGTTCCAAGATAAAGGCAATAAAAGAGCCATTCGAATGGGACAAAAAATTGAAGTGCTTGTCATGGCCATTTAGAGGAAAGCATAAGTCAGTGAAACCTACCAACATTTTTTAACGCAACTAATTTTAAAATGTTATGGAATAATAGCACTTTTTATTAAATTTCGTTTAATTGAAAAATCTTTTTTATTGTTTTTTCTTACAAAGTATAATATGATTCGTGACGGGACATTCGAATGGGACATATTTTTCCATAACGGTTTACTTGGCAAATTTTCATATATTTTTTGTATTTGAGACTTATATGGTAATTAAAAAACAAATTTAATATTAATCACTGTCGAATTAAATTAGTGAGATCAATTTTAATTAATTTATTTAAATTTAAAACATTTTTCTTAAAAGAATATGAAACTTTTATTTTTGCTGTTTAAACGTATTTTCCTGTAAGGGGCGTGACATCGCCCCACTAAAAAAAATTTCTCTTATCAGGAATCAGCTTATCTCCATACAAAATTGGATTATAATTGGTGGAGCGACTCTGTGGCTGCGTTTAACCTATTTTGGGCGGTGCCACGCCTACTTAAAGGACTTGGGGTCTCTTATAACCTTTTTTATGGTTCAATATATATACAAACCAAATTTAATTAAAATATGTTTACTAGATTAGCTGTAAAAACGTATTTTCCTGTTAGGGGCGTGGCACCACCTATTATTGAAAAGAAAATTGTATTGGGCTTTACCTCTTTTTACAATTTTGCAAAAAAAAAAAATTTAAGCGATTATGTTGTGTTCTGGTAGTTAAAAAAAAAACCGTTTTGCAACTGCCTGGATTACAAGTTTTACACTGATTGCGGATGGGACAAACTTTAAACAGCTCTAAAAATTTAAAATTTTACTTTTTTGCACTCGTTGTTTCTTTTTTTAATTGTATTCATAAAACTCTTTTTAAACAAAAATTTTGGCACATTTACTGCTGTTCTTAACCACGAAATAGGAACAAATGATGTTTTTTGATGGCGGACGGGACATGAACTAAAGCAAATTAAAAATTTACAGTCAATAGAGATTGGTTAGATGTCTTTGCAATTTTTAGGTTAATTGTTGCTGGGAGAGAGATTTTTCGGAATGACTTTCATCATATATCATCTTTCTTATATATTTAAATATTTAAGACAAAATACTATTCAAAATTACAAAAAAGAGAAACTTCATTTGTACAATTTTGAAGTCGGTTTGCTCACCGTTGTGAATGAATTCAAGTCTAAATTGTTTGAATTAATTAAGTTTGAATATTTTTCTTAGATGATATCAGATAATAACGTTTTCTTAATAACTTTTAATTTTTTTGTCATGGTGTACCTTTTGGTGGAAATGCCCATATGTATATTTTCCACTTTTTCAACCTCTTTCAACTTGATTCGACATTATCTTTATTTTTTGACTTTTTCATGAATTTTGCATTGTTTCAACATTTTTCAACTTCTTGCAACTATTTTTGAGTTTTTAACACTTTCAACATTTTCCACATTTTTTCGACTTTTTCAATTTCTTTTTACTTTCTGCAATGGCAAATAAAACTTTCCTTAAAATTCATTGAACAAAAATTTTAAAAAAGATGGCGGGAAAAATATTCTCGCTCTTTAAAAAGTTCTAAAATCTTGTGCACCGCAAAAATTTTTCATTTCGTATGGGTTTTTAAGTGAAAAAAATTTTTTTCTTCAAACAAAAATTTATTTTAGATGGAATTGTACAAAATAATGAAAAATGGGGTAATTCTGATCTAGCTACATTTTCAATTTCTTATTTTAAAACTGTGCGCATCGAAAAACAATATTTTAGAAATAATTATCTGGTTGACTATCATACAATCATTCAATCAAAAATCACTCATCTATTTAATTGAATAAATGAGCATTTACCAAAAAATGTTGTGATTTCAAGCTTTTTGTTATGTTGCTCCTTCTTAACACAATCTTTCAACAAGTGAAAAAAATGAAGTACTGAAAAATATTTTGTAAGGCAAGTATTGGACAAATACAATTGAGACATGAAATTTTGTTTCCCTCGCTTGTCAAAAGTGAGTTTCTAGTCTCGTTGCCTACGATTTTTACAGTCTTCAATTTTTATCCACAAGAAATTTGTCTGGGTGAAAAATTAAACTCTTTTTAGGAGGGATAGTGATCAGCTATTTTCTTACTCTGATTTTTTCTCTCTCAACCACCACATTTTTTCGGGTTCGAACGTTTTTTGTGGTTAAATTTTATAAATATTTGTAAATATTTACCTATTTTTTCCGGCTCGAACGGACCAATTAGTTAAATCATGATCCTATAGACAAAGTTTGTAAAAAATACATGAAAAAATAAAAGAGTACAGTTTTCTTACCTTCCTCCAACATGTGCTTCTGCTTTACAACAATTATACCGTCTGTACTTCAAGATCAAGTGTGGCAAGGCCAGAAGAAAAGGGTAGGAAATTAATAGATAAAGTCAATTCAATCTCTTCTCCCGCCTGCTCCAGAACAATTTCTTACTACTATTTTTTGTAGTTGCAAGAAGGGTTGTAGTAAAAATTGTGTCTGTAAAAAAGTTGGATTATTTTGTTCACTGTCAACTGTCAAGACCAGTCTTGCTCCAATGTTGAATCAATTACAGCCGATGAGCACACTTATGATATCAATGAGGACACAACTGATGCATCTTTTTTCTCAGAACAATGTACAGAAATCCAGCAGGGAGAGGAAGAGATGCGAAGACGAACAAAGGTCTGTTGAAGTAGAATTTGAAGATTAAAAATTATCCTGAAATCAACATTAATTCGTTCCGCTTTGGTCATTACCAATAATACCATCTTTTCAATAAATAATGTGATAACAATTTCTGTGATATTAGTCCTAACGATTTAAACTCATTTTTTGTATCCGTGTCGTCCTCTGCTTTCGTAATATTAATGAGACTGAATTATTATGTGCAATAAATATAATTAAATCTAGAGTTTTGAAATTATTTAAATTCTGTTGGTAATTTTGGTTTTTCTTATTCAAAAAGTGTCTTAAAGTCGTTACTTAATAGTATTTTGTAATTTTTTGTATTTTCGAGTATAAATATTATTAGTCTGTAAGCAAGCAATTGTATTTATTTAATGATTTAAATTTCGATGTGTCTTAGTTGCTTAATATTTATTATTTTGTATTTTTTTATAAACCATTTTGTTTAGGCTTGCTCTAGTGTGTAAGAATTAATTTCATAGACTTAAATAAATAAATCAAATCCTATGGGGGTTGATGGAATTCCTATACGTTTTCTAAAAATTATCTTTAATTTTACATGGTTCAAAAAGGCCCGGGAATTTTGGTGGGATGGCACCACCACTCTCAAATCGATATAATTTTTCGGAAGTGGCAACTTTTTAAAGAGGAATGTCAAATTTTGATGAAATTTCATTAAGTTAAGCCTTAACCAAAATAGACGTGACGAGACGATAGCAGCTGCACGAACGTTTGCACACGTTACGTCTGTTTTGACATTTAACCCAAAATGTTACGTTAACCAACGAAGTGAAACAAATCAGCTGTTTTGCAATCGCATTGCAAATAAATTAATAAATCCTCACAGCAGCAATTTATTGTTGAATTTTACTTTGAAAATATGTGTGTGTGCCGGTAAACAGCTACTATGACGAGTAGTGACGCTTTGAAGTTCGGTTCTTACGGAACAACACGTCTCGTAAAAAAGTTTCGTTCACTTTCGATCAGTTACGTTTGTTTATTTTGGTTGTTAACATTGGTTTCCATATACTCGAACTTACTCGTTACGTCTCGTCGCGTCTATTTTGGTTTAGGCTTTAGTTGTATGAGTGACGCTACTTTTGGAAAACATTCGTCTATCGTCCGTCATAGAGTGAGGTTGGGGTTATTTCTAAGTTTCTTTTTGTATGTTTAAAAGTACAGTCTTTTCTGTATAGTTTTGTTTTTTGTCCTTGTGCTTCAAGCGCAATATACTTGTCTTGACTGCAGTATTTTTTGTCAGCTGCAACTTAAAAATAAAAGATCCGGCCTAAAGGTAAGTCGATGAGATTTTTCTTTATTGAAAATTAATTTGAGTGCTTGTAAGTTTGTTATTTAAATTTTGAATTTTTGTGTCTTTTGAGAAGGTAGCATGGCTTCGGCGCCCATCTCTGCGTCTCAAAACGACTTTGAAGGTTTCTGCGCCGATCAGGAGTCCTTCAGGAGGGATAGGAAAAAAAATAAAAAAGATGATAAGCATAGTGCCAATAAAAAAAATTTGGTGATCGCAATAAAATTTCCAAATAAAAAAATTAATAAAAATTCTGCCAGCAACTTGCTGGTTGGTAAAAATGTCAGTGATATGCATAGTTCAGATCTTAAAAATAGTAATGGCGTACCTGTTTTACAAAATGGACTCGCTGGTCATGCAAAGGATGATCAGAATATTCTGGTAGACTTTGACATGGATACTGTTTTTTCGACAAATAAGATTTTTGAACAGAACAATTTGGGAAAAAATTACATATAATGATGCTTTCATCAATTCTGTCTAATAGTTATAGACTCAAA
The DNA here is from genome assembly GCA_963662105.1 of Meiosimyza platycephala. NCBI lineage: Eukaryota > Metazoa > Arthropoda > Insecta > Diptera > Lauxaniidae > Meiosimyza > Meiosimyza platycephala. Next base: position 72,715,105 of record OY759208.1, on the reverse strand, counting down.
GCTAAAGAATTTCAACTCTAAGTTGCTTTACATTTGAGCAACTATCGTTCATCTTTGTATACTACAACTTTGAACAAGAAAGAGTAGACTTACTCAATGCTACTCAAAGTTACTTCATAGTTGAGCAACTATCGTTCAGCTTTTTAATCTACAACTTCATGCAAAGTTAAAAAAAAGACGTAATCACAAAAGAAGAAATGATTTTTTAAAAAAAGAAACTTCACTTTTACTACAACATCAACTGAGAATTTCATACCTTTCGGTATATACTACAACTTTCTACAACGTGGGATACCCTGGCAGTTTGAGAGACGTGTCTCCGCCAACCATATGGTAGATTATTGACAGATAATCTATCACAGAATTAAAAAAAAAAACAATGGAAAAAAAAAGAATTCAATTTTGATAAAACATTGCTTTGTGATCGGAAAAAACTAGAAGCAAACTTTGGAACGGCTCTAAAAAGATCAAAGCACATCTGCATCGTCGAAATCAACTATTTACAGATGGTTTGCTGAATTTTAAATTGGTCGTACGAGCACCAGTGATGCACCACGTTCGGGCCGGCCAAATGAGGCTACCACTTCCGAAAATATCAAGAAAATCCATCTGATCGTTTTGAAAGACCACGAAGTGAAAGTGAGTGAGCTAGCAGACATAATGAAGTTGTTGATCGGTAGTATTTTCAATATTTTGCATGAGCATTTCGAAATGAAAAAGATGTGCGCGCGATGGGTGACGCGTTTGCTGACAATTCATCAAAAGCAACATCAATGCAATGGCAAAATTGAACGAATTGCTGCCCCACCCACCGTATTCTCCAGACTTGGCTTCCAACGACTATTATATGTTTCCAAACTTGAAAATATGACTCCAGGGAAAGAGATTTTATTCAAATGAGGAGGTCGAGTTCGAAACTGATGCCTATCTTGATAGCCTCAACGTCGACTATTATAAAAAAGGTATCGAAATCTTGGAGGATCGTTGGATGAAGGAAGTGTATCTCCCTCGAAGGGAACTATGTTGAAGAATAAAATTGATTTTTATAAAAATGTTTGTGTTTTCATAATTTTTCCCGGAACTTTTTGAACCATTTAGTACCATGTAGAACCATGTATGTAACCATATTTTGCACTTCATTAACACTATTTTGAAAACCAGTTACTTTCCACTTTCTTGGAAAACTGCTAAAATAATACCAGTGTACAAGAAAAACATTGATGGATCATGTGCTGATCATTTCAGACCTATTGTAATCTTAACCGCTTTATCTAAAATAGTCGAATTTATTATGAAGGATCAACTCACTCACCATGTAGAAAGATTAAAATTAGTACACCCCTGTCAATCAGGGTTTCGGCAGCACCATAGTACTACCTCATTGACTTTAAGTTTGACCGATGAAATCCGAAAATCATTGGACACACTTAAAACAGCCTTCTATTCTTGCTTTGCTAGACTTACGTAAAGCTTTTGATTCCAACCTTCAGCGTAACCCATTCTGGAGCTTAATCAGCTAAAGGGAAAAAACCCAACAACATGTGCTTGATGGAATTGGCGGGTAATGTGATACATAACATTCGGTTAATGTGATTTACCAAAGAATTGCAAGCAATAAAAGACAGCAGGATTGTTATTATATTATATTTTGGATGATTTGTAATTTTAAGAGAAGTTTGATTATTTAAGTAATTCAAATTATGTATTTAAATTCAGATTAATTCAAAAATTAAGCAAAAACTAAAAATTTAGTGGGAATTACAGATAGTTTTTGTATAAGTTTGTAAACTGCCCGTCTTTTTGGAAAACATTGATTGTAAGCCCAAACAAAATCATATTGCAAGAATATGGTCATGTCTTTTCTCCTTGTACACCTGAAATAACCTTTGTTTTGTCATACAAAACTTAGTGGGTCATATGATATAGTAGTTATAACACATTACCCAACTTTCACTATATCACAATACCCGATTTCAGTTTTTAAAACAATAATGTTTTTTATGAAAATGTATGTCTACAAATAAAAAACTCACTATTATTAAGGATAAATATAATCAACCACTATCTGTTTTTTACTGCAAAATTTTTTCTTTGGCTTAAAGTTTTGCTCCATGATGAATCAAACCGTACGATCAAAAAATTTCGATCGTCCCACTATCACGATTTCGTCACATTGAATCCAAACGCAGCGAGGGCGGCCATGGATAACACTTCAGCACGTGTCTTATTGCGTTGCTTATACATTGACATGAAAATTCTTCCTTGGAATTTGGTATTCTAGAAAATATACTGGTATATCACATTAAACGATCACAATACCCGAAGTTACTCTATATCTATTAACCAAAGTTCGGAAATATTCATTCATGAATGCTCGTGAACATGAACGTGTACGTTTTAATTTTTCCTACATCCTTCTTATTCATGTGCGAAAAGAAGCGAAAATTTGCATTCGTTCGCTTACATGAAGGGGTGGACATTTTTTTTTTGTCACCTTCCGTAAACGAATGTATGTATCAGTGTTGCCGCAGCATTAAAAATAAAAGTATCCCTGCAAAAGCCAAAAATGTATCCAAAAGTATCCACATAAAAAAAAAAGTATCAAAGTATCAAATTAAATACATAGTATAAAAACATCAAACACATATAACTTTCTAAGTCTCAATTTAATTGAGACTTTTTCATTATAGTGCACCAGTGTGACGAATTTTGTTTCAATCCAGTTTTTGCATTTTTTTAGCAAACAAGAAAATTGCTTCTTTAATAGCTAAAACATTGTTTGGTAAAACCACTAAGTGTACCATGTGAAGATTATTTAGTTGTTAGAATTGGGGGCAGATAGAAGTAATTTATGAATGACACTATAGCCCACCCTATCAAAAAAAAGAAAACGAAAACTAAGTAGTTTCGATGAAAATCGGACTTGTTCTGTTGAAAAAAAAACTCCCTTAATTTTTGGTATTTTAAATTAAATATTTACTTATGAATATGGGCACATCAGTCATAACATTTATACAAAGTAACATAACATAACATATATTACATACATATATGTATATAAGTACTTACATATATTAAAAAGGAACATAGATTGTAGGTACATGTACATGAGTTTAATTATTTCATTTTTGATAAATAATTTTGATATATTCAATCAATATATTAATTTTTAAGCGTTTTTGAAAACATTATGTTTTCAACCATTTCCAACGAGAGTCTATTTGTCTTATCATTTTTTGTAGGTTTAAAGTCCAAAAAAATCCGTTCCGCGGCAGCAGAGCTGTGCGGTAGACTAAGAATATTAAATACAAACTTAACTAATTCACCATAAAGAGGTTGTTTTATAGCATTTTTTAATAAAAAAATATTTCCCCAAAATGATTCAATGTCATCGACAATTTTTATATTCTTATCAAATTTAAGGCACTGCCATTGCGAAAATATTGTTTCTTTCTGTTGTTTCTTTAAACAAATGAGGAAATTTAGTTAATAGATTTAGAAATGACGAGTTCTTTGCAACTTTAAATTGATTTGGATCAAGACAAGAAATATCTTTTATGACATCATTTTGGAAATCATATCTTTTTGTAATTTGGTGGCAGAGTTCAATATAAAAATTTCTTATGTTTTTTTTTATAATTAATAAATCGCTTCCCTCAAGTTCATTTTCCAAAATAAATTCCTGTGCTGTTGCACTTACGTAAAGTTCGTTGAGAGGAAGATAATTATTTATGTCATTTATATCAATATTTTTAATATCGGATATTAAGCAATCGTTTTTCATAAAATAGGAGCAAATTAGCTTATAGTTGCTATCAAAGCAATTGTGCAACCTATGGAGCCGATACGACTCAGATTGGAATTCGACGTTCATTTTATTTACGATGTTAAGTACATTCGATAAAAAATAGAAATATAGTTTAAAATATGGATTACCAATTTTTTCCGCAATTTCTTTTGCATTATTAAGACCATCATCAAAACATGAAATAAAAAACAACTGGAGTGCGCCCCATTGGGACAGCAAACGATCAACCACTTGCTGAAATGACAGCCAACGAACTTCTGACATTCTGAATATTTTGTGGTTTTTAACACCAGTATAGTTTTGAAATTCTGCAAATTCATCGATTCTCTTAGCACTATGTGCGAAAAAACCATAAACTTCCCTAGCCAGTTTTTCAACATCAACTGGAAGCTTTTTGCAAGCGTGTGAAGCACATAAATGTAATGAATGGCAAATACATCGCATTAAAAATATATTATTGTTTACAGCTTTAAACTTTGCAAAAAGTCTATTAAACTCACCGACCATAACACTGGCATTATCGGTTGCTAATCCAATAATATTTTCCAGTGGAATGTTGAGGCCAGTCACGTGATCTTTAATGGCATTGAAAATTGACTCAGCAGTACCACTTTTTAAGTGAACTAAACCAAAAAAAATATCTACAGTTTTTTGCTGTAATTTGTCAAAATATCTGGCTACTAAAGCCAAAGCTTTGCTTGTACTGACATCTGTAGTTTCATCTACAATTAATGAAAATTTTTGTTCCCGCAAAATATCACACATTTTATTTTTTGCTCTTGTTGACAATTTTTCCTTAATAATGTAGGAAGCTTTAGTTCGCTTACATTCTACGTTTCTAGCAATTTTGGAATCAGGAAAACACTTACGAAATAGTTCGGGAAAAGAATCAAATATCGATATTGGTAAGTGATGCATCAACACAAATAATATTAAGCAAAATTCTGCATTGCGCACCTGCTCGTGCATCATTGTTTCTTGGTGAGTGATGATCATATCGTCTACTCGTGCCTGATCCTTTTGAAGCTGTTGGTTCTTCTTATGTAAAGGTGTCTCTTCATGACGTCGTAAATGTGTCGCTAAATTGATCAAAAATTTATCACAAAGTAGACAGTTTGCCTTTTCTTTGCGCTTCTCTACCCATGGGAATAGGTTCGACCACTGGTCACGAAACGGCGATTGCGTTTTTTGCTGGTGCACGGATCTTGTGGCCTTAGAAAACGGATTCTTATTTTGGATCATAAATTTAGGAAATATAGTACTTACTCTCCTTCAGAATACGAAGAACTTAGAATTTCAGCATCTGGAACATGGCCGTTTTCCTCTTGTTACGAATCTAATGTTTATTCAACCTGTATAGTAGCCGAGTGCTTATAATAAAGTACATATGAATGCATATATAAACTTACTTGTCCATATTTTAGTTGATTTAGTTTTGCAGTTTTTTTTTATTTTGGAAACTAAAACTTTATGTAGTAGCTGCGATGCTAGTCAGATAAAAATTAAGTGATCTGTCAAACAACACGAGTGCACCAGGGTCGCATGTGAGTGAAAATATTAGCAAAAGAACTTATGCTGCATTTGCACTCATCCAACATATCGGTTGGATAAGAAAAATATGTTCAACAAAGCAACATTGAACCATAATAACAAGTTGCCACCATTTATACAATAAATCTTTGCAAAATATTTTTTGGTAAAAAAGTATCCAAATTTGCACTAGGGCAAAATAAAAAGTGTCCATCAAAATTTAAGAGAAAAAAGTATCCAAATGGATACTAATGTATCCATTCGGCAACACTGGTATGTATCCGTTTTTTTCACTAGCCTACATTCATGAACGAGTGGAAGCAACATTTTTTCTATAGTTCTTACACGAACGCTTCCTTAAGGCCCAACTAAGCCATGCATGCTTTGACTGCAGTCAGCTTCTGCAACTGTGCGAATACACACAAATCCTATATTAAAACTACAACGTACTTAACAAAAAGTTTCGTTCAATTTCCACAAATGTCATTTCCTTAAGGAAAGAGCGAAACTCAACGCACTTTCTGTACGGAATCAGTTTTCTATGTATGTGTACAAAGAAAAAGGATTTGCAAAAGATCCAGAAATGGAAAATGCATTTATTTTTAAATTAATGGAAAATGTGGAAAAAGAAGATGTTTATACAATAAAATAGACGCATTTTATTATAATCGAAATGTAAAATAAGGCTTGGAGTGCAGTTGCAGAAATATGCAATTTAATATACACACACAATACATACAACAATTTGATTGACAATTCAATGATGCCACACTCTGCATTTGCCAATTCTTTTCCCCACAAGCCGCGTGAATGGTACAAAGTGAACTATTTTGCTTGCTTTTTATTCCTTAAAATTTCTAAAATGATCATAGGTTTGCATATTTATTGTTTTAAGTATCTTAGTTAATGTCATTTAATAACATTTTGTGAATGCATTCGATTTATTTAGGAAATATAACATACAAAATTTATGCAATTGTGGGAATATTCCATAGGTTTGAAACTGTGGCTACATTGCTTCTAAAGTTCATGTAAGTACAACTTAGCCACTAAAAAGTCTTCTCTGAGTTTGTTATGCACTTGACAGACTTTTCGTTCGGATTTGACAGTAGGTTACGGCATGCATGCATGCAACAATGCATACTTTAGTTGGCCCTTTAGCCTTCGTTCTTAAATGAGCGTGAATGCTGCGACATGATGAGAGATGATTCAATAGTTAAAAATTTTGTTTTCCCATCCCAAATTTTTTTAAACATCTTACATGTTAAGAAGCAAACCGAAAATTTTTTAGCGTTTGGTTAAATAGTGAGCTATACCTGTAAATCAGAGCTTGAAATAAACTTTTTAAAATGTTAACTTATTGCATGAATCCATGGGAAAGGGCCGTAAATGGATTTTGAAAGTGACAAGAGAGGTCCCCGACCTTCCTAAAAGGGTGTTTTTGAACCATTTTTCGAAAAAAAATTTATTCCAAGAATCGATGAGAAAAGACCAAAATGGATTTTGGAAGTGACAGGGGTGGTCCCCGACCCTCCTAAAGGGGTGTTTTTGACCCATTTTTCGATAGGAATCGATAGGATAAGGCCGAAAATGGATTTTGGAAATGACAGGGGAGGTCACCGACCGTCTTAAAGGGGTGTTTTTGACCCATTTTTTAATGAAAATTTTACTGCACAAATCGATGGGAAAAGGCCGAAAATGGATTTTGGAAGTGACAGGGGTGGTCCCCGACTCTCCTAAAGGGGCTTTTTTGACCCATTTAACGAAAAAAATGTTACTGCACGAATCGAGGGGAAATGACCGAAAATGGGTTTTGGAAGTGACAGGGGTGGTCCCCGACCCTCCGAAAAGGGCGTTCTTGACCCATTTTCCGAATATGGAACTATTCAGTCAAAAAAAATATGGTTAAATTTATTCGTGCAATATAATTTTGACTGAACTAAAGAAACTTTGTTTAACTGAGAAAAATGTTATGAAGTACGTCATCTCATTTTTAAAATACTTTTAGGCGGTTTGTTATTCGAACATAATTTGAAATCGTTCATACATTAACAATACAAATATGAGTTTAAAATTATCAAATTGGCTATAATAAACTTAACGCTACTCAAATGCGATATACTTCATATGTGTAACACTCATTCCATGCAATTTTTATTTACTTATGTACAAAACGGTATCAGTCATAATATACCAGAGTTCGGAAATATTCATTCACGAACGTTCGCGTGCATGAACATGTGCGTTTTAATTTTTGCTGTATCGTTCCTATTCATGTGTGATAATATGCGAAAATTTGCATTCGTTCTCTTACATGAACGGTTGAAAATTTTTTTAGTCATCTTCCGTACACGAACGACATTTTTTTATCGTTCTTAAATGAACGCGGCGATGTTAGCCTTTTTTCATATTGTATGATGCGAGATGATTCAAAAATCGTTAGTACTTGTGCCATGATCATATAAATAGCACACATTTTCTTAAGTTTAAAGAAGTTAATTTTATTGGCAGGAACTTATTTTTCCAGAACTATGGAGATACATAAATTTAACTTAATGTATTACCAATTCAGCTAGCAAAAAAAATGTATTATTTAAAAGAAATAACTCACATAGCCATTATGAGTTGTTCATATAAATAGCACAAATACTAAAATTTGGAAATACTAAGTCCCTTATTTTGCATGAACGCTTCGCATCTTCGGCGCAAGCTCTTCACAAGCTTTTGAGACCTCTCCTTAGGAATGAACACCAAGTTTCTTGAGCTGCAGTTCATAAATCGTCAAAATTTTTGATTTTCTTATTCCATAGTTTTGCCTCTACATCACCCCATAAATTTTCTTTGGAATTATGGTCCGGACTTTGAACTGGCCAGTTCGAAACACTTATTTTCTCTCGCTGAAGCCAGGGTTTGATGATATTGGCCGTATGTTTCGTGTCATGAAGGTCCATTTTACTGGCATAGAATGCAGAATATGGGCTTAACGTGTCACAGAACTTAACAGGAAGACGGCTCTGTATGTATGACGAATCTGTACGGTCGTATTGCTAGAAAAAAATCGCTCCTGTCAAAAAAAAAGCACGTGATGAAGCGTTTGTTCTTTACCAAGGAACATCGGAGAACATTCTTCGACGCAAGTCCAGCATTCCATCGGATATGTTGAACTTTGATTCATCTGAGATCACATTCTGCCAATCGGGTACAGTCCACATTTTTTGCTGGTTGGCCCAATCCAAGCGTTTCCGACGCATTTGATTGGTCAAAAAAGGCTTTTTAGCTAGACAATGTGCAGATAAACCAGTATCATGGAGCTTTCGTCACACAGTCATTGGAGAAATTTTTATTACTCTACATTCAACAAACTATTTTCTAATTTCTACAGCCGTTTTGAAACGATTTTTAAGACTAATCTTTTTTAAAAGTCGATCATCAGCTTCTGTAGCCTTTTTTCGCGCTCCTGACCCTTCTTTTCGATTTGTCGATCCAGTTTTAGAATACTTTTTCAAAAAGTCTGCTACTGAGGAGTAACTGAAGCCTACTCTAGCAGAAATTTCCCGTATCTTTAATCTATTGTTTAGAAACGCCAAGACCTCGCACTTATCCGCTTCGTTCCTTTTTTTATGATTTGGCATCTTTTCCAACACAACAACACAAGAATGATTAAAAAGTAAAACTATAACTTCTATTTATACTAAGATATTGTCCTACCTTTAAAACAAAGCCCTACCTACGCCATAACTGTCAAAAGAAAACCATACCTACAAAACAAAGAGGTTGACGGGATCGTAAAAAAAAATTTTTTTAAATTTATTTGTTTGTCCGGATTTCAATGTATGTAATGAAAATAACCAAAATTTCAAAATAGTAAAAGCAGGTTTTTTATTAAGTAAAAGTTTCAAACCATTAAAAATTTTTCTCATATGACTTGGTATTTCACCTTCAATAGTTCATTTCACAATTTAGCTGATGAGGAAATACTTTATATAACTTATTAAAAATTGTTAACACAATCCTCTATTTCAGTAGCATATTCAATTTCAAATTTTGAAAAATCTAAAAGTTCATAATTTAGTTTCGTAATAAGCATTGTTTATACGTTATTCTCCAATCAATCCTAAGAATGATCTTCTTTTAAATTGAAATTCCCTTCATAACTTTGGAAAATATCATACAATTCACTCAATTGAACTGATGCGAGCATTCCATAAAAATTCATATTTTCCGGAAAAACCGTTTAGGAGGGTCGGGGACCACCCCTGTCACTTCCAAAATCCATTTTTGGCGTTTTCCCATTGATTCGTGTAATACATTTTTTTTCGAAAAATGGGTCAAAAACCCCCCTTTAGGAGGGTCGGGGGCCACCCCTATTACTTCCAAAATTCATTTTCGGCCTTTATTCATCGATTCGTGCAATAAAACTTTTTTGGAAAAATGGGTCAAAAACACCTCTTTTGGAAGGTCGGGGACCACTCCTGTCACTTCCAAAATCCATTTTCGGCCTTTATTCATCGATTCGTGCAATAAAATTTTAAAACACCTTTAGGAGGGTCGGGGACCACCCCTGTCACTTTCAAAATCCATTTTCGATCTTTTCTCATCGATTCGTGCAATAAAATTTTCTTCGAAAAATGGGTCGAAAACACCCCTTTAGGGAGGGTCGGGGACCACCCCTGTCTCTTTCAAAATCAATTTTCGGCCTTTTCCCATCGATTCGTGCATTAAATTTTTTTCGGTTTATGGGTCAAAAACACCCTTTTCGGAGGGTCGGGGACCACCCCTGTCACTTCCAAAACCCATTTTCGGCCTTTTCCCATCGAATACAAACGCTGATCGCACGCATTCATTTCTGCGTGATAGAGATCATTTTCTTTATGCGCACATTTATGAGCGACAGAAAATTTGTGCATGTACGAACGCTTATCGTTACGGTTCGCTTGAAACAAGATCAAGATCGATAAAATTATCAACCAAATCTGACAATGCACAATTATTTTATAGTGTCTTGAGATTCCAAATACATAATCCGCGAAAACGGATCTGCTCATTTACTCGTTTTATGGCCATTTTAAGGTTAGCACTTTGGCCGAAACGGTTCGTTTCAAGCAAAATCAAGAACGGTAAAAATTGTTAACCAAATCTGACATTGCACAATTATTATTTAGTGTTGGGAGATTCCTAAAACATGATCCGCAAAATCGTACTTAATGATTTTTTGCAAAGCATTTAAGGCGCTAAAACCAAAAATTATTTAAATTTAACCTAATGCTCTATTTAACCGTATGGGGTAAATAATTTCACGTTCCATGCAAGACTAACAAGTGCAGTCAAAAATTTTTCATTTTTGTTCTGAATTTGAGCTTAATATCTTCTTATACCATGAACGGTTACATATAGCTGAAAAATTTATATGAGAAAGATATTTATCAAATCGTATTGTATAAAATTGGTCTTATCTCATACCACCTAAGACCGTCGTTTTAAGAGTTATAGGTCGATAACTCAAAAAAACCGTTTTTAATTAATTTTAAAAGCTTTTTTTGGGCAAACATTTTTTTTGCTTAAACTAAATTATAGTCTCTATTAAACACAACACATACAGAAGCAATTTTACCTTCCTTGGATAAATAATGAGAACCGTTTAAAAAGAAATATGTGGAAGTTTTTGTTAAAATTTTAGTTTAAGTTAAACTGTTTACCATCATTTAAGAACACGAACGCACAAATATACATATGTAGATCAAACTAGTGCATGAAAGATGTATTAACCATTTAATTTTACATCAAAATGTTCCAGGTCGTTATCACTAAAAATCATTCATTTCATAATTGTAGTTCAAAAAATCTAATTTTAAGTTAATTTTTCAGGCTTGGGATCAAATGCGACTGGCCAATTTCCAATAGAAACACAAAATTTTTATGCAGATCTTATTTTTTACTCTCATTCTATAAGAAAATGCTTGTGGAGCGAAACAAATTACACTTTTGCACATTTCATACATTTTGTGGGTGCTCTAACATACATGAATATTTTCGAACTCTGCTATTAACTCTCTGAAAACTAAAATCCTTACATTCGGTGATTCCTACAGTACTTTTAGTAGCATACTTTCTAACAGCTGCTCATTAAATAAAATCGACTCTGCAACCTGTCTCGGGATAATTATTGAGCCTAGTCTGAAGTTTGATAAAAACACCAGGGTCAGAATTTACCAACTGGGCCACTTTTAAAAAAAAATTTTATTTTTAATGAAATTTTGCTATTTAGATAATGGTATGCGCTAGAAATTAAAATGTGAAATGATTTTTTTTATTTTTTTTTTTTTTTTATTTTTTGTTATATTCAATTGAAATTCGGGGATAAAATTTTTTCAAAAGCTTATAACTTTTGAACGGATGAGACGATTTTTATAAATTTAACGGTGTTCGATTCGTATTGATATAGAGTATAAGATTATAAGATATAAGAGATTTTTTTCAATTTTAAATAATGTATTTTTCAATGTTTAAAACATGTTTATTTATTAAATGTTAATGAAAAACAGCCTTCCCTGTCCGATCGAAAAACGAAAAAAAAAATATATAAATGTTAAAAATATTAAAGTACAATATTCCGTTGAGAAAAAAAAAAATGGATCGCTCTTGACGTATGCAGTCTATAGAATCTAATATAAAAATAAATTCTAAGTCGTTTTGGCAATTTATAAACTCCAATCCAATATGTCATATAAAAATATTTCCTCAAGTGATCAAAAAGAAATCTGCGATATGTTTGCGGCATTTGTTCAGTCAAATTTTGTTTCGGAGGACACTCCAATTAGTACTTTTAATTCATGCGCTGAAATAACGAATATGGGTCATTTGATTTTAGACATGAGTGAAATAAAATTGGAGCTCTCTTCTTTAAAGAGTAGTTTTAAGCCATCTCCTGATAACGTTCCCCCAATGATACTAAAACATTGCAGTGCAAGTTTAGCGAAACCTCTTGAGATAATTTTTAATCTTTCTTTATCAACAGGAAAATTTGTAGATATATGGGAAGATTTCTAAATTACTCCTATTCATAAATCGGGTTCAAAGCAAGAGGTAATCAATTGCAGGCCGATTTCAAAACTGAAATTGATACCAAAAGTTTTTGAGGCGATTGTGAAAAAGAGGATATATTGGCAAATAAAAAATAGAAATTCACTTTTTCAGCATGGATTTGTGAGTGGTTTGTCTACGATTTCGACATTTGGCTTTGTTTGCAAATTTTTGCTTAAAAGGCATTGAGCGTGGTAGTCAGGTAGATGCAATTTATACTGACTTTGCGAAAGCGTTTGACAAAGTTCAGCATAATGTCCTTATTAATAAGCTAAGGCGTATGGGGTTCACTCTAATATTCTTAGTTGGCTCAATAATTATATTTCTAACCGTAGGCAGTTCGTCAAAATTGGATCCTCTGTGTCGAAAGTAATTTTGAATCATCCTGGGGTTCCTCAAGGAAGTCATCTAGGGCCTTTGCTTTTTCTTCTATTTATTAACAACCTTCCTGTCAGAGTTAATAATTCAAATTGTCTGCTGTATGCAGATGATTTAAAAATTTTTAGGCAAATTAATTCCAATATGGATTGCTTACTACTTTAAAAGGATCTCAATAATGTTTTGGAATGGTGCGTAGAAAATTGTTTGCATCTTAATATTTTGTAAATCTTCTTCATCAGTACGATAATCGATGTGTTGGGACTCTTTTGCAGTGTCAGTTGAATTTGATTTCTTAAAATTCACTTCGGAAAGTATGGTTTTCAATTCTTTAATTTGCTGTTGTAGATCTTCAATAATTTGTTGTTGCTGACTAACAGTTGCTGATAATTCCTCGTATGTCGACATAGTGAAAATATCTTTTTATAGCCTCTGCTGTTCGATTTACATATTTCAGTGTTTTCAAGAAAATTTTTGCTGTAGGCTCTTAGGCTTAAACGATCTTTACTTTAAGGTTTAAGTCCGTACTAAGTAATTTTTAATCTAGCAACTCTGAGTAAAGCTTTTAACTGACATATGTAACCCAAGCTAATTAGATATAAACAAGCCAAAGTCCACAACCGGTTTGACAGCTCCAATTGGGTTTCTTTTGAACAAAGCAAGCAATCACAGCTTCTCCTACCTGTGAATCGCAATAGCTCGGTGCTGCACTCCAACGTAGAGTTGATCTTCTCGAATTGCTCTTTCGAATGGGGTACAGGCACTGCACTGACGTTAAGTTTTATCGTTAAAATCTTTATTTTTATAAGCGCACAATTTCACACTGTATAGATGGCAAAAGCGTTGCCAGACTAATTGACTTCATTTGGACAATAAACTGAATTGGAAACATCATGTACGACGGAAAGCCGAGCAAATAAAAATTAAACAACGACAAATGTACTGGATGATTGGACACTACTCCAAACTAAACCTATATTCCAAAGTGCTCCTTTATAAATCTATCATTAAACCAATCTGGACGTATGGTATACAGTTGTGGGGCTGCACAAAGAAATCTAATTGCGATATCATCCAAAGAAGCCAAAACAAAATTTTGAGAATGATCACTAATGCTTACCGCTACGTGACTAATGTGGAATTACACAATGACCTTGAGGTGAAATGGGTCAACGATGTGATTCATGAGTATGCCATTAACCATGAAAAGAGACTACTTACTCACCTAAACGTGGAGGCCATCCAACTTCTGGACATAACACATGAGTTAAGGAGACTCAAGAGAATAAAACCGCATGAATTGACATGAATACTAACTATCCTGTTTTTGGGAGCTGCACAAGCCCTCTCTCGTTTTACAGTAAGCACAGTAAGCCCTCTCTCGTTTTACTTTAAAAAAAAATATAATTTTTTAAGGTACAAATCAAAAGTAGTAATAAATTAACTAGGTTAAGATTGTACTAAACGTATCCAATAAGGATGTTTAAAATAAAAAAAAAAAATCTTAATATTGCTAAATGTAAGAGCATCACCTTCACAAGATTACCGTCACCTCTATCTAATGTGTATTATGTCTCTGGTATGTACCTCGCTTGAACAAGTAGATTATCAAAAGGACTTAGTTGTCATTTTTGATTCTAAAATAAGTTTCAATTTACATTATGAGTACATTGTTTCTAAAGCTAATAAGCTGCTTGGTTTTTTGATGTGCAACTCAAAGGAGTTCTCAGATCCCTATACATTAAAATCGATTTATACTTCGTTAATAAGGTCGACATAGATTATGCTTGTTGTATATGGAACCCTATATATACAATTAATATTAATCGGATTGAGGCTGTGCAGGCCCGTGCGCAGAAATCATCCAAGGGGGGGAGTTTTAACCGGATATTCCTTAGACCGCCGTAGGCTAATAAGCTAACTATGAATATGCGCCCCCTAACGAAAAGAAAAATCTTGACGAGCAAAAAAAAAAAAGGTCCTTACCTTCAAAAAAAAATCTTTCAAAGTAGATCTTCGAAAATGTGTCAGTTAATAACATCTGACTAATCTAAAATAAAAATTACAGTGGTGGGAGAATTATTAATAATTGCAATTTAAAATCTAATAAGTGAAATACTTGCGACAATTGCTCTATGTCCAAATCGTTTTTTTTCACTTGTTGAAAGATTGTGTTAAGAAGGTGCAACATAACAAAAAATCTTAATCAACGTTAATTCTCAGCGCCCCCTCGGACCTTGCGCCATAGGCTTAAGCCTAAATAGCCTGTGGGTAAATCAGGCCCTGATTTCATGTCATTTTCGTAAAAAAGTATTTTTGACTACAAAGCATACAAAAAATACAAAATTTGTTTTATTATTATACATGCATATATTATATATATGTGCTTATGTGTGTATAGTATATATGTACAGTTGTGGACAAAACAATAGGGTCAGCAATAACTTTGAAATATACATTAAATTTTTTGGCAACCCTTGTACGATACCAAACGAAAACTTTGAGAGAATTATTTATAGGTATTAATAGCTCCGAAAATGATTGGTTGGAAACTTTGAAAGCTAACGGTAAATTATTTATACCCTCAATATTACGAAAAGCAGCAGTAGCACGTGGACAAAACAATAGGGTCACCTCTTTAATACAATTAAATTATTTATTTTGTGATTAAAGTATCAGTTATTGTTTTTATTAATTTCAGTTACATATTTGTTTAATAAGAAAAAAAAATTCATATTAGGAGGTTCAAATATGGGCCGAACCAAGGATTTTACAAAAGAAGCTTGCGCTATCATTAACCAATTGAGTAATGAAAAAAAGCCAACGAGAAGTATCTTTATCGATTGGTCGTTCTCAAAACGATGTATACAATACTCTAAAACTAATAAAAACACAATTTAAAAAAGTCAGAATACCTAAAACTACGAAAAATATGACAATCTTATCAAATTAGGGTTAACCCGTGACCCATGTAAGGGCTCTGCTGCAACAACAACTGAGTTGAGGCTGAAAGTGTCCTCCAGTACTTTTAGGCAGAGATTAGTGGAAAAACATCCTTTTGGAAGAATATCGCGAAGAGTACCTGATTCTGACTTATTGGCATAGACAAAATCGTTAGTTGATGAATGTTGCTTATATCGCCAGTTCATCATTCTAAGTACCTGGCCAATCAATGTGGGATTTCGTGTAGTCTTTTATTGATAATGATTTGGTGACCGATGCTGACCTATAGGAATAAAAAAATTGTTTGTTGAATTTTACATATTTCGCCAGTTTTCACCATTCTAAGGACCTGCTTAATCAATGTGGGATATAGTGAACATTAAACGATTTTCTTTCTTCTTTTGTAAAATCCTTGGTTCGGCCCATATATGAACGTCCAATTAGGATTTTTTTTTTCTTATTAAACAAATATCTAACTCACATTAATAAAAACAATACTCACAATGTCTGCTTTAGTCACAAAATTAATAATTTGATTGTATTAAAGAGGTGACCCTATTGTTTTGTCCACGTGCTACTGCTGATTTTCGTAATATTGAGGGTATAAATAAATTACCGTTAGCTTTCAAAGTTTCCAAACAATCATTTTCGGAGCTATAAATACCTACTTGATACAAGACAGCCTTGTTATTACGGCGCATATATTTATGAGCGTTTTTTTTCGATTAATTTTTAATTATTAATATTAAAATCTGCTGATTGAAATATGAAAAATAAAAGTCAATTTTTTATTTCTCTTTAGAAAAAATGTTCCTGATTATGGTGCATCTCGAGAAAAGCATGATTTAGGCTTTCTTACCTTTGATTTGGAAGCAAATCTAACTGATCGTTTCAACTGGAACGTAAAACAACTATTTTTGTATCTCACAGCCGAATACAAAACTGCTGAAAATGTTTTAAATCAGGTTGTCTTATGGGATAAAATCGTTCTTCGTGGAGAAAATACTGTGTTAGATTTCAAAAATATGAATACAAAGTATTATTTCTGGGATGATGGCAACGGTTTAAAGTAAGTACTCCATATATTGTAGTGTAAGTAGTTATTTTTTCGTATATGGGTCATTCTACCTCGTTTTTACATTCAAAATTTAGATTTCTTAAAATCAATTTTTTTTCGAAACTTTGTCTAAAAACATTCGATACATATATATATTGTATATTATATTGTAGCGAAATTTGGTTTATGCCAGAAAATTCTCGTAATAATTATTAAACGATATTAGCTAGCATCACTGACCGTAGAAAAATACTTGCATCACTGACCCTAGAAAAATACGTGCATCACTGACCGTAAGAAAATACGTGCATCACTGACCGTAAGAAAATACGTGCATCACTGACCGTAGAAAAATACTTGCATCACAGACCGTAGAAAAATAACGCCATCTAGAAGGCACTGGAAACGACATTCTAGACAACGGCAGATGGTTCTAGCAAATGATGACTTTAGTATAAAAGGCTGTCATATGAGCAGCAGAGACACAGTTTATATTGAACAGTGGAACACAGTGGATCTTAAGTGAGAACATTTGAATTTAAGTACTAAAGTGATATAGTGGATTTTAAGTAATAAAGTATAACGTTTGTGTATACAAAGTTAAGTCAAAATGCACTGCAAATGGACCAGAAGTTAAGTCAGAACGCGCAGCAAATCCAGAGCGTTCGGGAAGAAATTAGTCAGAACGCGCTACAGATTGATCAGAGGTTGAGTCAGAACGCGACGGAGATCCACGAGGCTGTTCGAACGGAGGTTGCCAAAATGGTAAATGGCCTTGATGCAAAAGTGATTGAGTTACGAGATGACGTTGAATCGTTCAAGGAAAAAGTTCAAAATAATCTTGAAAATGTTCAAAATAATTTTGAAGACGTTAATAAAAGGATTCAGCAGTTAGAAATAAACGAACTAATCACTCAAGTGATAAGAGAAATCAGCGCAGAGACGCTTAAGGCACCTACGTACGATGGAACAACGCCATTTAGTGTTTTCAAGCTACAATTCGAAACAACATCTGCTCATAATCGTTGAGATAACGATAGCGCAGCAGCAGCGCTAATTGTGGCATTAAAAGGCGCAGCTGCAGAAGTATTGCAAACGGTTCCAGTGGCGGAGCAAAAGAGTTGCAAGGCGGTGATGGATGCCTTACAGCGAAAATATGGCAGTGACCACATGAAGCAGATTCACAGATTGGAGTTGAAAAGTCGTATCCAGAAATCTGGTGAGTCCTTGCAGGAGTATGCTGCAGATATTGAACGATTGGCACACCTTTCCTATCCTGACGAGTTAAGTGTCGTAGCTGAAAAATTCAAAATAGAGGCGTTTATTGACGGCATACGTGACTCAGAGACAAAACGCGAGACAATGAGGAACCCGAAGACTACATTTTATGAAACAGTAACGGTTGCCCTCACTGAGGAGGTGATTGCGTTGACATGCCGTCCATCATTGAAAACTCGTCGGATGGAGGTGGAGGCTGAGAACAAAAATTTGTCGTTCGCCAGCAGAAGCTTCAGCGGAAATTGCTATAACTGTGGCAAGCAGGGACACATGGCACGTGACTGCAAATCACGTCGTAAACGGTCCGCATCACGTTCACCAAGAAAAATAATTGGAAATAGGGAGAACGATGGCGAAAATGGTAGCGAAGAGCAGTCGTTAAACTAAAGAGAGTCAGTACAGCGGGGCGTGAGCTGACTCTCACTCATGATTGCCCCACAGTCTTAGTTTCGAAGCTCTGCCGAAATTC
The DNA here is from genome assembly GCA_963662105.1 of Meiosimyza platycephala. Classification (NCBI taxonomy): domain Eukaryota; kingdom Metazoa; phylum Arthropoda; class Insecta; order Diptera; family Lauxaniidae; genus Meiosimyza; species Meiosimyza platycephala. Next base: position 72,696,562 of record OY759208.1, on the reverse strand, counting down.
CAACAGCCTTACCATCGGTGGAAAAATCAACGAAAGACCATGTGAGCTGACTTTGGATACAGGCGCATCGCACTCAATTGTGAGGACAGATTTATTTAATAGACGACGAGTAATGCCATTAAATGGAATCCAATTGAGAACAGCGACAGGAGAAATTGCGCAAATAGAAGGAAAAGGTACAGCGAGTATTCTTATCGGCAACAAAACTGTGGAACATGATTTTATTGTTGCAAACATCACCGATGAGGTTATCATTGGCGTGGACTTCATGATTCGACACGGGTTCAATTTGGATCTAAAGAAAAAGACGTTAAGGTATGCCAATGTAGAGTTGCCTTTGGACATTGGCTGTGGACAAAAGTTAACAACTGCAGGAGTCTACATAAGTGAGCTCTGTCGAATTGAACCCAACACTGAAGAAACAACAAGTGAAGACTGTGGGATAGGCCATCTGTGGGTAGTGGAAGCAGATGAGAAAAATTTAGGGAAAGATCTGATGATTGGAAAGACCCCAGTAAAAACAAGAGCGGACGGCGAAATACCGGTGCAAATTTTGAATCCAACAAATGAGCCGAAATGGATGCAAAAAGGTGAACTATGTGAGAAAGTTACGGCTGTTATAAATTGTGAAAATGACCGACATGACACAAAAGGTACAACTTTAACAAAATCGTCGGCCTTATTGACGAAAGAATGGACGAAGGAGTTGTCTGCACAGAGCAAAAATAAAGGGAAAAAGTTTCGGCAAAAGAATTGGCGGGAGAAAGGAGAAAATAATGGCCAAACATCAGTTGTCAAGCATCGCATTGATACAGGTAACTTTCAGCCAGTTCGTCAACCTCCAAAGAGGCTAGCACGCGCTAAGAGACAGGAAGTAACGGGCCTCATAGAGGATATGGCGCGAGAAAATGTCATTGCTCAATCAGAAAGCCCGTGGAGTTCACCGGTCGTTCTTGTCAAAGAAAAGTACGGAGAAAACGTTGTCCCAGAAACGACCAATGCTGACGGTTACATGTCGCGGAAAAAGAGGAACAACGAAAACGTGAAATTGAGGCAAAAAAATCGTCTAGAAAAGAATTGGAAAAGGAGGCGCAAGCTGTTGCAGAGAGACTCTTGTTCGGGACGAACAAGTTTAAGCGGAGGGCAGTGTAGCGAAATTTGGTTTATGCCAGAAAATTCTCGTAATAATTATTAAACGATATTAGCTAGCATCACTGACCGTAGAAAAATACTTGCATCACTGACCCTAGAAAAATACGTGCATCACTGACCGTAAGAAAATACGTGCATCACTGACCGTAAGAAAATACGTGCATCACTGACCGTAGAAAAATACTTGCATCACTGACCGTAGAAAAATAACGCCATCTAGAAGGCACTGGAAACGACATTCTAGACAACGGCAGATGGTTCTAGCAAATGATGACTTTAGTATAAAAGGCTGTCATATGAGCAGCAGAGACACAGTTTATATTGAACAGTGGAACACAGTGGATCTTAAGTGAGAACATTTGAATTTAAGTACTAAAGTGATATAGTGGATTTTAAGTAATAAAGTATAACGTTTGTGTATACAATTTGAATATAAAGATTAAATAAACAATTGTACTGTGTAAAAACTAACGTTTGTGATTTAAATAAACCATTTTATAATTAAATAAAGATTGCGTTTTTCTTGATTATTACACAATCCAGTGATCGAACTCAGAAAAGTGTAAGAGATTGAAATTATTGTCAAAGGGACAGGAAATTTCGTAACAATATATAATTTCAATAAGTAAGTAGCTTAACCCTCCGATGGGCGATGACGTGCGAGGCGGTAAGTGGAGCTCATGGGTTTGGATAGACCCATGTATATTAGGGTGGTGTAAAATATTAAAGTTGCTCCAAACGTCGCATCCCCGGGCACCAAAAGTTTTGTATTGGTGCCAATAAGAAGCACATAAAATTTGGTCCATTTCAGAAAACATTTGATGGACCCGCCACCGTTTTGTAAACTAGAAAATGGTCCTTAATCTACCGAAAATCATTAATATCTCACCAAAGCTTCCCCCTAGAGGGATTAAACGTATGACATGGTTCCATTGTTTTTTACCCTCCAACATTTTTGCCGAACATACTTACCCCTTATCACAACCCCTTAGGGGGGCTCCCCTTCAAAAATGACATTCTCATGAAATTGACTTCCCACTTTCTCAGATGCCTCTGGAGGGGTAAAATGCTAGACCAACTCGCATTATTTTTACTCTCCTAAACATTTCCCTTGATACATCTACCCAATATCTGCCACCTTTTTGGGGGACCCTATACAAAAAATTTCGAAAATTTGGAAAAATAATTCATAGCTCCCCCGGAGTGACCCGTAGAGGGTTCATATGTATCACCAGGTCCTATTATATCTACTTCTCCAATATATTTCCCGAACATACTTACCCCCTACAAAAAATTAAGAAAAATTCGAAAACAATTCATAGCTTTCCTGGTGTGACCCGTTGAGGGGTCAAATGTACTATCAGGTCCTCCCTACATTTTTCCGGACATACTTACCCCTAACTCAACTCATTTGAGGGGAAGTAAATTTTAATGAAAAATTATTTTTTACTATAAAGGTATCTGAATGAATAGGTGATTAATGTTGTTGGACTGAAAGGGGTCGTTTTTGGAAGTAATTTCTTGCGCTGAATCCGAATCTGGCCTCAGAATGTACCCATCATGTCAGAATTCTGAAATATTTGACGTTAAGTACCTAAAACATGATGTTTTTCGTTTACATTCGAGGCTTCAAAGAAAGTTGATCAGCTTATTTAGTACCTTCCTTGCCCTTTAAAGTGAGCTTTCAAGTGGTGATCTGTGATGTTTACTTGCAAAGTTACAGCCATTTCAAGGTGACATGAATTTGAAACCCGTTGGTTAATATTGTTGGGTTGCAACCCTTTGTAGGGGATCAAATTTATGTAACTTTAAAATGGCTATAACATTGAAAGTAAACATCACATATTACTACTTGAAAGTTTATTTTAAAGGGCAAGGACGGTACTAAATGATGCTTCTGTTAAAAATAAGCTAATCAACTTTCTTTACATCCTACACATGGCCTCGAAAGTAGACAAAAAACATAATTTTTTAGGTACTTAACGTCAAATATTTCAGAAATCTGATGGGTGAATTCTGAGGCCAGATTCGGATTCAGCGCAAGAAATTACTTCCAAAAACGACCCCTTTCAGTCCAACAACATTAATCACCTATTCATTCAGATACCTTTATAGTAAAAAATAATTTTTCATTAAAATCTACATGTAAAACTAACAGGCTTCGGCGCCACCTTATAAAATTGAGGTACAGAGCTGAATTTTCGTGAACTTTTTCTTCATATCATCAGCTTACTTTTTAAGTAACAGCACCTTAAAAAAAAAAACAAAATAAAAAAAATTTGAATCACCCTAATGTAGATATGTAAATGAAAATATGTATAGATATTCGTTTGGTTGTTAATTTTACAGAGTTCTTTTGGCTGTTAATTTTATAGAGTTCGGTATAAAAAAAAAACGTAAAATATGCTAAGAAAGGTTAACCCTCCGATGGGAGTATGGGTCTGGCCAGGCCCAATCGGTTTACAAATTGGTGTATCTTTTTTCTAGGTATTTCTGAGTGATCCCCGTCCATAACTTCCTCAAATAAGTTAAGGCGAGCGCAATAGAACAGTAGACGATACGTTTGCGACATATTTGTAATAAAAAATTTAAGATTAAACTTTTTTTCAAGTCAAGTGCACATGGGGCTGAGCAGACCCAACAAATTTTATCATACGATATTGAAAAAAATATTGAGTAAGAGGTTGTTTTGTATTATTACGATGTGGAGGAACTTTACAGAGAAGATTTGTTTTCTTTGGATTGAATACAAAATTTCTCAATAATCGCCCATCTACATGGGAATCTGATGATGATTTCAAAAATGTGCTCTCTTTTTGCAAAAGTAAAAAATAATTTTTTCCATAAAATCTACATGTAAAACTAACAGGCTTCGGCGCCACCTTATTAAATTGAGGCACAGAGCTGAATTTTCGTGAACTTTTTTTTTCATATCATAAGCTTACTTTTTAAGCAACAGCACCTTAAAAAAACAAAAAGAAAAAAATGGATCACCCTAATCTTCTATACATGTATGTACATTAGACCGTACCTCAAAAAAAAAGTTTACGGTACACCAGCAAATTCGAAGCATTTTTGCAAGGTAATTTCGAAAAAAAAAAATTTTTTTTTCTTGACCGAAAATAGAGGTCGCGCATTTGAGTTTTTCATCATATATTCGGCATTTACACTCCGATTTTAAAGTATGATATATCAATGTTTTTGTCTTGAGTAGACCAACTTTTTGATTCAATGATCCATGACATCAAGTACTCCGTTCTCGAACTAACCCACCAGATCTCAGTTCCTACCATCCTAATGTACCACCCTAATGTCAGAAAATTAAAGCTTGCAAAAAATCATTAAATTTTTCCAACCGAAGTATTTCGATTATTCCATTAGAACTATTTTTAAAAATGTTTTTAAAGTTTTTTACCGAACGTAGGAGTCCCCTTATTAAATTTGTCGTCATATCTTCGGAATTTAGAGTCGGGTATTAAAACATGATGTTTTTTTCTCGAGGAGACCAATTTTATTTTTGCTCCAAAGGTCATTGACTTTAAGAACCCACCAGATCTACAGCATGAATTAAAAAATTTAAAGTAAAATCAAATAAAGTGTATTGGAGCCGTTGCCCAGCATCTCGAAGGAACTCACCATACGGTACGATTTCATTCGCTCTTCTTATTATTTAAATAAAACATGGAGCTTTTATAGTGGGAAAAGTTAAGTATGTATGTTAAAACTTTAATTTATTTATCAAGCTACTTTTCTCTAAGCTCTACTGTTGTCTTTGGCTGTATTTCTGGCGGCTCTCGAGCCCAAGCGCTATTTATCGGTGACCGCCATTGCAGATTCATGTACTACTTGAACAAAACGCTCTATGTTTTGAAAATGGCATGGATAAGCTGTGAAAACAATTAAGTTTAGCAAAGAAAGCTATCAAATAAAGTTTCCTGCACTTACCTAGTAAAGGGCCGTTCAAGTATTACGTAACGCAATTTTTGAAGATATTTGACCCCCTCTCCCCTCTCCTTAAACATTACGGTATCACTCAAATGACCATGTTTACATAAAAGTCACAATTATGTTGGACAATGCACCGGAAAGTCATTTTAGCGACTTCTGTTATGTTTTAGTCGCGTTTGCGATAATAATAAATAAAACAAGAGATTTTTACAGCGTAACGCGTTGTTCGAACCCCCTCCCCCCTCCTAAATGCGTTACGTAATACTTGAACGGCCCCTAATTTGATTATTTCTTTTGAATATTGTAATGCTTCCAGCTGGTCTTGCGTGAAGAACAGCATGGCGGCTCAGTCACTTCAAATTTGAGCCAATTGATCATATTGAAAAATGATCTATTTGTGGACGGAACATTTGACGAATGCATCCTGTTGCTTCTTTGCGGACGGCTAAAATCTTCTCATAGCCATCTGAACGTACTTGCGGCTTTGGCCAGGCCCAGATTTATCATACAGGCGGCAAATATTGGCGGAAACTTTAAAAAATTTTTTTATTGGTGGGAATTGAATTTCCCGCCAATTTCGTTGCCACGCGTACCAACATTATAAGGGAAACAATTATAACTGAACATTGGTTTTAGCAACTGCCTAAGGGCTGCAAATTTCAAAATCCGGGCCTAGAATTGGGTCCGTTATCATTGATAACAAAACATTCAATTAAATTTTATAACTTTAGCGGAATAAAATATAAACGCATTTCCAACTGATACATATGTATATGGAAATTTGTTGGTAAAATTTAAAAGAGAACTTTATTGTTCAAAAGATGTAATTCGAATGAAAGATAAAAAATACGCCTCTATATTTTCCTCGGACATCACTGGCAGTGGAATACGTGGGGTAATGCTATGGACAGCAGCATCCTCATCATTATTTCCAGCTGAGACAGAAGCACTATCGTTGTGCGGCATTTTTTGCAGAAAATTTTACAATAAAAATCTGCTGGCCACGTTGCGCACACGTTGTCGTTGATGACGTACTTACCGATGGCGTGATCGAAGCGTGCGGGGTCACCAATATGGAAATTCGTTGGTAAAATTTAGAAGAGAACTTTATTGTTCAAAAGATGTAATTCGAATGAAAGATTTTCCAAGTCATTTCTTAAACCATAACCAATGTTTCGAAAGTATTGAAATATTAAATTGGTACACATGTAAAGATGCGTTCTGAAAATTATGTAATTACTTTAAAGAACAATGTAAACTAATAATAGTTGGATAACAATAGCAAAGTAAAATGTGAATACACTACATCACCCTCCTCCTAGAAAGGATGCGCGGTAAATGCAGGCTTAAGACGGTCAATAGAAGTGTTGACTTTCGAATTGTTGACTTCGATGACAAAATATTTAGCAATTCGCTGCAAAACTTTGTAGGGGCCCTTGTACGGCGGAGAGAGTGAAGGGCGTACAGAATCGTCTCTTCCAAAAGTTGCTCGCGGAAGTTAAGATGAGGGTGAACGAAAACTTTCTGCGATTGTGCCATGCTGTGTCGACAGGTCGGATACTCCTCATGATTCGGCGAAGTTGAGCTACCGTTTCTACCTCTGAAACAGGTCAACTGCAATCTGCAAAAAATTCTGATGGCAACCGTAGCGTAGAACCATAAACCAATTCTGCTGGCGTACTGGCGATATCGTCTTTAAACGAAGATCGAAGACCCAATAAAATTATTGGCGAACACGATGTCCACTCGTTGACGTTATTGCTCAAAATAGCGGCTTTGAGAGTGCGGTGTCATCTTTCTATTAAGCCATTCGACTGCGGATGGTACGGTGTTGTGCGCAGATGTGATACGCCAAGGCACTGCAACAATTGTTTGAAGATCGCACTTTCGAATTGACGGCCAAGGTCTGAAGTGATATCAATGGGCACGCCAAAACGCGAAACCCAGCCATTGATTAAAGCTTTTGCAACCGTTTGCGCGGTGATGTCAGGAATGGGCAGAGCATCAGGCCAGCGGGTGAAACGATCAATTATCGTGAGACAGTAGCGGTTGCCTTCAGACAATGGAAACGGTCCCACTAAATCGATGTGCAAATGAGCAAAGCGCTGCGTATGGCAATGACGTCACTGCCATAAAGTGCTGTTGTGTCGAATAGTTTTGTTGCGCTGACATCGTATGCAATTTTTAGCGAATTGTTTGCTGTCGCGTTGGATGCCTGGCCACACAAATTGCTCAGTCATCAGCTTTGTTGTGCCACGCATACCGGGATGCGAAAGATTATGCGTTGCTTGCAGAAGAGTGTCTCTCAACTTTCTTGTAACAAACGGCCGCGTACGCCCTGTGGAAAAATCACAAACTAGTTTCTTCGTGCTGTAATTAAAAGAAGAACGTTTTAGTTTAAGTGAATGATTAATATCTCCATTTAGATACGATAAAAGCTCGTCATCTGCCATTTGGTCATTAGCCAGTTCGTCATAATTGATGGATATAGCGGAAATAGCTGTAATGCGTGACATCAAATCAGCGGCGACGTTTTCTTCGCCTTTGACATGACGAATGTCGGTCGTGAGTTGAGACCTGAAATCCAACTGACGCACTTGCCTGTCCGATGCTTTGTCGAGACGCTGGGCAAAAGCGTAAACAACCGGCTTGTGATCTGTATAGATGTGAAAATTTCTGCCTTCAACCATGTATCGAAAATGACGCGTAGCGAGATATACAGCAGTAAGCTCCCTGTCATACGTACTGTAACGCGCTTCAGCACTGGAAAATTTGCGAGAAAAAAAATCCCAACGGCCGTAGATTTCCATTTACAATTTGATTGAGCGCAGCGCCCGCAGTATAATCAGAAGCGACAACCCAAAGAGAAAGCTCTGCTCCTGGTACTGGATGTGTTAGCATAGTACACTGCGCGAGGTGTCGTTTGCAGGCTTCGAAATGCTGTAAATTTTCTTCTGACCATACAAGCTGCGTATTATCGTTGCGAATATTTCCTGGTACCATGACAAAAAGCGGTGCTTGATTTTCTAGCGCGTTTGGTAGGAAGCGTCTGTAGAAGTTCATCATAGCTAAAAATCGCTTCAATTCTCTGGCAATCGTTGGCTGCTTAAATTGCAGGAGCGCTTCAATGCGGCTTGCGAGTGGTCGAATTCCGTCCTTGGTAATGGAATGTCCTAAAAATTGTAGCTCACTGACACCAAACTCGGATTTAGCTACGTTGATGGTAAGCTTATGCTTGCGAAGGCGCTCAAAAACTAAACGGAGGTGTTGCTTATGCTCCTCAATAGTTTAAAAAGCAATACACACATCGTCCAAATAAACGAAAATGAAATGCAATCCACGAAAGACCTCGTTTATTAGCCTCTGAAAGGTTTGCGCGGCGTTGCGCAGCCCAAATGTCATCTGGGTGAATTCGAAAAGGCCGAAGGGTGTTATTATTGCCGTTTTACAGACATCATCAGGATGTATGGCTACTTGGTGAAAGGCTTTCTGCAAATCAATTTTAGAAAAAATTATGTTACCTGCTAAAATTGTTGAAAAATCTTGCAGGAACGGTAGTGGGTACCGATCTGGCATGGTGCATGCATTAAGTGCGCGGTGGTCACCGCAGGGCCTCCAGGAACCATCCGATTTGGGTTGTAGATGAAGTGGGCTTGCCCAGTTGCTGCTGGATGGGCGACAAATTCCAAGCTTCATCATTAGTTCAAATTCAGCGCGTGCTGCTTTGAGTTTTTCGGAATGCAGACGGCGTGGGCGTGCAAAAACCGGTTGGCCAGTTGTGACTATTCGATGATAAACGGTAGATTCAGTTTTTGCACCTAACTGCGGCGGTCGCTTATTTCAGCAAATTCTTTTAAAAGTTGTGCGAACTCGAGCTTGGTGTCGATAGTGGAAATGCTCGTGTGGTTCAGCTTGAAAACTTCACATGACGATTTTAGTGCTGTTGAGCGATCTAGTAAGCACTTCCCTTTAAGGTCCACCAAAAGTCCATGATGAGAAAGAAAATCGGCTCCTAGTATAGCTTGCGTAACGTCGGCTATAATAAAAGACCAAAAAATTCTCTCCGTAAGTTGAGATTAAGATTTAAATTTACCTCTCCGAAGGCAGCGACAGGCGTGTTGTTGGCGGCGAACAGTTTCATGTCGTTAGGTGTTGCTCTAGCTAATTTTGTGCACCTAGGGATAACCGATACGTCGGAGCCAGTATCGATTAAAAAATATTTTTTACTTGACGTATCAAATATTCGAAGACGGTGCGTTTTTGATGTTTCAGAGCGTTCGCCAATCTCTGAAATAATATTAGCTGAGCGATCCTAGTGTGAGCTGCCAACAGAGGGCTGTGAATGAGCACATGGCTTGTTGCACTTTTCTGCTTTTTCGCCAAATTTGGCATGGTACCAGCAAACGTTGCTACGTGTTGCTTTGCTGGCGCGGGTGCGAAAGGTGCTCCGCGGTTCAGAACGAGATCGTGAATTTCTATTCGAAGACATCTTATTAATACGCTGAGTCAATGCGGCTATCTCGGCTTGGAGATTAGAAATTTGATCATGTGCTTTGGGCACTGACGTAACCTCACAAATACCTCCATCTTGTAAATTAAGAGAATCAGCGATGGAGTCAGCTATTTTAAGCTTTTCGGCGATCGGAGCGCTGGTGGCGATAATAGCGATAATAGATCGTGAAGTATGCTGTCATTTAAGGCAGTACCGGCAGCGCGCTTCATCTCATTATAAAGAGCGCTCGGCTTATTGTCACCTAATGGCAGTTCCTGAAGTACACGTTGTAGGCGGCGTTGCTGGCTTTCCGTAAATTTGTCCACCAATTTTTGCTTATTGTAATTATAGCGTGCCATAACGGGTGCCGCTTCAACAATAGGCCGCAACTCAAGTAATTTCCTTGGCGGTACACTTGCAAGGACGATGTTGTACTTGGCTGCCTCAGCTATAATGTTTGACGCCTCAAACCAAAAATCCAGCAAATAAAAATACGCCTCTATATGATGACGTACTTACCGATGGCGTGATCGAAGCGTGCGGGGTCACCAATATGGAAATTCGTTGGTAAAATTTAGAAGAGAACTTTATTGTTCAAAAGATGTAATTCGAATGAAAGATTTTCCAAGTCATTTCTTAAACCATAACCAATGTTTCGAAAGTATTGAAATATTAAATTGGTACACATGTAAAGATGCGTTCTGAAAATTATGTAATTACTTTAAAGAACAATGTAAACTAATAATAGTTGGATAACAATAGCAAAGTAAAATGTGAATACACTACATGTATGTATCTCACAGGTAAAATGAATAGCAATAATAAAATACATTAAGAGAGTAATAACGGTATTATTCCAACTATCATTCGATTAGAGATCATTTTAGTACTACTAACTATAAATACCGAAGATATGACGAAAAATTTAATAAGGGAACTCCTACGTTCGGTAAAAAACATTTTTAAAAATAGTTCTAATGGAAAAATCGAAATACTTCAGTTGGAAAAATTTAATGATTTTTTGCAAGCTTTAATTTTCTGCCATTAGGGTGGTGCATTAGGATGGTAGGAACTGAGATCTGGTCGGTAAGTTCAAGAATGGAGTACTTGATGTCAAGGATCATTGAATCAAAAAGTTGGTCTACTCAAGACAAAAACATTGATCATACTTTAAGATCGGAGTGTAAATGCCGAAGATATGATGAAAAACTCAAATGCGCGACCTCTATTTTCGACCAAAAAAAATAAATTTTTTTTTCGAAATTACCTTGCAAAAATGCTTCGGATTTTCTGGTGTACGGTGAACTTTTTTTTTTGCCTGTAAGGTGGTACGGTCTAATGTACATAAAATCAAGTCTCCTGACTAGCTAATCAACGTAAAGATCATACCGGTAATCCTAGGAGATTTAATTTTGGAGGATACATTGCAATCGCTGCAAAAGCATGCGTCGATTTATGAAACAAAATATTTTCTTCGAAAAATTGGAAAAACGAGAGCACAAAAAACTCGTTGCTTCGCATTTCTTCTTTTGTGAAATTAAAAATAAATTTTTGTGGACATTTTTTGAATTCTTTTTTTCACAAAGCTATGGGAAACCAAGGAAAATAGATTTTGGAAGAAAAATTGAAAATAAACTTTGGAGTCACCAGGGGAATCCTCGACATTCAAAATCTATTTTCGATCCTTTTTTATCTATTGTTGTAGTCAATTATAAGTATATCATTGCTCATGTTTTAGTGCGAACGAGTTGAGTTTTCAGTGCGGGCAAAAACAACTTAAACGTAGATTTTATTTTGACCAATATTTATTTATTTTGATGACAAAATTTTGTTTGTGAGCTTATTCGGTATATGGGGTAAAATTTGCCAAGCGCACCAGGTAAAAATTATTTGTGCTCCGATCTTGTTCAAATTTTGGGTATTTGTAGTTCTAGTAGCTATCGATTAAACTCCGGTAGGATTTTGCTCCAACGTTATTAGTTTTTAAAATACAGAGGTGTAAAATTGGTAATTTTCGTCATTTTTCCTAAGGGCGTCTTTTTTTGAAAAATCAGTACTTGGATGTCTCTTGTAAATAAGGAATTGTAATAAGTGTTTATATTAGAGTTTTTCATGATCTTTACGAAGAACAAAAATAATTTGATAAAAAAAATTTTTTTTATAGGAAAATTTTGCAATTTAAAAATGTTTTTGTCTTTTGAAAAAAACACATTTTAATATTTTTTTATTTAGGCTTATATGAAAGCTGGATTTAATAGCTTTCAGTGTATTAAGAATTTAAAATGGGATTGAAGTAGGTTTTGCGAGTTTTTAGACGATGAAAGTGCGCGCGCGCTTTGCTCTGCCCAGATATTGCACTTAGGGATTCCAATTTTCGGGATTTTTTTGAACCCGGGATTTTCGGGATTTGAAAATGCGATCCCGGAACAGTCCTGAGATTTAAGAATTTTTGAAATTATCAACATAAATGGACCTATACTTCGGGAAAAAATAAAAATATTTGACTGTTAAACTGAAAAACTAAAAACTTCTTCATAACAGTAAAAAAAAATAAAATTTAATATAAACAATAGGGCGGGTCGATTTCTTCGGGCGGGAAAAAGTCATCAAAGGGTATGGCAAGACAATATTCTACGGACAATTCTAAGCAACTTTGCGAAAGAAATTATGGGTCTAAAATCAATTTTGAGCCTCTGCATTTTCACAGTACTTTTACATACATATATTGCACTTTTATGGGAACAATTACAAATTTTTTTATATATTTTCTTCAAAATTGGAGTAAATGGGTCATTTTGATGTCTTTAGAAAGGTTTTTTTCCTCCTTTCTGCATTTACCATGTTAATAATTTTTTTATAAGGATAGTGGAGTGCTGAAGTACTAAAGTCGAAAGATAATAGAAACAATTTATTTATTCAAAAATGAAAATAATAATTTACCGTTAAGTGTGCCGCTCATAGTGTTTGATCTTACTTGCTTCCTAGCCGAGGAACTTTTTTGCGACTTTCAACCGTCACTGGCATAACGTTTTCGCAGTTTTTATCAACAACACGTCGAGAAACAGTTGTTAGTAGTTCAACAAACCTCTCTGTGCCTTGAATATGCGAAGGAATTTCTGATGTTTATTTCTGATAATAGTCGACCAGGGCGTTTAACTTTGTAGCAACAATTCTAACATTAATTATTTTGATATTTAATTTTTTCCAAATTTCAATTAATTTTTTTACTACTTGTGATGTAAAACTTTTGTATGAAAATATTCTGCTTTCAGCTTTAGCACTTTCACTCAAAAGACTATAATATTTTAATAAATCACTATTATTTGGGAAATTGAGCCATATAAATCATTTGGCAAGCCAAAGGTAGGGACTTCTTGAGATGGTATATGCAACAGGTTGCATCCGGAGGACATGGGTCCTATCGGTAGCTCCATAATTGGATAAAACGAAAAAAATCACAATTGACGTTCAAAAGATTCACGGTTTCAATGATAGATTTTTTCAATGATAGACTTTTATTTTTGAATAAATATTTGTTTTCCATTATTTTTGACTTAAGTTCTTCAGCAATCCACTATTCTTACAAAAAATTAAAATAACATGGTAAATACAAAAGAGGCACAAGACGTTTCCAATGACAACAAAACGGCCGATTTAACACAATTTTTGCTTAAAATATGAAATACTTTGTAGTAGTTTCCATAAAAATCCAATATAAGTACTGCTCAAAACCTATTTGTTAAAATGCGAAGGCTCGGAATTGATTTTAGACCCATAGTTTCTTTGACAAAGTTGCTCAGAATTGCCTTTAGAATATTTCCCTGTCATACCCTTTTTGAAAAAAAATCGACCCGCCCTAATAAACAACTTAAATTTTTGTTGAGTATCACAAATTTTTTTAAATACATTCATTATTATACGTTAAAGTAATCAAGTCTTTTTATTATCAGGAAATATTTTTATAAAATTAAATTGCAAAACTTCCTATTCTCTTTTAAAATATGACCTTAAAAATATTAAAGCATTCATGGTATCATCCTCCAAACGTGACCTAAATTTTATTACAAATATACCCGTCAGATGAGAAGCACCTTTCTGCTTCAACACTTTTCGGCAGAATTGTTGCCAGGAAGTTAAAAGCTTGTTGTAAATAGAAGTCCCTGTCCCCACTATTACTAAGTATCTATTTCTTTATTTAGAGCTTCAAGTAAAGAATAAGTTGTCCTATTAAAAAAATTTTGCGAAGTGTTATTTAAAAAAAAACGTAATTTTTCTTTTAAACTTTAAAGTTTCTTATTTCAGTGAAATCTTTATCATCGGTATTGGAGTTAGTCTCGTTTTCGAATTTGAACAAAATATCATATACATAACTGTTTTTTTATAATTGTTAGTGATGGGGCTTTGGACAAGTCAAACTTAAGCTTGTAAATACTGTCAGGATGCATTAAAAATAAAAAAATGTCAGATAAAACTGTTCTTCTTTGTTCTATAATTTTATTAAACAAAAGATTGCCAAAAGGAGATTTATTTTGCTTGATTTCGTTTAGCATGAATGTCGCATTTATAAAGATCCATATCAAAGGTTCATTCAATAGTTACTTTAATGGGTTGAAGTACATTTACTACATCTTTTAAGACTTTGAATTCAATTGCAAGTTAAAAATCTATGGTGGATATTTTATACAATTTCAAGCAAAATAAATCGTTGTGAAATCAGCTGTCAGACGAAAAACTGTTGCGAAACACATGTTTAATTAATTTCGGGATTCAATTGAAATAATTCCGGGATTTTTGGGACTGGAAAAAGGCCTGGATCCCGGGATTGGCATCGCTAATTGCACTGTTGTAGCCGCTAAACGTTGCATTGTCGGTTTTATTTTAAAGCCGTTATGCATTTTTATATATTCTAGAGACCCTACTCCACCTCCCACCAAAATATCATGTCGATATACGCAACACTGACGTTGCAGTAGAACAAAAAGTCTCACTTACGTCGTAGCCGAACAATGCAACGTTTAGCGGGTACAACAGTGCAGTATCTGGGCAGAGCGAAGCGCGCGCGCACTTTCATCGTCTAAAAACTCGCAAAACCCACTCCCATCCCATTTTAAATTCTAAAATTAAAGCTAATTTAATAACCTACAATATTATCAAAAATTCTTGAAATCCGGCTCGTATTTTTCGAGATATTACGATTTTTTCTGAAATTTGAACCGATTTTTTTTTTTCAAAATAAATCCATTTTAACCTATAGTTTTATTAACATATTTGTAAAACTTGTTGTCTAGTTTTGCTGGTAGAAGTGAGAATCCTACCGGCTGACTAGTATTTTTGTACTAGTAATTTTCCCGTCCTGGGAAAACACTTAGTACTGTGTGACAATTGTATCTGGAAGGAGAAACAAGTTTAAGGACTATCAGATTTAAATATACTTACCAGTATATTTTCCCTTCTAAATGATTAACACCGTAGTCTTCCGTTTAACACCAGAACAAATTCTGTTTTTAATCTTTGATTTTATTTTACTTAACACCTATGATACAGATAATTACAATAACAAATTACATGCTAAAATAATTACTTAGGAATACAATAACAAAAACTTATTCTAGTTTGCCAAACCTTGGCCTACAAAATTTTGGCCGTCAAATATTTATTTGACTTATGCAAAAATTGCATAAGTCTTATAAATTCACCAAAGTAGTGAGGTCGGCATATTTCCGGATTTCACACCTGGCTTTTGCTTGCTGTTTTGTTGTTGCGTTTAAGTGCTTGGCTTTCTCATTCTTGTTAATTGTTAACAAGCAGAACTTGCACATAGCAACTTAAATTTATCAACAAAACAACAAATACCCAGAAGTGTGCTACAATTATTATTGGATGATGTTAAGCATCATCCAAAAAATATGCCATAATGTGTTATTTGTTTAAATAACATATCATGTGTGGTAAAAACCCACAACATTCCTCACCCCTTCGAATAAGAAAAAATTATAGCTAAGAATAATTTTTTCTTAATAACACATTATTGTGTCTTACAATAATTTTTTGTTTTGACTGTTAAATTTAAGTGTAAGTATAAATTATTATTTTTTATTTTTCTCTTCGAATAACCCTACCTAATTCATGGTCCTACTTTTCTCCTTCGCCGCTTGTCCCCCTTGGTTAGAAACTGCTTGGCTTTATGGCTTTGCTTGACTTAATACTCCACAAAAGTTACTTCTGATTTTATTCAAGGAGCGATGTTGGTGTATCTTCTTGTGGCTACCGTCATCTCAGATAATTGATGAAACGGCTTATGCCATAATTTTCTCTCGACAAGGGAGGCTTTACGCTTTACTTGTTGCCCCCTCCCTTCCTTTATTTATGTTGTTTCCATATACGGATTGACAACCATACTTTTTTAGCCAATAATGCTGGATATTTCGCTTATTGTGCATGAAATATTCTTCAGTTAGCTTTTTGATTATATGTAATTATTTATTCTTATTATGTATTCATCTTATTTGCTGTTGTATTCGCTACCTTGAATCAGGAAAATGAAGTATTTAAGTCATTTACTGCCTCATCTACTGTTACACTGTTCCAGTATGGGACCATGATTATAAAATCATAAGCTTAATGTTTGATAAATTTATTTAATACAATTTAATATGTAATTTAGTGTACCTAAATGTTATATGTGTGTTAGCATATATAAATATATATATATATTTATACCGTTTTATTTCTATATTATGTAAATGCTATATATGTGTATGCATTTTATAATGCATAAATATATATATATGTTTACGGCATTTACTCCGTTTTATTTTATTTATTTACTTTTAAAGTTTATTGGCCTAGTTTACTTAATGTGTAAATTTTTGCAATTAGGCAAAAACATTAAGCTTTACACATTAAGCATGTCAATAAACTGACTTATTTTAGCTTACGATGCAAAAATGTGCAACGTAAATCATAAAACTATATATGTATATACATACGTCTTAAGTGTATGAATACAAATATATATGTTGTAATTAAAAATCTATTAGAACAAAAAGTTTTGTTCTGTTTGTTATCTATTGCCCATTTTTTGGGTTTATTTTTTAAAAATTTTTTTATTTTTAACTATAATTCTTTTTGTCTGCTATTTATGTGTATACAATCTTGTATACAAATACATATTTCGCATTATTTTTTTCTTTTTCCCAATTTTCCCCAGTCTGAAAGTTCCCGAGTTCCAAAATCAAAATTCTGATTTTTCGTTTATATTTTGGTTTGCTATATGTGTGTATGCATTTGTTAAATCCATACAATCATATATTGTGCAATTTTTATTGTATCGCCCCAGCGATATCTTTAATTTTCCAAAGTTATCTTCAGCTTAAGTTGCTGCTAAATTGTTTCATTGCATTATGCAGAAATAAGGCAATGTTGTTATTTTTTAATTAAAGCTGAGCTCAAGTTTTTGCTCAAGTTTGCATTGCTTTATGCATTATTTTCAAAATTATTTCCTTTACCTACTGTTGAGGTAGGTAAGTTATATGCGACCATGTGCGCTTATTTCGGCACACGCCGTTTCATATTTCTTGTTTACAAACAAGTATTTATGTAGCAATTTTTTTTATATTTAATTTTGCTGTATCATATTTCTTGTTTACAAACAAGTATTAATGTAGCAATTTTTTTTTATATTTAATTTTGCTGTATCAAATAATATGAGCAAATTATTCTAACTTTAAAGAAAAAGATTTTAATTTTTATTTTGGTTCATTAAATAATTTTAATAAATTATTATGTAACTTCTTTTTCTTTCCTTTTATGACAACTTCTGTTGTAACAGGCCCCTTAACATTTGAAACTTCAAATGGGCCTATCCATATGGGAGAAAATTTATTTTTCCGAGTTTGATTTTTCATCAAAACTTTATCCCCTTGTTTAAATATAACGGGGTTTACTGAACCGTCATATTGTTTTTTAGACAATTCTTTTGCCTTTTCTTGGTTTTTTCTCACTAACTCGTGAGTTCTTTGTATTTGAAACTTTAATACTTTTGATTAGTCCTCCGCGTTATAGAGCGGTGAACATTTTCGTTTTAAATTCGTAGGCATTTCGAATTCAAAACCGTACAAAGTTCGGAAAGGAGTTTGCTTAGTAGAAGTATGTATCGTATTATTATGGACATGCATGGCTGCCGTCAGCCATTGGTCCCAATTCGAACCATCTTCTTTAGCAAAACTTCTCAAGTATTCTGCTAGTGGTCTGTGGCTTCTTTCCAAAGAACCATTAGCCTGCGGATGATATGGCGTTATATGCAATTTCCTAATACCCAACATTTTGCAAGTATCTGAGAATAATTTTGCGATAAAATTTGTACCATTATCAGTAATCAATACTTTCGGTATATTGTATCTGGCAATAATTTCGTCATAAAATTTTTTCGAAACTGTACTTGCTTCCGCGTCGGGCAGTGCAGCACATGCTATATATTTTGAAAAATCATCCTGAAATGTTAGTATATACTTATTTCCTGATACAGTTTCAGGTAATGGACCGACAATGTCCATATATACTTTATCAAAAGGCCTGCTTGGTGTATCTGTTACCACCATCGGCATTTTTGTAAGTCTTGAGCTCTTGTTGGTCTGACATTTGGTACATTTTTTAATATACTCTTTTATATCCCTTTGCATACCTGGCCATCTATACTGCTTTCTTATCCTTAGAAGTGTTTTGATAGCCCCTTGATGCCCACCAAGTGGTGTACTATGAAAGTCCCTTAATATTGTATCTATTTTTTTAGGATCTTTCAGTATGACCACTGTTTTTCCGGTGTTGTTTTCAACCACCGTGTCCTTATCCACCTCTTTTGAAATGTTCCCTTTTTCCTTTTCAGAATTTTTAGATTTTGATCTGATTTGTACCACTGTTATTTGTTTATTTGTTTGTGGTAATCTACTTAAAGCGTCTGCATTTAAGTTTCTTTTCCCAGGCTTGTAAATTATTTCAAAATCATATTCTGATAGTTTATGTCGGAAACGTGCCAAGCGTGATGTTTGATCCTTAAGGTTGGATATACTACGTAATGGTTGATGATCGGTGTATATTTTGAAATGTCTGCCAAGGAAATATGCTCTAAAATTTTTTGTTGCCCACACTATAGCGAGAAATTCCTTTTCAATGGTCGAATACCTTTTCTCGGTATCGCTTAGTGCTCTACTGGCAAATGCTATAGGATTATCTTTACCGTCTTCTCCTTGAGATAATATTGCACCAATTGCATCATTACTGGCATCCGTAGTTAACAAAAATTGTTGACTAAAATCTGGATATGCCAATACAGGTGGTGTCATTATTGCCTTTTTTAATTCCTCGAATGAATTTTGGCATTCTGTTGACCATACGAACTTTGCGTCTTTTCTCAATAATTTATTTATTGGTAAAGCTAATCTTGCCGTATCTTTAATGAATTTCCGGTAATACTTTACCAGACCTAAAAATGCTTGTACTTCTTTTTTGTTTTTAGGTACTGGTATGTTTTTTACACATTCTACCTTTTCCGGGTCTGGCAGGGCTCCGTGTTCTGAACATTTATGACCTAAATACACAACTTCACGACGCAAAAAATTGCATTTTTTCGTGTTTAATTTCAGATTATGTTGTCTTAATACCGTGAACACATTACGTAGCCTTTCTTCATGCTCTCGTAAGTTTTTCCCGTATATGACAATGCCATCTAAATAAACAAAACACTCTAGACCTTGTAGTCCTGTGAGTATGTGATTCATGATGCGTTGAAATGTTGCTGGGGCTCCTGTTAGACCAAACGGCATTCGGTTGAACTCAAAATGTCCCAATCCTGTACTAAATGCTGTTTTTTCTCTATCATCTTCATTCACCAATACTTGGTGATATCCACTTGCTAGATCTAGCGTGGAAAAATATCTGCTATGTCCCAATTGATCTAAAATTTCATCAATTCGTGGTATGGGGAAAACTTGCTTGATTGTAGCTTCATTTAATTTTCTGAAGTCTATAACTAATCTCCACTTTTTCTCGCCATCTTTACCACTTTTCTTTGGGACAAGCAATAGTGGTGAATTCCAAGGTGAGGTGCTTGGTGAAATAATCCCTTCATCTAACAGTTCATCTACCTGTTTATTAATTTCCATTCTATGAGAATGGGGTAGTCTGTACTGTTTTTGGTTTATTGGTGGTTGACCCACCAAAGTAGGGATATCATGCTTCAATATTGGAGTATATGATAACAAAAATATGTCATGGAAGGATGCACATATATTTTCCATGGAAGCCTTCTCTTCTTTGCTTATGTGAGGATCTAAATTAATAGATCCAAATAGCTTATCTAATCTTCCCCTCACGTTTTGTTCCGATATTATATTTATTGCGGAACTTATGTTTATTTTAAAATCATTGTAATTTGAAAATTCCGGTTTGAACTTTCTATCAATGATAAATTTGTCTTCTGACGAATTTAAAATTGGCACATAAACTATGCCATCTTTCACTTCGCTGAGTACTTCACCTAAGTAAACTCCTTGTGAAAGTTCTTGTTTGTGTATAACAACTTCTTTTAATGTTGTTTTAACACATAAAGGTACTATTTTTACAGTTCGAGCTTCTATTGCTGTTTCTGTATTGTATAGTACTCTGTTAAAGTCATTCATCGGCTTAAGCGTGAATGCTATTATTTTCTGACGTTTTTCATTGAAAAACGTTAATTTTTTATCTATAGCGTTTATGACAGTTCGGTTCCACAAATTGTCCCTACCTACTATTCCATCA
This sequence comes from Meiosimyza platycephala, assembly GCA_963662105.1. Lineage (NCBI taxonomy): Eukaryota > Metazoa > Arthropoda > Insecta > Diptera > Lauxaniidae > Meiosimyza > Meiosimyza platycephala. The sequence goes on along the minus strand of OY759208.1, from coordinate 72,676,176 downwards.
GCTGGAACTCCGTGATCTAGTGACACTATGTGTAACTTTAAACTTAGATCTGGGTTCTGCTGGTGTTTAATAGTGGTTGTACCTAATGTGGTAACCTGTCCGCCAAATGCTCCACTTAAATCTTTTCGATTTTTTGTATCTGAATCTGGGAAATGCAACATTGCACTTTCTTTGACCAAACTTGTGTCAGCACCGGAATCTACCAACAAAATAAGTTTTCCATATCAGGCCTCTTTACAGGGCACTTCTATGAACACGTCATTTTGATTTGCTTGGTAGAAATTCTCGTTATGCCTGCCATACAAGATGTGTCTCCCAGTTTCAGTATCTTTTGCGTTTGATACGCATTCTATGGGTTTTGCGAGGGACGCCTCAACTACAGTATTCTGTGTATGATTTGTTTTCCCCGCATTACCTTGCTTTAAGTTATTACTCAAAACTTTATAATTTTTACTACTAGTAGGTAACGTATCAACTGCACTTTGTTGTGGTTGATTTACTGTTACTACTACTTTGTCAAAATTATTTATGATTTCAGATGTAGTTAACGTATCAGCTGCATTTTCTTGTAGCTGATTTACTGTTACTAATTCATCTGAAATATTTTCTGAAACTTCATTTGTTTCATAATTAGTAGATAACGTACCAACCGCACTTTGTTGTGGTTGGTTTACTGTTACCACTTTATTAAAATTATTTGTGATTTTAGATGTAGTTAACGTATCAGCTGCACTTTCTTGTAGCTGATTTACTGTCACTACTTCTTTTGGCCCTAATTTACTAAGTTTTATGGGTCCCCAGACTATTGGCCGGTCTTGGGCCCCCCTTAGTTTCCCTGAGCTTTTTCGTATTTCTTTTTGGCAAAACAATTTTCTATTGCATGCCCATTTCTATCACACCAACTACATTTACTGGAGGACTGTTGTCCCCCTTGATGCCGCTGTGAATTTGAATTATTATCTTTTACGTTTTTCCCGATATCCGTTGTGTTTTGTGAACATTTTACGTTAGTCATGTGTCCATATTCTAAACACTTTTCACTTTTCTTGTGTGACCCTTTTTATTACAATATGAGCACTTAATTGGCAGCTTTCTGGCGAAATATTCATTTGTACCCTCTTGCTCTCTCAGTGGAAACATTTCTTTTTCTAAAGAATGTTTCGTAATACTTGATTTCACTGGGAGTGCTTCTTCATTGCCAGACTGCACTACGTCAACTCCATATAATAATCCTAAATCTCCTTGTATGACATCTTCCATTTTGATTGTTTCCTGTAACAATTTATCCAAGCTGTTTGTGTCCTCCCTTAACATCAATATCTTAAGCATTTTATTACGTAATCCTAACTTAAATGCTGTAATCACTGACTTATCCAATTCTTCTCTGAATATTACATCAGATAAATCTTTATAAGTTAATTTTATTATTTCTAAGGCTTCGTTTCTTAGCGTATTTATTCGTCTCGCGAATGTACGCAGTTCTTCTTCAGGAAGTTGGCGGGCGTTTCTTATTTGTTCTTGAATTAAATCAATAGATTTGGCTTTGATGTATGTTATTTTTAACAATTCATGTAGCTCTTCTAATGACTTTAGCTCATGAGATCTGATTAACTCAAATGCGTCACCATGTAAATGAAGCCTAACGCTTGCTATGAGTTCAGGTTCTTCTTCAGCTTTAATAACTTTCCGCACTGCCTCACATCCTTCTATGAACCTATATAGATCCGATTTCAACGTTGGTGAACTAGCCCCTGAAAAATAGGGTACTATATTTTTCACTAACTTCGAGATTTCTAGGAAACCCATTATAGAGATAAATAAAACTTAATTAGTTTTCTGTTATGCTTAAGATTTCCGTTATATGTAAATCTACACAATTTTCCTAACAATTTTCCGTGGGCGTGTTTATTAAATTTTAAATCGTTCATTACCTCATAAAAAGCTAACAGCAACTTTAAACGGTTGTTAACTTTAACAAAAAGCAAACGTTTTATTTTACGTGCTCTTTTTTTTATGTATGTTTCTTTTTGCTGTACAAATGCTCTACGTTTCAAATTTCCATAAGTGAATGAACGACCTACTGCGTTAATAAATTTTGCCTACAAATTTGTATACAGAATTTTTGTGAGTTTACGCGACCTATCCCAACTTTGTTTAGAAAAATGTATATACCACTCATTAATTAGTGATACGAAATGCAAATCGTTAAACTTTATTTACTCCTTGTTTGGAATAATTTATACCTAATGACACACGGACCTCTGCAGAACACGAATCTTTGGAATATTTGAAAGTATTCCTCAGAACCAACAATAAAATTCTGCAAGGTTATTTACGATTTAAAAGGAAGTTAAAATTATTCACGAATACGCGAGTCTACGTAGAATAAACGGATCCTCAGAATTTGAAATATTCCTCGGAACCAAAAATTAGTTCTACAAGACTTTCACTAAAACAAACAAATAACAAACGTTTTCCCGCGAAAATAACGTTTTTACAAAAACAAACAAAACAAACGTTCTAAATTGGCTATAAACTTGTTCTTGTACAAGTTAAAAAAAAAATAAAAAGTTTGTTTACTTTCCCAGTACAATTGTTATGAATTTGTATTAACTTTCAATAAACAATCGGACCTTCTTTCAACAAAATTTAAATTTTCCCATAAAATTTCAACAATTGAGAAAAGTACTACTAAAAAAAAATTATTATCTTACTAAATTATTTATAAAAACGCGAGTCTATGTTGAATAACTGATCCTTAAGATACAAAATCTTTTGGAACCCGATGTACATTCAACAAGACAGAACCAAACTTTTATCGCGAAAATAATATCAAATTTCTCCCTAAATTTTCAATGGAGAAAAATAAAACAAACAACAATGTTGTACTCGTAATTTTCCCATAAAATTTCAACAATTGAAATATTATTTTGTGAACTTCCAATAAGTTCAATAATTTATGATTAGTAATATGTTTCTACAAGGATACTCACCAATTTATTTTCCAATTCCAATGTTGTACTGCTACTGCTGTTGTGGTCCCTATACTGGTTGCTGTTGCTGTACTGCTCCTATGGTTCGTTAATCCGGCTGCTGTTGCTGTACTGCTCCTATGGTTCATCCTACCGGCTGCGCCAATTGTTACAATTAATTTTGTACTACTGCTGACTACTGCTGGTAGAAGTGAGAATCCTACCGGCTGCGCCAATGTTGACTACTGCTGGTAGAAGTGAGAATCCTACCGGCTGACTAGTATTTTTGTACTAGTAATTTTCCCGTCCTGGGAAAACACTTAGTACTGTGTGACAATTGTATCTGGAAGGAGAAACAAGTTTAAGGATTATCAGATTAAAATATACTTACCAGTATATTTTCCCTTCTAAATGATTAACACCGTAGTCTTCCGTTTAACACCAGAACAAATTCTGTTTTTAATCTTTGATTTCATTTTACTTAACACCTATGATACAGATAATTACAATAACAAATTACATGCTAAAATAATTACTTAGGAATACAATAACAAAAACTTATTCTAGTTTGCCAAACCTTGGCCTACAAAATTTTGGCCGTCAAATATTTATTTGACTTATGCAAAAATTGCATAAGTCTTATAAATTCACCAAAGTAGTGAGGTCGGCATATTTCCGGATTTCACACCTGGCTTTTGCTTGCTGTTTTGTTGTTGCGTTTAAGTGCTTGGCTTTCTCATTCTTGTTAATTGTTAACAAGCAGAACTTGCACATAGCAACTTAAATTTATCAACAAAACAACAAATACCCAGAAGTGTGCTACAATTATTATTGGATGATGTTAAGCATCATCCAAAAAATATGCCATAATGTGTTATTTGTTTAAATAACATATCATGTGTGGTAAAAACCCACAACAAACTCAATTCATCCCCTTCAAAATGGTATAACATTGAAACAAAAATTTTTGATTTCAACCCTTTCTAACCAAAAAAATTAAAATTATTTCGATGAATTTTGGTAAGTTTTTAAAATTTTTTTGATATGATGTCTTACCTTTGACAATTCATTTGCTTTAAAATGTTAGTATAGGAAATATTATAGACTGATACTCGGCCGAAGGCCGCCGCGAAGCCGGTGTAGGATCTATTGGTGGATGAAAAAAAAGTTATTTTTAGTCTATTAATGATATTTTGTCGAATATACATTTTTGTGTGTAAGCAAAAATTAAAACTAACAAAAGGTAAAAAATTGGTAAAATCATACAATTGTAGGTAACTTTGAACGACCGTATCTCAGCCAAATTTATCAAAAGTACTTTTGTGGATCACCATTTTAACGAAAACGACATCACTATCACTTTTCTTTTTTGTGAACCAATGACTAGCCACCCAAAGCCACTCAGAAAAAAGTTATACACAAAAATTTAAGAAAAATTCAAAAAATATAATTTTTTAGTTTTTAAATAGTTTGTTTAACATATTTTGTTGGAAAAATAAATTTTTTGACTTTATAAAGTGCCATTTTGATAGAAAATCTGATTCTCTACAAAAGTTATGGGATTTGTAGACATTAAAAATGTATAGTTTTTGAGTTATAGTCAAAAAATAAAAAAAAATTAACAAATTTGCACTGTTCTCAAAAGTCCAAGCCGAAGTTTAATCGCACTTTTGGATCTATTATTTATAGTGTACAATTGAACATATAAGACAATAAAATACCTTTGAAGAATTAGTTCCTTATTCAAATACATAGTCAATAGCCTATTAGCAGGTCAAGTAAAAATAAAATCAAAAATATGGAACATCAACAATTTGTACATATTCTTTTGAATGAAGCAATTTAAAGACGGTCAAAGATACTTACTTTAGTTAAGCACAAAGGTATTAGCCTATATAACAATAAAAAATAATTTGAAAATTTTTGAAATTTTTCGGAAATATTTAAAGTTAAAGTTGGAATTTCAGAAAAAAATTTTAAATGCATGTATTAAATGATGTAAAACAGAACAGAAACAAATCTATAAGTTTCTGACTTTAAAAACTGGTTAATTAAACTAAACTTAGGAAAACTGCATTATTATTATCTTCTAGAATAAAAGTTATATAGTATGTGTTTCTGGGAGAACCTTTTAAAATTCAGATTAACACTCGAATTCGACCTTCCGGCGAAAAGCGCATTATCTAAGACAAATATTTATCAACTTTTATATTTGCAAATCTTATTTAAATGCATAGAGCTTACAGATAAGCTTTCAGCGCATTAAAATTCATATTTCGTAAATTTCTGGACAGGTCTAGTATACATGCGCTACGTTCAACATCATTGTCCTTGTCCAATGTTGGATTGGCGCCACCAAGTTGTGCAGCATCACCAGTACCGCAACAGACATCGACGGTTTCGTCGCCTCTGCCTCCACAACACATAACGCCTACGACGCCGCTGCCGCCGCAGGAACAATCGGTGTCGATACAACAGCAATTGCCACAAGGCACGCCATTCTGTTCGCAAGCGAATATGACGCCATTTTGTTCTCCAGCGAGTATGACGCCAAACCGAGCACCAACGGTTACATTTTCGAATGACAATGTCATAAAACTGTATCCATTGCCGCCATTTGGTGGTAATCCATAGGATTTGCTTTTGTTTTTCACTAGGCATGCAGATTCAACTAGTGAATTTGGTTACAACAACAATCATAATTTAATGCGCCTACAGAAAGCAGTTAGGTGCGATGCGAAGAATGATGTGAAGTCACTACTTATCTGCACAGATGATGTGCCTAAAGTTATAAAAGAGCTGCAGTTTAATTTTGGACGCCCAGATTAACTTGTTCATGTTCAATTGGAGAAACTTAAGTGTTTTCCAATTATATATGAAAATCGTTTGTAGCCAGTACTAGCATTTGCAAATAAAGTGAAAAATGTTGTTGCATTTTTTAAATCTGGAAAATGTGAACATCATCTTATGATCACAACAATGTTAGACCAACTAATAACAAAATTACCGCAGTGGTTAAATGATTTTGCCAGGGTGGTGGGTTTAATGGCGCCTTATTCACAAACTTCTTACCAGAAAGAATCTGAACACTTGTTCAATTATCGTGAAGAACATTCGCCTTCACATCTCTTCAAAATTTTGCCGGTCACTTTAACAGGACCAGCAGGGAAAATTTCTGTCTATGCCATGTTTAACGAAATGCCATCAAGATGTTAGATGAAAATATAGCCAACAGATTAGGTCTAAAGCAGAGGTGCACACATTTTTTAAGCGGGGAACCAGATTATCAATACACAATTTTACTGCGGGCCAAAAACATAACAAAATCTATTGATTTTTCGTATACATATTAAATTTGGGCATGGTTTTTCATTCCAACTTTGATAAGATCTATCCCTCCCATCAACATTGTATTTTTTCTTCATATTTCACAGCAGTGCAGATCTATTTACTCCAATTGCAGATGTGTATGAAAATGGTATTGGGTGACTCACGAGCCGTAAAATGCATCTCTGAGGGCCACATATGGCCCGCGGGCCGCACTTTGTGCACCCCTGGTCTAAGGGGACCAGGGGTCACTTACTTCAAACTTTTATGAGTTTATATTATAGTTCATTAAGTTATCTTTCATATGACATTCTTATTTTGAAAGTTGATCCAGGGGTTCCCAAATTATGACAATGATTTCATTAAAAGCTATATCCCCGATTTCTGATGGCTATATCTCCGAAAACAGATGCGTCACCCAACTTTTGATTCCATATTCGTGTTCAGTATTGAAAGCCACGTAAGAAAGTAGGATTTTATTAAAATATGAGCGGTACTCCCAAAGTAAACTTATGCCATAAAAATTGTCAAAATACTTATGCCATCCACAAAATGGTTTTTTACCTTTTAAATATACTGCAGCACTTAAATCAGCAGAGAAAGTACGCAGGTTTTTTGTTCTTTTTGACACCTAGCATGTTTTATTTCATTTACATAAGTATATAATACCGTTAGCATTGACAGTTAGCCATTGCAGAAAGAACACTAAAACGCATATCTTTGTCAAAATATATATGCCGACCACTGTACGTACGTGGGTGATCAGTTTCGACAGTAAAAAAATCAGAAGAAGTCACTTTTGAAGCCATCCAAATTAGTGCCGACGCTGGATTTGCGAAATTTCGTGTCCAATTGCAAATCGTTGGAAGCGAAACTCGACGAGGACGAAGTTACTCAAGGGACGACATTTAATTGGGAATGTGCACGCAGTACTGATAAAGTTTTGGCAATGTACTGGAACACAAAGGAAGATACACGGAGTTTCATATTAAATTTCACAAAATACCAAAAGACATCCTACCAGGTTCGGCAATTGAAATGATATATTTTAGAAATGAAAAATATCGGTTATTTTTCAACTTTTTTTATTTTTGTTTTTTGATTACTCATCTGGAATATACCCGCCCTTGGCCTTGGCTACAGCTTTTATACGCTTATCGAACGACTGACACCATGCCCGTATAATGTTTTGGTCAAAATTATTAAATGCTCGAGTACTTCTCCAAAAGGAATGACTGTGCCACGTCTTGAATTGCAGGTATCAATTCTTGGTAGGCGTTTGCTAATAGCCTTGACTTTGAACCAATAAAATTATTTTTTGGAGCGACTCTAAAACCGTTATTTTATGAATTCGGTCGACTGTGCGCCGATACAAGCAATTCGTCCCTCACCGAATCGCCGAGATTTTAGCCAAATCTGAGCCGACTCAATGGCGTTGGTTGCCAACAACGTTCAATGCGACGATGACGCGATCGTGCAGCAGCGTCGTCTAAATTTATAGTTTTGTTACGATGGACTCTGTGTCCTGAATTTTTGCGCCGGAAAGAAAAATACTGGCCTCAAGAAGTTTCTTCATTGATTTCTGACGCCTGCCAATCAGAGAGACACCGATTCGATTTTTCCTCATGACAAAGCCTGATGAAAAATTCATTGATTTTAATAAATTTTCTTCTAATTTGAAGCTATTGAGGACTACTGCGTGTGTTTTAAGATTTGTACAAAGTTAACGTTTAATCTACTCAACACAGAGTGAACTCGACGCGATGGAGTTGACGACAGCGGAAAAAATTGTTTGCCGCTGTTTCCACAACGAGGTTTATGCTGAAGAAATTTCGATGCAACAGATTGGTAGTAACCAGCCAAAGAATAACAACTTAATCCTCTAACACGTATTATATGCATTAACGAAAAACGTAAAAGCTTTTATATAATTACCAACAAACAGTCATTAAGCAAAGACCAATATTGTAAATTTTTACTTATTGATCAATGCCATTTTTCAACAAACATGACAAAGATAACAAATGGAACAATTTTAACCTGGTAATTGGTGACATGTTTCGGCTATTACCAATAGCCTCATCAGACCAGTTTGGTTAATTCTGTACATGGGACTCGAACCCTTGACCGTTCATGCATTGCAATTGCATATTTTGCGACGGCCGCTCTAACACTTGAGCTACTGAGGGACTTGTCATGAGGTGTACAGAGTGCGCATATTCCATTTGTCATCTTTTGTCACTTTCTCGCTTGCTGCCATAGCCGTTAGACCGTCGGCCTAAAGTCATGCTATGATTTATTTTTCGAAATTGTGGTGTTGCCAGCCACATATTTTTTGAAATTCGGCGTGCTCTCCATATGGATTTTTAAGAAAGTTGATTTAGCGACTGATTATTTTATAATTAAACATTATTTAATCGAACTTACAGTCATTAAGCAAAGACCAATATTGTAAATTTTTACTTATTGATCAATGCCATTTTTCAACAAACATGACAAAGATAACAAATGGAACAATTTTAACCTGGTAATTGGTGACATGTTTCGGCTATTACCAATAGCCTCATCAGACCAGTTTGGTTAATTCTGTACATGGGACTCGAACCCTTGACCGTTCATGCATTGCAATTGCATATTTTGCGACGGCCGCTCTAACACTTGAGCTACTGAGGGACTTGTCATGAGGTGTACAGAGTGCGCATATTCCATTTGTCATCTTTTGTCACTTTCTCGCTTGCTGCCATAGCCGTTAGACCGTCGGCCTAAAGTCATGCTATGATTCATTTTTCGAAATTGTGGTGTTGCCAGCCACATATTTTTTGAAATTCGGCGTGCTCTCCATATGGATTTTTAAGAAAGTTGACTTAGCGACTGATTATTTTATAATTAAACATTATTTAATCGAACTTACAGTCATTAAGCAAAGACCAATATTGTAAATTTTTACTTATTGATCAATGCCATTTTTCAACAAACATGACAAAGATAACAAATGGAACAATTTTAACATGGTAATTGGTGACATGTTTCGGCTATTACCAATAGCCTCATCAGACCAGTTTGGTTAATTCTGTACATGGGACTCGAACCCTTGACCGTTCATGCATTGCAATTGCATATTTTGCGACGGCCGCTCTAACACTTGAGCTACTGAGGGACTTGTCATGAGGTGTACAGAGTGCGCATATTCCATTTGTCATCTTTTGTCACTTTCTCGCTTGCTGCCATAGCCGTTAGACCGTCGGCCTAAAGTCATGCTATGATTTATTTTTCGAAATTGTGGTGTTGCCAGCCACATATTTTTTGAAATTCGGCGTGCTCTCCATATGGATTTTTAAGAAAGTTGATTTAGCGACTGATTATTTTATAATTAAACATTATTTAATCGAACTTACAGTCATTAAGCAAAGACCAATATTGTAAATTTTTACTTATTGATCAATGCCATTTTTCAACAAACATGACAAAGATAACAAATGGAACAATTTTAACCTGGTAATTGGTGACATGTTTCGGCTATTACCAATAGCCTCATCAGACCAGTTTGGTTAATTCTGTACATGGGACTCGAACCCTTGACCGTTCATGCATTGCAATTGCATATTTTGCGACGGCCGCTCTAACACTTGAGCTACTGAGGGACTTGTCATGAGGTGTACAGAGTGCGCATATTCCATTTGTCATCTTTTGTCACTTTCTCGCTTGCTGCCATAGCCGTTAGACCGTCGGCCTAAAGTCATGCTATGATTTATTTTTCGAAATTGTGGTGTTGCCAGCCACATATTTTTTGAAATTCGGCGTGCTCTCCATATGGATTTTTAAGAAAGTTGATTTAGCGACTGATTATTTTATAATTAAACATTATTTAATCGAACTTACAGTCATTAAGCAAAGACCAATATTGTAAATTTTTACTTATTGATCAATGCCATTTTTCAACAAACATGACAAAGATAACAAATGGAACAATTTTAACCTGGTAATTGGTGACATGTTTCGGCTATTACCAATAGCCTCATCAGACCAGTTTGGTTAATTCTGTACATGGGACTCGAACCCTTGACCGTTCATGCATTGCAATTGCATATTTTGCGACGGCCGCTCTAACACTTGAGCTACTGAGGGACTTGTCATGAGGTGTACAGAGTGCGCATATTCCATTTGTCATCTTTTGTCACTTTCTCGCTTGCTGCCATAGCCGTTAGACCGTCGGCCTAAAGTCATGCTATGATTTATTTTTCGAAATTGTGGTGTTGCCAGCCACATATTTTTTGAAATTCGGCGTGCTCTCCATATGGATTTTTAAGAAAGTTGATTTAGCGACTGATTATTTTATAATTAAACATTATTTAATCGAACTTACAGTCATTAAGCAAAGACCAATATTGTAAATTTTTACTTATTGATCAATGCCATTTTTCAACAAACATGACAAAGATAACAAATGGAACAATTTTAACCTGGTAATTGGTGACATGTTTCGGCTATTACCAATAGCCTCATCAGACCAGTTTGGTTAATTCTGTACATGGGACTCGAACCCTTGACCGTTCATGCATTGCAATTGCATATTTTGCGACGGCCGCTCTAACACTTGAGCTACTGAGGGACTTGTCATGAGGTGTACAGAGTGCGCATATTCCATTTGTCATCTTTTGTCACTTTCTCGCTTGCTGCCATAGCCGTTAGACCGTCGGCCTAAAGTCATGCTATGATTTATTTTTCGAAATTGTGGTGTTGCCAGCCACATATTTTTTGAAATTCGGCGTGCTCTCCATATGGATTTTTAAGAAAGTTGATTTAGCGACTGATTATTTTATAATTAAACATTATTTAATCGAACTTACAGTCATTAAGCAAAGACCAATATTGTAAATTTTTACTTATTGATCAATGCCATTTCTTCAACAAACATGACAAAGATAACAAATGGAACAATTTTAACCTGGTAATTGGTGACATGTTTCGGCTATTACCAATAGCCTCATCAGACCAGTTTGGTTAATTCTGTACATGGGACTCGAACCCTTGACCGTTCATGCATTGCAATTGCATATTTTGCGACGGCCGCTCTAACACTTGAGCTACTGAGGGACTTGTCATGAGGTGTACAGAGTGCGCATATTCCATTTGTCATCTTTTGTCACTTTCTCGCTTGCTGCCATAGCCGTTAAGACCGTCGGCCCTAAAGTCATGCTATGATTTATTTTTCGAAATTGTGGTGTTGCCAGCCACATATTTTTTGAAATTCGGCGTGCTCTCCATATGGATT